>VZSE01007783.1:0-175969 GCA_013398275.1 Promerops cafer | reverse complement strand
TTTCTGTCTTTGTTGTTGGGTGTGAAGAAAAATTCAAATCACGCAACCCAACTGAGTACCAAATTACTCAATATCTCTTTGTTTTGTGACTTCAAGGGAACCAGATTAAGATGGCCTCAAAATATGTGGTGCCACTCAAGTAGTTTGGACATATTGATTTCTCTGTGTTATCATGGCATCTCCACACATAAAAATATGATCTTATCAAGGTTGAGAAAGCTTTACCATTCATGCCAATGTGATCAGGATACTATACTTGTTATTTGTTGGCTAAGCACTGCCAAATTTGATAATCACAAGAGGGACTTTTGTTACTGGTATATACAGGGTAATCACTTTTATGCATTTCCCACTGCTGTAGTCTTTCACCTAATTTCACATTTCTGTGTTCTTACATCCTTGAAAAACATCCGAGTATATTTATATTAAGTTTATCGGTTAAGGAACAGATGCACTGAAAAGCAAAACAGCTGGCCTAAGATAAAAAAGATTGTAAGACTCAATGGCAAACAAACAAACAAACAAACAAACAAACAAACAAACCGGTTGGAACAAAGACCCAGATTAGCCACAGTCACTTTTATATTCCAAGAAACTGGTAAATTCCCAAAATCATTGCTGCAAGATATTCAACAGGTGAAATCTCTCTTCATTCTTCTGGAAGATTTCAGTAACTCAAAACCTAACCCTGAAAACCATACATGTTTGTCTGTAAACGATTTTCAGAATGGGTCAGCAAATTACACCATCAGTGAATTTCAATGATAGAAGACTTGTATGTTTTCAAGTAAGAAATTATACTTCATAATGCATACTGAAATTATGAAGAATCAGTTACCTTCCAAGTGAAAAGTCTCAAATTCTAGGATCACCAGTGACTGTGGTCCCTGATCTATAATATAATTGCAGTTCAGGTTGTTATCATACTGACTAGGGTAGTTTGGAGAGACAATGCGACCTTCAGGGCTGGTCAAATTTACTCCACATCCTGCAAACACATAAATAACGCACAGTTATAATCCAGGTGATAATACTACTCTGGGTTTACAGTAAGAAACCCAATAGTGTACACAAGGACCTCATCTCTTCTGGTGAAAAAAACAGGGAGAGGCATATACCATGGTAGCATGAGCAGGTCTTACACGTACCCAGAGCAGTGTTTTTGGGAAGCGTATGGCCTTCCCACCTAGAGTGGCACATTCTTGGATAAGACCAGGCCATAGGCCTGCAGCCCCTGACCAGAAGGACACAGCACTGCTGTTCTTCTGGGTGTGGAGGCTGCACATTGCAAAATCCCTTAGTATATACAAACGTGCCTGAATTCGAGGGGGAGTTGCTGGGGCACAGGAGCAGTTCAGCCTTATTTGAAAATGCCCACATTAGTGTAAGTGGTGCCATTCTTGTTTCATGCCTGACATCCAGGAGAATGCAGTCTGCCGTACGGCCACCTCCAGATTGCTTTGCTCTATGCAGAGGCAGGAAAGGTTTACCACACAGAAGTTTTCAGGCACACAAACACTTTATTTTCATGGAGCTCCTTTGGATCCTAATGACTTGCATGGCCTTTGTTTCTCTTTTTTAAGACAAAAGCTTAAAAAAATGCAGTGCACAGTGAAATGCTGGTAGAAGATTAGGAACAGGCATATGAATGCCTGTGACAGCCTCCACTAAGAGATTGGTAGATGTTACTGAACAATTTAGTGCAAACATTACAAAAACAAAAGTGGTTTCAATTCAGAATTCTGTATGCTTCAATGGTGTTTCCCTCAAAGCACTTAGTTTCTTTGCTGTTTTAATCTGAATGCCATGAAGGGCAAGTGGTTTCCTTTGGCAGCATCCTACAAAAACCCCAAGTAACCAACAGCAGCTGAGCAGTACCTTTTCTACTTCTGGTGAGTTTGACCATCACAAAGCATATATCATGGTTAAAGAAATGTCTTTTTAAGAAAATGAAAGCTTTAGCTTCCATTCAGTTTAACTATGAATTTTTAAAATTTAAAGCCTATTCATTCTTTTCAGCACACTGAAAAGGCAAAGGTGGCTGAGAATAACTACAAAATTAGAGCTGCATCTTGGACAAGTCCAACACTAGAGTTCATTGCATTCAGTATGGAAACTCTTGGTTTACATATCTGGGCAGAGGCTTCAGTGCCTTGTTGGACTGGGGTCTGAATTGCTACACACAGGTCAAACTAATCCCAAATGGACCAATTAAGAAGCCATCTGGCTTTAATATTACTTACTGCTTGTGAAAGATGCAGAGAAACCTGGCGCAGGAGCATCCTGAGACTGAAATACTGTAGTTATCACATTGTTTGGAGCAATAACAGGATCAGGAGCTGAACTTCCACATCCTGTGGCTAACAAAGCTGCTGCTTCTTCATTATTTCCTCTCCACACCTGGCAAGGCCAGATTGGAAATTGTTTAGCGCTTTCAAAGTCTAAGTAGTTTGTGGGAACCCAACAGGAATTACATATGCAATTTTTCTTTCCATAGACTTAGGGTAGGATTCATCTCACAGTGAATCTAAGAGTTCTAAATTGGAGCTAATTACTACAGTGAGTGAAGACAAAAAGGTTCCTCTAAGGAGTGAGTCACAGTGAAAAACTTAGGTTGCCAGGGGCCTCTGAAGGGCATCTGGAGGTCATTCTCTTGAACTCTTGCTGGTAACAGAGCAAGCATAGATCAGGTCCAGGGGACAAGAGAAAAACATTTTATGCATATCATTATCTACTTCCATTTTGTCTCTGCTTACTTAACTCTATGCAACCTATGAATATGCCTGTCTGTGTACACAAGGAATTATTACATGCAATCCTTATGTTATTCAGCAAATAAAAATCACAGCTGTCATGATAGAGTAATATATAGGCATCAGATAATACCTAGTGTTGCTAATAATTTTTTTTTTATTTTGCCTTCACTTTTTCAATGACAAGTATTAAATCAAGTAAAGAGTTATGAAAAAAATAAAATTATATATATGTATATATATAAAATAAAAAAACCCCAAAAACCCATGATGTTTTAATGTATTACTTCAACTGTACCAATAGCCAATTGAAGTTCAATCAAACCATGCATACTAAAAAGCACATGCAAGTTTAGGTAGGTGTTTAAGTGAAATCCTCTTCAGGTAATCACTTAAATATGTGCTTGAGGCTCACAGTTTAAGTGCTGAATTTCAAGACACATGTAAAATGAAACATAGGTATAAATGTTTGATGTTCCTAAACATTTAAATATTTTCCTGAATCAGTGTGTTTATTGACAGGATTTAAAATGTCTGTTTGAATAATGAATAATTTACTCTAATAATAAAATGATTTTTGTTGACGTGTTTAAACAGTTTTTTACTGTAATTTATACCAAAAATATACCATATCTGATTTTTAAAATAGTGTGTTTGAAGGAAATTGAGTGGAACTAGTACAATCACATGAAACTGTGATTTCTCCAAGCAGCCATCCTAGAAAGGAAAGGGTTAGCCAAGGATTAGTCTGTAAAGTGAGCATATGAATCCTCTCATTCATGTGACCAGGTGTTTGAGGCAATGGATGCTCAAAGGATTCATTTATACAGTCTATAGCCTGGCCAAGGTCTTGCAAAGTCATTATTGATTTTGGATTACTCTCTTTTGACTGCTCAGTTTGGAATAAATGGAAGAAACTTACATGGTTCTACAGCTTTTCAGACACCTTCATACATTTCAAATTAAACATTCAGAAAAGGAAGTGGACATCAAAAATTTCAGACCTTTTTCTATGGAGAAAATCTCCAATTGACATAATTTTGTTTATGTCATTCAGGGCAGTTTTGGAATTTAAAATTAAACACTTTTACTGAGTGGCATTAAGACTTCCATATTAGTGAAATGTATTGTAACATTTCATCAATTCATTGCTGGAGCAGGTTATGAAAAGAAAAATCTAATAGCTGTGGGGGTTTTTTCACAGTCTTAAAAAATGAGTGCAACCGTGATTTTTAAGTTGATTGGTATAAATCAGATGTACAGCTGCTCAAGTCTTCCTACATGTTGTAAAATTATGTTTGCCCTTTATTTCAAGTGGGAGTTGTATTGCTGTGGAGAAAATGAGCACAAAACCACTGAACATATGCCAAGTGCCTGAGAAAAAAATGACACTGAAAAATTCAAGACATGTCCACTCTATTCTATTGCTTTGAGAACAATGGCTCTTGACAATATATGAAGGATCAGATTGCTATCTTTGTTTCTGGAGATTAAAAGAAGTGCAACCTGGACAGTCTAAATACTTACAAAGAAGTTTGGTAGAATTATAGTGTAAAATTAATGGGTTTTTTCTTCACTGGAGTAATTGAAAATAATTTTTCTTTATGCTTTATTTTGTCATTATTTTCTGGTTCTGAAATAATATACGCCTTTTTTCATACTTTTCATTTTTGGGGATGCATATAGGCTGATGGGACCCTGCTGGAGGTGGAACCTCAAGAACTGATGAAAATCAACATTTTATACAGGCCAGTTCACAAAGCATGCAGAAAATGGACTGTATGATACAAGGACTTTAGTTTACATTTCCCAAATTTTGAGCTTTGACAGTCCAAACCATAACAAATGCAAAATGTGTCTGAAATAATGACTTCTTAAAGCACTGCTCTGCTTATCTAACCTCAACAATTATTTTACCTTCACATAACTGGTCTGGCAGCTTCCATTGCTATCTGGAATCTGGAAGTTACTGTGGAAGTTCATCTCCAAGTGTTTGCTTTCATGCGTAATGATGGTCCAAGTGCATCTGCTGTTCATGGGAAAGTTTTGAGGCCAATGAGGGGACTTGATTGTACCATTATCTGAGTGAATGATTCCACCACAGCCTGGAAAAAATACCAACAGATGGGAGAAATGTTCAAATATTTTTGGGTGGTGTTCAGCTTTGAATGGTTATTTGCTTCTGTGGCTGCAAAAGCGAGAGAGGAAAGCCCTGACTGAAACTTCATTCAGCCCTTTTGCTTTTCTTTCTCCCACCCCTGCAGCAGGGAGGTAGTTACACTCTAGAGGCGTCTCTTCGTACTTCACTTTATTTTCTTCACAAGCTCATTCTTGCCACTTCACAGCCTTTTACAAGGTCCATCTACATACTCCTGGTAATTTGAAGTGAATATTGCTTTGAAAGTGTGCAGGGGTCAGGAATACATCTGAGACTGCAGGCTCCTCCTCACACCCCACAGGATGCACATTGTGACAGACAGCCATTCAGAAAAGCACTCTAGGGAAAAAAACCAGTCTATTGATATATCCTTTTTTCTTCTCACTCTGCAACATGCAAATACTGCAGTTCCACATGTGAATCTATTCAAGCAACATCCGTTTACCCAGGGCAAAATGGTGACTTCCCCAGCCTAGGCAGCCCTGCGGATTTCAGTGGAATTATGGGATGGGCTGAAAAACATGCCTTTAAAAATTGCCAACAGATTCATTTATAAAGGGGAAGAGCTGGTCATGGCTCTGTGGCAGCTCATGATTTTACACTGAATAAGTTCAGTTAATTTGAAACATATTTGCAAATACCATGCCAAGAATAATTTATTAGGGCTATGCATACAGTACTAGCAACCCCTTATTGTTTCAGATACAGTGTAGTAAAAGGATGAATAAATGGCAAGAAAAAGGGTTTGTAACATCCTCTTTTTTTCTCTTAATTAAAAAAATATATAATAGCTTTAAAAGGAATATGTTATTTTTCATTCTTCTCTATTAGAAATGGCAGTTGTACTTAGAAGGATGTGAAGCCAAGTTTTGGTCACACATACAGAATGCTGACCTGGAGATTCTCAGTGAACAAATGAGAAGAAAGCTGAAGAAAGTAAACTAGGTATATATAGAAATGAAAACTTTCAGAGAGAGCACTGCCTACGCACACGGCACGTGTAGGCTAACATCTACTACAGCACTGAAGAGCGGGCTTCACTGCACATGAAATGTCAGGGACAATAGGGAACAGTGTCAAAAACTTGCTAAAATGACAGTGTATATTCATGCAAGCACAGACTATTGATACGTTTAATAAGACAGGCCACAAACTAACTGTGGGAATACAGCGACATCATTAGTGGACAGAAAGATGATCAGGATCAGCCAGAAGGTTTGCAGCTGGAGCTGACACTGGGAAGCATATGCCAGCTCTGTACTGAGGCAGGAAGGCACAGTAATTTCGGCCCTGACACCATCTGCCACATCTACACTTATCTTTAGTCCTTTAGTGACTTCCTCAAGTACACTGCACAAATGGTGAGCTACAGAGTGATGATAATTTCAAGAGAAGGAAGGTAGCTTTGAGAAATGTACCATTCAATCCTGCATGTATGCCACCTTCAAAAGTGTACCAACATCTGCATCACAGTGCAAGAGTTCTAGGCTGATGCCTCATGTGCTTTTTGAAATGTTCTGTCTGCTTCTCTGTTTTGGAACTCACTTCTTCCTAGTTTTAAGTGTTTAAACCAAACCAAACTGTGGAACAATTGTTATTCATGAAGTGAAATGTCTCATAGTCCTTGACAATAGATACCACTGCTGGGAGGATAATGGTGATGGTATCAATTTACAGCCATCAAGAGACTGCCAGTAGGAGGTTTAAAAAGTACAAAATCGATCCAAATTTGAATTCATTGTGTAGGATCAGAAAGCACTGGATTAATACTTGATTTTTTTAGTACTGGCTTCTTTCAAGGATCCTGAAGATGACGGCATGTCTTTCTTTTGTTCTTTAATGCAAACTTACCTAAAGATTCTGCTGTCCATGTTGCATAAAAGCCACCTCCTTGAACTGAGTGATCAGAGTTAAAGATGATGACTAGCTTGTTGGAACCAGACCGAATAGTCCCAGGTGAGCTGTTTCCACAGTATTTTCCTATGACAGGAGACCCTGGAGAGCCACCATTCAGGATAGTAACAGAATCCCACTTACAAAGTGAGTGATTTTCAACGTGGAATGCTGTAAAAGTAAGCTGCAACACACAAAGGTGACATTCAGGTGCTAAAATCAGTCACTCTAGGGGAGGGTTTAGAGCAATTCCAGACAGATCCTGTAGCCATCGTGGCACAATGATTTCTGGGTACACTCAGAAATTTGAGCTTCACTTCATGATGCTTTCCTGCAAGTATTGATTGGAATTTTGCCACTATAAGTAAGAGCAGCTACTTATCTTGAAGACAGAAGTGGAAGAGAAATCCATAGGTTCAAAACTGGCATCATTGTGTCTTAACCATATTTTGAAACTAAGCATGTGCTTCAAAACAGCGCTGAATATGTACAGGTGTTGAACCATTTTCCTGCCCTCAAAGTTTCTGTTCATGGAATATAACTAGCTATGCAAGCAGAAAGCCTTGGATTTTTTTTTCTTCCTATTATTTTGAATCAATACACTAACAGTTGCTAAAAATAATGTTTGTTTCCACCAAAACAGAAACAGTCCTGTGGCTCGTTCCCGTGGGCCTGGATGCATCACATAAACAGACTGGGCTGGACAGGCAGCTCCTGCCCTGTCTCCCTCCCACACCGATGCCATTCGTCCTTGGAGATACATGCTCACACGTGGCATTTCCAGTTCAAACATTTACATTGCTGACCTTGTAGACTCCAGGATTTGTTGATGCTGAAATATTGGTGTACACTAGTTACTGCCTGCCCCTGTTTCCATCAGTTTTGGGATTTTTTAAAGTAGTTTCAGGAGCAGGATCTTTGTAGAAAAGTTTAACAAGCACAGAATTTTTTCCTGTACGTTTTGTGCATCTTCATTTCCGAAAGAACCTGTCTAAGAACAAATTTAGCTGTAATAGTTTAAATTCAGAATTTTGCCAGCAACTCAAACTGGCAGCTTATACTGGAAAAAATTAGTCTGCCTTCACTGAGCATGCTGCACTCAGTCCTTTCAAAACAGAAATCTGCTTTCATCTGATTAAAATTAGTTCTGCATTAAACTAAAAGTTTGTGGATTAAATAGAAATCTTGTGTTCTACTAAAATAATCCTGTATTCCCTGAAATAAGTACATAAGCAGTGGTCAGAATATCATGTAGCAGAAGAATTAGGACTATCGGTTTGCATTTCTAATCTTTGTAGTTGTAAGCAAGGAAAACATGATAGGGAAATTAATGAAAGACATTCCATATGAAAATCTGCAATGTGTTCCCACAAACCTGCTTTTCAGATATTTGTCTGGCCCACAGACAAATAGACATAGAAAGTCATTGTTTAAAGGAGAAGTCAGTGCTATGTTTTGAGGTCAAGTAATAATAGGATCCTTCTGTTTTTCATAAAGGACAACCTTCAAACAGTTTTGTTGTGTTATCTTCATTCCCTCTTTTTAGGTAAAATCAATGGGAAGATATTTAATTATCCCACATTTCCGATTTTCCAAATTGTCTCAAATTTGCTCCTCAAAACTCAGAAGGTATTTCTCACACAATTGGGACATGTTACTCACAGTGATGGTTTCACCTTCAGGGGCTTCCAACACCCAGGAGCAGCGATTCAGATTGCTGTAAGGCTCTGGGTAGTTAGGGCTTGAGATAACTCCCCTTTCACCTGACTGTACACCACCACAGGCTGCAGAAAAAAAAAGTAACATTTCAATGCATTTTCAGAACAGAACACTAAAATGAATGGAAGACTATTCAGCTTGTAATAGCAATAAAATATATTTAAGATGTACTGATAGAGTTAAAGATGAACAATTTATCTGGGAAATTCCAAGTTTTAAAATATTTGTCATTGAATACTGAGTAAAAGGATGCAATGACCTTGAAACTTTGCATTTTTTCTGATACTTAATATAACTCTGCAAAACCTTTGCCAGCTGACACATCTGCCTCTTCCACCTTATCATCCATTTGTTTATCTCACTCTTAAGCAAACCAGGGCCATCCTTGGACCAACACAATGAAGTAAAAACGTTTCTGATGTGTCTAGATAAACCCCAAGGCTAAATTCAGCTGTGACAGGAAGAGTAGTTGTTCTGGCACATAAATGGCAAAGTGGTGTAATTTGCACTGATACAGCTTCAAGTAGATTTCAAAATGAGTGCAAAGGTTCAAGCAGCAGAATGCATTTCAGCTCTGCTAACACTCCAGAGACCTATCTGAAGTAAGTCAAACTTGGCTGGTATTACCTGTTACATCCCTGTTCCCAAGAGCAACCAGCTGCTCTGAGCGTTGCAAAATCTCAAATGTGGTTTGGGGAATGCCAGCAGTGAGGCAGAAAATAAATCTGAGTTCAACTGCTAGCACATGCTTGCTTTAGAAGATACAAATAGTGGCTAGCACTGTGTAACTTCTGAGGACCTCTTTGAGAGTTGATCCCATCTTGACTATTCTCTATATCACAAAATGACTGGCAACATTCCCCAGAAGTGCCTCAGTCAGCCAAGGCAGCAGTCTATCGAGCCATTTACCTTCAAATGTGTAATGGGCCAAGAATCCTTTATCTTCTGTGTTTTCATCACTGACAAAGTGTACCCAGACCTGGGGGGCAGCTATAACCAGTGGCACAGATGGTGCAGCCTGACCACAAAGCCTGGCTATTAACTCTCCGTCAGCATCCCCTAAGCAAAGAAAGGGAAAAAAAAAACAAAACACAGCACTTTTTGAGTCCTAAAAGAGCGACAATAACATAAAGGAATAGTGCAAACATGCAATTCATTGTGTTTTGACAAGAAAACAGAGAAGAGTACATATCACACTTAGTAACTGATTATTTCTTATGGATATAAGCAGAGTGTTGCAGTTCATTGTTGGGATCTAAATCTTGGCAACAAGAAAATTCTCTCCAAAGCTATATCAATGATCCTTTTAATACCCTGGGCTCCTTTTCTCCTCTTCTTGCCATCCTGCACACTTTCATATGTCATATCAGACATATCAGACACACAAAACCCTCACTGTTCTGCCTCAAAACTACAGACCTCATGGGGCAGAACAGTGGAAAGAGATGGCCTAAGGACTGTATCACATGGACACCTATTGAAACTTTGTTTTTGTGACATCCTCATTAAAGTCAACAGGGATTTTGAGTTTTCTACTGTATAGGGATGTGCACTATCCATGAATAAACTGTCATCACTGTATTAATAGTGGGCATGTCTTTCCCAGGGAACTCAACATAATGTTCTCTGTATGGCCAAAGAAAAAAAAAAAGTCAGCATTTGCTGAAATCCTTGAAGCCTAAAAGGAAAGCATAACACAGGACACTGCACTTGAGTGACACTGAATGTTTGCTCAAGTTGGTGACATCCTATCCATCAAATTGCTAAAAGCATCAGTTTCTGTTTATTACCGATTAATTCTCAGGAGAAAGAAAGTAAGCATAATAGCATTCCTCATGACATCCAGGCAATGCCATTCCTAAGTTCACTTCTCTAATAACAGCAGGTTGCTGGTCATAAAAGTCTCCATTCAAAAGAAACTCCTAGCTCTGCACAAAGTGGCAGGCCATTCTTGTGAAGAAGGCAGTTTTGCAATTTATTCTCACTGGAAATATGGATTTCTTTTTGGAGAATCATCTTATTGAACACAAAAATGGATGTGAAGTGGGTGTGCAGTCCAAAGGCTATGAATAATTGAAGCATTCTTTACTCCATTCCTGCTGTCCCTGGAGATATTTTAGGACCAGGGAGAGAATGGGGAGCGGACCAAATAAATTGTTTTGATGACTGCAAATGCCATCTCTCAAGGCAGATGAAGAGAAATTCATATTGTCCCTTGTAAAGAAAGAGTGAGGTGAGTATTGCAAACAGCAAAACTATTTATCCCTCCAAGATGTCTATCCAGTTTTCCATTTTCTCCCCTGAAAAACAGGTGACCAAATCCATGCATCCATTTCTCTGGTAGTGAAATCCCACTTCTGATCATGGATGCAACATGGAAGACATGATGTGAACACTCTCAAATGTACAGATTCTACAACAGCCCTTCTCTGCAAATATATATGAATGAGATTTGGCACAAACAGAGTTGTACAACCAGAATCTTGATAGGCTTTATCCATTCTCCTGCTGAACATACAAACCTATTCGTAGCTCTAGGTAGTCATATTGGCAGTTCTGGTGATGTTCCAAGTGGAAATCCTCAAAAGATATATAAATGGATGAATTATAGTGAGAGGGATTTTCAATGATCCATTCACAGTTCAGGTTGCTTGTGTAATTTCTGATGCCATCATAACCAGGAGAAGAGAAATTCCCACCTGCATGTGCCATCAGGGTTCCACCACAAACTGCAGAAACAAAATATGGTTTATTTAAAAGTAGTAATAATTCTTGTATATGAGGAGAAATCTTGCCTGCCTTTATTCAGGTATGGTCACATCAGAAAGCACATGTGCTGATTAAATCAAAACATTTTCCATCTTCTTACTTTTTTATAATTTACTGCTGTGTACAAGAGAATTCTTGCCTGGTGCCCTGGAATTTATTGGAAAGTCTTTAAAAACACACATGTAAAGCAAAGAACAATTATTTACAGCATCAAATAAAATATTTCACCAGCACTATCAATACAACAAGCATTATTTAATATTTTAATAAAATCTTACTACAGCTTCAGTTCAGTTTTGCTCAGCCCTACTCATTACCTAATTCTAGGCTCAAGAGAAAAGTTTTCATAGAAGATATCCTCATGCTGTAGTAGGATGCTTGGGGTGGGATTTGGAAAATAAGTTCAAAAGACTCAAGGCTGTAGTAGTAAGGCTCTGCCAGCTGCCTCCTCTCTGGAGGCTGAGCTTGCAAAAGTAGGTTAGCTGCACTCTTTCACAAGCTACAATAAATTAATTACCCCCCTGAGTAATAAGGAAGCACTTGAATTATTCACTTTGTCTATAGCACTATGCTTTTTGAAACTTTTCATGGAATAAGGCCACTTCAGACCATCTCTTACTCAAGACTTGGTACAAAAAAATAAATCAGTAGGGAGAGCAGGAACTGTGATCCATAAAGAGGCACATGAAGTCTATTGCTCACAGAGATTTTCCATTTTTCCTTTGAGTTCTTTCAGCTAATTAAAGATAAATATCTATTCCCATCCAGAGATGAAAGAGAAAAAAGGTATCAGAGATTTGTTATCTGTTTAGGTAATTTTTTTTATATGTGCCAGTACTCTAACTATGAAATGACTCACCAGAGATCAATCACTTAAGTCAAAAACATACACTACCTGCATCTTCACTGGAAGTATATGAGACACTGAAGCCTCTGGCTGCACGGGACATATCTGTCACCAAAATGACTTTCATTGTGTTTCCAGTGGATTTCACCTCAGTGCCTGGATTTACCTCCCCACACAGCTTGGCCAGCTGGGGAGAGTTTTGCCTAAGGCCATTGTAAACCTGTGGGGTCAAAATAAACTCTTATGACACCAATATACAATCTTATGAGCATCTCCTGTATCATTTAAGAGGGTTTACTATCTTTAATACAAAATTTACTGATGTCCTTCACAAAGGGTTAGTTCTCAAATCTACCCAAACCTTGGAACAAACTTTCATTGCCTTGAGTGGATGAGGCCATGAAGTAAACATCAAAAATAACTTGCTTATTTTGGTGAAATACAAACATATTCTCTCCCTCTCTCTCTCTCTCCTTTTTCAAACAGAAATTGAATTTTTTTTTAATTGAGAAGAATACTGTGTTTTAGCTCAATATTTAGATATTTGATCACTTAATAATGCTTGCTACTGATCATATTAATTTTATTTCGAATAATCATCTTTGTATTCTTGTTAAAGCCAACATAAGCTTTATCAAAATCTTGTCCAACATACTGAGTGCTGATGGGCACTTCTAATTATTACAAGCATTTCACTTTCTGATGATCCAGAGATATTTTGCTCCTTTTCCTTCATACCCCCTTTAGCCTAGGAATTAAATTCCTTCTTTCCTGCAGTGCAAGCAATGCAGAAATGATGCTTCCCACTGAGACTTGGAATATATTAGAGTACTGAAGGCATAAGAGCCGGCAGGAAAAATTTTCCTTTAAGAGATCATTAGCTGATAAAAAGGCAGCTCCCAAAGGTTTGTCTAAAGCATCTGTGAAGTAAAACAAGGGAAACATCATCTACAAACCTCGAGGGATGAATAGTTACTTCAGCCCCCCATGCTTGTGCATGGATTGGCTTCTGATCATCCTTCAGTTAATTCCTGTGTTTGCACTGCTTATCTGAACAAGTGGGAAGCTAAGCTCTACCTCACATTCCTGCAATTTCATAGAGGAATCATATTTTTGAGGCATTTGTACATCTGACCAGGTCCAGGTCTGTGTGCCAGGCTTGAATTTTTTTCACTAAATAATCAGAAATCAAAAATAAACATGATAAAATAACCAATATCTACCTTTTTTTTTGAGATGGAGAGTGATATACAAGTAAAGTTTCCTGGGGTTTCTCTACCTTTAGTTCAGAGTAGCCATTTGCTGCAATCTCTTTTTCTTTTTCTAAGTTTTTTTTTTTAATTGACAGCAAAAAGTAACAACAGCAGTAGATACTTCCAAAGTCAATAAAACCTGGAACTGATTGATGGATTTTGTTTGCAAAGAAAAGAGACATTGAAAGCTTTCAAAAGCCCCAGAAATTTTTTTCATAATTGATAAAAAGACAACTCCAGTGATTCCTTTAAGCCTTTTACTCTGTCTGGGCCACAATTTCAAAATTTCCATTCTCTAAGACAAGCAGATGAGTTTAGATGCTCTACAGAGATAACTTTCTCTCATTTATATGCTTTCCCCAGATTAAATTATGATTTGTCTTAAAACCATATATAGACCTATAAGTGACTTTTCAGCTTTATTACATCCATTAATTCTCCATAAAGGGATTAGGAAGAGCAGTTTCTGACTCTACACCCAATACTCACAGCCACATAATCAGATGAGCAGCTCCAGTGCTCTTCAGTTTTCATGTCATTAAAGGTGAGGGTCACACGTCGGCCTTCTTCCACTGTGATCCTCCATTCACACACTCGGTTATGGGGGTATAGGTTGGGATAGTTGGGTGAAGTAAATGTTCCAACAGGTGCACTAAGATCCCCACCACATTCTGAAATATCCAAATATTGGTACACTTCTTAGAGTAAAGGCATTGCTTATAGAATTGTAGCAAGAAAAATCAATGTTGTGAGAAAAAGAGATCCTGAGAGGTTCATTTGATCAGCCTACCCTGTCCATATGTTTGTCTAAACAGCCAAGTTCCTGACAGTCTTTATCACTCAGTCATAAAAACAGTTGAGTATTAACTGACCATAGCAAATCCTTTTAGTCTAATTGTTAATATTTCCTTCTCTGAAGGGCTCATCCCAAGCTTCACAAGCCTGGGTGACCCACAGGCTTTGATGCCATATGATATAAGCCTCTCATTGTGGCAAGACTGAGACATTTCTGACTCTCAGAGGACTGAGCAGAGCTACACAGAACAAGAGGGGTCTTAGAGTGGCTAATGATGGAGGATGTATTTTTCCTATTCTAATTAACAGAGGTAGAGAAAAAGCTTTTAGGTGTTTTAAGCAATACTTATCAGTACAGTTATTTTTGCTTTTCCTATCTTTGTTATGAATATCAAACTGTGCTGTGAGGAAGGAACACTGAAGGTCTTGGATATGCAGAGTGCATTTTTTCCTGAAACTTATGGAAGAATTTTACCAGCTTACCCTCAGTTTCCTTTTAAAATAGAGAGATATTGTTTAATGGTGTGTAGAGGAAGTCCCTTTCCTCACACTCACAGATTCTGCAGAATAATCTAATCTCTGCAGCCACCTGCATTAAATTTTTTGGTATTAGAATTTCTCTTCTAAGTTAGAATAATAGGATCCTAGGAGTGGAACAACAGTCTTTTGGAGTTTGTTTCCCTGTCTGTTGTTTTATTTCAGAATCAAATATGAAGGAAACTTTCAGCTGAACTTTTAAATGAGCTGGAAGGAGCTAAGAAGGGTTGACAGGAGATTTTTCAACATGACTGTGGTGAAGAATTTCTAAAAAAGTAGCCATATTTTGGTAGGATAAGCATTGCATGGACATTGAAGACTGTGAAAGAAGTGTGAAGCAGGAGTAGGTCTATGTCCTCAGTCCTGATTAGAGCAGCTCTTTGAAGTCATTGTTCTCAGGAAAAGGGGCAATGGGCACGAATTGAAACACATGAAATTTCACCTGAACATATGAAAACACTTTTCCCTATGAGGGTTATTGAATACCAGAATAAGTTGATCTTGCTTATCAAGAGGGATATGGGAAGGGTATGTTAGGATATCCCTCAACTGACTATTGACAAAAAAGGGTGTGGAAGAGTGTGCTTCCTTGTGCCACTGATGGCAACATCCATTATAGCAGGAGATTGCTTGCTTCACCAAGTTTCAGCTCAGCTAAGTTGTTACCAGAGAGCTCTATTCATACTTCCCCCAAGTTTAAATTTAAGAACAAATACAGACCACTCCAAGAACAAGTGATCTACAATATATGCTGTATTAGTGCAATTATGGTCTGTGATATAATTTGCTTCCTGAGAGTATATTTCAACCTTACAAATCCAACCTTCAGTACTGGAATCAAAGCGCAGTCTGAATCCCCGGGCATTGACTGATCCATCAGTGACAAACTTAACATAAGCAAAACTGTCAGACGTGTCCACAGCATCAGGGAGAGTATTGCCACAGTACCTGCCCAACAAATTTCCTGCAAAAATCACACAGAGAAAGAGAAATTTATATCAATATATTATTTATATTTATATTGAAGGGTCACTTTCCAATTTAACTGGACAGGCAGGAGTAAACTAGTGGAATCAAGTTATTGCTGGCATAGAGGAGGGTTTTGTTTGCCTTACTTTGCATCAGCAAGCAAGCTGACACAAGCAACTACTGCACATTGAAGAGGCTCACTTTGTACACAAACAGAAGTGCTTTCAGGAGCCTCTGGTGAGGTTTCATAGTAGTACTAGGGAGGGGAAGACAAACACTGAAATAATTCTCAGACCAGAAGCATTGTATTCTCGGATCTCCACGAAGTCATTTGTGCACTCGGAAGAGTTTTGGATATCTAGGCCTTCTAGTCTGATGGTAAGATAGTGGCCTCTGGGACCCTGCAGAAACCATTCACACAGCAGGTTGTCTTGATAATGAAGGTCAGGATACCCCGTGCTTTCGATGATACCAGTTTGTCCTATCACTGTCCCACCACAGGGAGCTGCAAAAGGAAGAGTATTATTTGGTTGAGTAAAGAACCTCAGAGAGATGATCTTTCTCCTAAACAAGACTTAAAGGTAAGGTACAACTGACTTGTTCTCTAACTGTGGTAATAAGGCAGGAATTGCCTTCCAATTAAAAATCTTCCATGTTCTCAATCTAATTCAAGGTGTCCTGGTTGCTGTTTTGTTTTGTTCTTTTCACACCCCCCCACACCCACGCATACCCTGCCATTGCAAACATCCCTTCCTCTCTTTTGTACCTCTTAAAATTTGAATAAACTCACAGTTTTCAATTTAATCTCTGTCTATGTCCATATTTACCAGAAAACTTTGCAAAGATATAACAGATAAATTAAAAAGACATGAAACTTGCTAAGTGTGGATCTCAATTTTTTATGACAGACAAAAGCTGAGTTCTGGTTTGGGACAACAGTTGCAGTTCAGACTCCTTTTTCTTTTCATCCCTTCCCATTCACTCTTTGTGATGCCTTAGTGAGGAATCACTGCACAGTGTGTAAAATTTATTAATTTTAATTGTCTCTCTCTGAACACTCATTTCTATGCAGTACCTGCAAACATAAATTTGTAGTAGTAAGGCATACAGCAAACGTGCTTACAGGCACATGGTGTGATTCCTGGGGTGGTCATGTGTAGGTCCAGGAGCTGGACCTTGATTATCCTTGTGGTTCCTTTCTAAATCAGGATATTCTATGATTCCATGAAACAATATTCCCAGGTGGAATTTATTGCTTTTTGTTTGTTTGTTTGTTTTTTGTAGTGGAATCTGTGTCTGTTAGTTACAATCTTTCCATGGCAGTAACAGTTGTGTTCATAGTGTCAGTTCTGTGAGTCATTGGTGCTCTGTTTCAGGATGACTGGCATTCAGCAAAGATACTGTAAATCTGTTATGGTTAAATGTAAATTATGGCTTCATATACTAACAAATATATGTATATATGCAAGTTTCTTCAGTTTTCACACTCAGAAATATGATAGCACTCTGTTTTGGCTTTAGTGTTTCAGATCTAATGCAATGAGAAAAATTCTGTATAAAACAATATAGTTCACTATTCTGCCTTTGAGAAATTAACAGTCCTAGACTTTCCTGTATGTGATACTAACTTAATGGCTGTTATTCTTTGAAGATTATTAACATTATCAAACCCAAAAAAGAAGCATAGTTCTGAATCTGATCAAGGACTATTTTTTCTTGAATTTTAACTTTTTTCTAGTGCTTTCTAACCCTGTTTTTGCAGCTTGAGAACAAGGGACTAAAGTATTTCTTTCCCAGATGACAAATAATGGTTCTCATAGCTCATTCCTTTTCTAGTCCATTATTATGCTGCCCCTGTTTAACTAGCAGCTTTATTATAGACTGATATACATTTACATAGAGAAGCTCCTAATTTCTTCTGCCTTCTTCTGCCTCTTCTTCCTTCTCCTGCCAATTCTCAGCTGATCTTCACATTCCCCTTCAGAACCCTGCTCATGAAAGTGACACTAAGTTTGCATGCTGAAAATCAAACCACGTTACATGACTTTATCCACACTGACCTTTTTTCTACTGCTCCTTTGACAACTGGCTTTGACAAGAGGTTATCCAGTAGTTGTTTCTGCTGCTGGTGGTCTATGAGCTCTTTCCTATTAGTATTTCCCTAATTTTCTGCTCTTGCTGAAATTGTGCAGAACATGCTGATATTCTGATGCCTTAGCTCTAATGCTAACTGAAAGAGGCATGTTCCTGTCAGCCCATTCCACAGGTCTGATTTAAGCCCTACTACAAAAGTCTAACACTTGAGACCAAAATCTTCTTTAAAATCATAGAAACTGACAAATGCAAGCATTACCAATGGAGTATTTAGCATTGAATCCCACGTGTGTGGCACTGCTGTCAGACCTGAACCTCAGGTACAGGACAGCTCCTGAGGATCTCTGTGAGCCTGGCATCGAACCTCCACACAGCTTGGCAATGAGGGGGGCACTGGAGTCAGCACCGCTGCGCAGCTCGAGGTAACTGGAAGTGCAGCTGGAAGAGGAGACAATTTTCTTTTCACTTTATGGCAGTAGTGGTTCAAAATCATTCCAGTATGTGCACAAAGCCATGAAGCTGTAGTGAATTAGATTGGTTTCCATGCAGTGTGACCAGGACAGAATCAACAGGATCATAATCCATTGCAGTTACGTAATAATTGAATCAAAAGAAGTTCTAGAAACATTGAGAAAGATTCATCTAAAACTCAGTCTATGATCAGATCAGATCTGACAGGAGCAAATTCTGGGTAAGGATATGAACAGCACTGGCAAAGTAGTTGTGATCACCTTAAATACATTTTTTTGGCAGGATTCAGATTCAGCAGATATTCCCTATTAAGTCTCACTGAGAAGTGTTGAATTAAGGGAAAAAAAGAAGACAGATTAAGGGAATAAAAATTCAGTTCTGGGGTCTAATCAGCTGGGCATACAAAGACCCGAAATATCTTAAGATTTGCCTTCAGAATGGTGCAGTGTCCTGGAAGCCAGAAAGGACACCTTTGGGATTCTCCACCTTCACTATTTTTCCTGGACGTGGTTTCACAGGCTCACCTTTGCCTTACAGCCCCTATCAATGAAGCTACATCAGCTGGAAAATAATCTTGTTTTACGCTTCAGTCAGGGAATGCAAAATGTGTAGACCCATTGCAAACCAGCTGCCAGGCAATGGAGGAGGGAGGCAAAGCATCATGGTGGCAATCCCTTGGCTTTAAAAGCACCCAAGAGTCCAAATTACTGAAAACCTGAAAATGAAAGGACTAGAGGGCACAGATTTTACAGAAAGCACCTTTCCATCATGGATGTTTCCACTTTTTCTGTTACATTAATTTCTGTTATGCATTGCAATGTCCTAGGAATGCAAACCAGTGACCTGATAGTTTCAGTGATCTCTCAAAGATTTCTTAACCCCATTTGATTTTAAATATAGAATTGTTTGTTCTCTGGGAGGAATTAGAGAAAGTAATAGAGAAAGAAAAATCAGAATGGAGTTTCTGAAGAAAAATAGTCAAAATAATGTGGATGTATACTTTGGTGAAGGTTCAATGTAAAACTGATCTTCAAATTGCAGCTCTACTGCATGTCCATTGGGAGCAGTTATGATCCAGACACAGTCAGCATGTGGAGGGTAATTGCTCGGATAGTTGGGGGAAGATGTATATCCACTGGGGTTGAAATCATTGATATAAATGTTCCCTCCACAGGCTGGGAAAGAAAAGATCGCCAATAAAAAACAACATGAAAAGAAAATGAGTGAAGCATCAAAAATATGACTTATCACTATATTCCAACACAGTTTCCTTTTGATTTCACATCAAAAAACAAATGCATTTTATTGCTTGCTGTGGGAAAACATTTTAATGCAGTAGAATCCTATATTCCTGTGCTCCTGCTTACCTAGTCCTCCTCATTTCCAAATGTTCAGGGTCCTGAATTAAACTGCTATTACTTCTTCCTTGGATTGCTTATAAAACAAGCAGAAAACATATTTCTTGCCTTGTTCCTATGCCAATTCCTAAGAGCTAGGAAGTCCACAAGTCAGACCCATCAATATTTCTGTGAATCATTCCCAACATCTACTTTCCAAGCACTGAAATGTCTGTTTGAGATAATAATGAATGTGTGAGGAATGCCAGTCAGAGCAAACATGAAGGTTTGTTCAGGTCCTTTACCTGACAAAAATATCTTTATTTTGACCAGAATGTTTCTGTCCCAAACCCCCTCTATATTCTAGCAGTGCTCATTTAACCTGGGGCTTTACTCAAGTTCCATGAATTGAAGTGGTAGAAATGCTATTGTACAGCTTCACCTATTCCCCTCATGAATTCTCTGAAGTAATGCTAATTCTTTGGGGTAGCAGAGAAAATAGGCAGAAATCGAGCACTGAAAGATTTGGGCTGATTAACAGGTTGCCTTAGTTGTTTAGATATGATGTTTAACAGGTCTCCAGGTGAGCCAAGTGCTGTCTGTTATGAACACAGTGGGATAACTGCAAATGCCAAGTTCGTGATTTCCTCCTTGGACCTGGGTCTCCATTTTGTTCATTCTTTCAAAGGAGTTAGCTTTGGCAATTAATATTATTTTCTCAGCTGGGAGTAAAACTTGTGAGAAATTTTGCCACCTTTCTAGACACATTACCCTGAAAAGTTCCTAACTTCATTTAGCTCTTGCACCAGGTACTAAATGTTCAAAATAAAGTTCTTGTTTCCAGGAGCTTTTTCCTTTCCCGTATGAATTTTTAACATCTCTTCCTAACTGTAGATGCTACTTCCCTACTAAAGGGTCTCTTTTTTTTTTAAAAAAAATCTATCTTTAATAGCTTCAGGTTCTGTAACCTGAGCCTGACACTCTTTAAAAAGAAGAAATCTGAGTGTCAGATCAGAAGTCATGCACTACAGGACATTTTTGCAGACATCCAATTTTACCAGGGTTGGGGCTTAGAACAAAAATATCCTTTAAGAGGACAAACTCCAAGTTACATATGTATAAGTTGCAGAATTTTAGTGTTACCCAGACTTACCAAGACTCTTAGCCTCATATTTCAGTTTGAATCCTTGACCCTCATTCCTGCTGTCAGAAATGAAGTGGACAAACAGCTGATTGTCTGTGGTGTACATGGTAGAGATGGGGCTGCTTCCACAAAATCGTCCATTCCCTCTTGCAGACACCAAAGGTGGGGCAGAATTATCTAACCCATTCTTCAGCTGAAACAGAAATTGCTAATGTTACACAAGCAAACAGCCCTGGAATGTAAACTTTGTGCATTCATCATCTTAATGCTTCCAGCCACAGGGGAAATTAATAAACTAGTAATTAATTAATGCACATTAATAAAAAAGAGAGAGAGTGAGATAGAGAGAAATATAATCTTTGGTATTTCTCTTTTGGTGTTTGCACCCCATGACATCCTGAACTGCTTTACTGACACTGAAATCTGTAAGATTCAGTAGCTTTAATAGCTTTGAGGGTTTGGTGACCCAGCCAATAACCTCACCTCTACATAATCTCCAAGGATGCAGGAAGTATCCTCGCTGTTAATCTGGAAAGGCTGTTCAAAATGAACAGCAATGATAAATCCAGTGGTTACCACTACATGCCAGGAACAATTTAGATTAGGAGAATAGTTTTGAGGGTAGTTGGGGGATGTTATCACACCCCGGCTTGTGTGCAAATAGCCTCCACAACCTGAAAAGAAAAGATAAAAGTTGAAGCAAAGAGAAAAACCCAAAAGTGTCAAATATTCATCTATTCATTTCGAGAAAAACTATGTCTCCTAAAAGATGTGCTGGGTTAAAATAAACGTTGAAATTAGTGTATGAAGAGCTGAGGGGCATATAGCAATGCACATGATGAATGATCTCCCAAGTGGCAAGCTTATAGATTTCAAGATGACAAACACCAAAATTCCTGACCATGAGACTGTTCTCAGACTTAGCAGATGAATAAGCAGGCAGCAATGTCAAGGACCTTCCATGGCATGAGCTTATCATTACTCTGTCTGAGGACATTGCTTCTAGCCATGTACCAAAACTCTGCTATCTACTCCAGCTGCCAGTCAGAAAAACTTCCCCTGATTGTCACTGTTGCCCTAACACTTTCTTGGTGCCTCAGCCCATTCAGGAATCTGTCATCATCCCTGAGTTCATGTGGGAGGACTGTTGCTGGAAACTGCTGACATTCCTGCTAGAATTTATACAGCTTTCTGCATTTGTCTCTTTCTGCTTTGAGTCATTTATTTGCTTCTCTTAGTTGAGCATTCTTTCACCCTTCAGCTGAGCTGTTATAAACTTAGGCATATGTTTTCTTCCTTCTGAGAAGTGACTGGTCGGGTTGAATCATGCTTTGTTGCATTATATTGCTGGGAAAATAGAAAATTTACCTTTGTAGATCACACACTTTGTAGAGTTCATTAACACATATTCATGAGAGGCAAATAATTAGATGTGTGTGTGATTAATTAAATTGTAGACAGCTCTTAACAAAGCCAGAGTGTCTTACCCCACTGTTAGCAGCAAGGCAGACATTTATCTGGGAGATAAGAGAAACGAGTCTTACTTTTGTGATAAGAGGCATTAAACCCAGCTCCAGTGACACTTGCATCCGACATGAAGTGGATGAACATTGCATCTCCAGTTGATCTTATTGGCCCAGGAGGTTCTCGTCCACACAGAGTAGCCAGTACTGGAGAAAGACTATTGTCTCCTGAGGTGAAAAGAAGATGTTAGTGTTAAAACTGAATCAGTCCACATCTGCCTCTTTGTTGCTGTGGCTCACACTTTCAGGAATGTGCTTTACAAGACCTTTAACCCCTTAGAAATTTAGAAATATTTTTATAGATCACCAAATATTTTGCTAGACTTTGCTAATTTATTTTAACTAGCAGAATGTCTCAGCATAGAGGAAGAGTACTGTTTCAGGGCATGTTCCCATTGCTATCTAGATTGCTTAAGCTCAGTGGAGATGAGAATTTGAGGTATTTGGACCTTGGGTCTCTACTGCATCCTGACAGGGTAGGGCAAGATTGGCTTCTCACCATCTTTGATAACAAGCTTGTCGTAGTTGCATGAACTGTGAGATTCTATGTCTAGTGCCAGGATATTGAATTCCACAGTGGATCCAGGAGCTCTGATAAGCCACATACAGTCTTCAAGATTTCTGTAATTCATTGGCCAGCTCGGCGAGAAGAGGAATGAAGGTGTTTCTTCAGTTGTTACAGCCCCTCCACATGCGCCTGTCATGGACAAGAAGACAAAAAAAATAAAGCATCCTCTTTTTAAACTGAATACACTCCTCATGCAATATAAGATGACAGTCCTATAATAAAGTACAATGAAGGCACAGTGATGATGTGTGTAGTTACACTAATGCAGGAATTCTTCAACTTCAGTTTGGATTGAAAGTATAAAACTTGAAAATCCTCATCTGTAAGGATGTTCCTGTGCCACCTGCTTCAACAATGTTCTGACCTATTTTATCTTGAGGAATATTTAACAAAATACCTTAGAGCATCTACCACAGTTTAACATAAGTTACTGTGCTCGTTTCATATCACAATGGCCAATGATTTAGAATGGTTTTTCAAGAGGGATAGTTTTCCATGGAAACATAAGAAATGTTTAGATTTAATTAAATACCTGTGTAAAGAAGAATGATCCTCTAGCAACATGCTTTTTTTAGAGCACTGTAAATTAGTATATCTAAGAGTCTCTAGAAATTGTTTTTAAAAGATAGTAAAAGGCTTCATTAACATGTCACTGAAAGCTTTCCCTTATTAATAACTTGGGCTTTCTCTAGTGGGGAAGTTGGTTTGGAATTCTTTGAGTAAAGTTGGGTCTATCACTGGCTGTACTACTTGTAACTGTGCAACTCACTGAAAACCCACCTCTAGCAATGGTCTGTGTAACAGCAGGAGCATCCACTGCATACCATTCCAAAAGAAAGCCTTTTCCAGTCACAGATGAATCTGACTGGAACTGGATTGTCATTGAACTGCCAGAGGATGCAAAAGAAGCAGGGCCTGCACCACAGTATGTTGCAACGTGACGAGAATGAACTGTGGGCCCATCATACACCTGCAGAGAGAAGAACAGTGCTGTTCCTCACAGAGCCAGATTTTCACCTGCCCCATACTCAACAAATTTCCAAGGAGAAAATTACCCTCTTTAAAATGAGTGAGGGATTTTTCAACAAATCCAAGTTAGAGAGAAACCTCTCTTATTAAAAGGGAGCAAAATCTCCCTTTCCATTATATGGTGTTAAAAGCAAAGCTTTCACAGAAGAAGGATCTGAATGGAAGTCATCAAATTCACCTCATTCCCTATCACAGGGCTGCTCTTTGGGGATGTAGACTGACATCCCACTTTTAAAAAAGTCCAAAGGTACAATTTTTATCCTTGATGGGAAAACCCCCCCCCATGATATGCAGGGGAAAGAAAACAAATTACTTTTCTTTTTTTCCTTTATCTTTTTTCCACCCACTGAGAAACATATGTATTTTGAGTTCTATCAGATAAATGCACAGAAATATTTTTTTTTATTGTATGTATTTATAACCCAAAATCTTGGCTGGTTACAAGATGTTTCTCCTTTGCCACCTTTCAAGCTTATTTTGTTCTTCTCATCTACCACCCAGTAAAAATGTTCAGTAGAAAAAGCTAGGAATTTTGAAATAAACATTACATTAATGATCTGATCCTAGAGTCCGGTTAAAGGTCAGGCTGATTTACACTCACTAAATGTCTAGCTGGTTTAAGAAACTCATTTTGCTTTCAGAGGGACAAAGAAAGGTAGGCTGAGTTAGGAGGAAAAAATGCTGTTAATATATGACATGACATGAAAGAAATAGTTTTATTTCCTTTTTGAACTAATATTAAATTTGAATATCAGCAAATTAATAATGAACTGAAAATATTGAACTAGTATTAACTTTCTCATATATAAAAAATGGATAATTGATGAATTAACTGATTTTTAAAAAAAGAAAGCAAGAAGAGATTTACCTTATTTAAAGGGTTATGTTAGCTAAGTTCAGAAACAAGTTGTGTTCTCTGTTGCTCATTTTGCTTAGCACCATGAGTGCTGTATTGAAGAAGCCCCTGCTTATTGCTGTACCTGTATTGCTTATAACCTGTAAAAGGCCCTTTCCAACTCCAAACTATTCCACCATTCTTTTTTTTAACTGGCTAGACTGTATTACAGGGGGGTACAGAAAAACAATCAAACTGGAAGAAAGAGGCACCTTTCTACTGCCAGGAGACAAATTACTGGTGCAGAGAGCAAAGAAGGGGCAAGTAAATAATTGTTTCTTGCAGGACTTTAAAATAACTTTATTTTTAGAAGCATTGAGATGTTACTACCACTGTTGTCCTTAACTAAACCAGCATGGAGGAAATTTCAGTCTGGTATCTGACTTGAAATTCTTGAATAGTAGTATTCAGGACTGTACCATTGTGGACTTATTTTTCATAAATTTCAAACTTACAGATTGGAAATATCTGTTAGGAAGCCAAAGAGTATGTAACTCTTCCTATAAATAATAACTATTGAAAGGACAGCACAGCAAAGACAATAAGCCACACCAGATCCTCAGAAATGCTTCCCATTCATCTTGTAGGTTTCTCTATTCATCCATTTTACTAAAGTTGATTGAAATAAAATAACTTCTCAGAATGAAATCACCTTTAGATTGTCATACTGGCACCTGTGATCATTTTCGATGTCCATCTGCAGGATACGGCCGTGGATAACTTGTGAAGCATTAACGCTTATCCGCCACTGGTAATCGGAATTGTGAGGGTAACTTCTGGGCCACTGGGGTGAAGCTATTTGTCCTCTGTCTCCCACAATGTCATTTCCATACACTGAAAAACAAGACAGAGACAACTAATGCCTCTAATTCACGTAGAGTAAAAGAAACACTGGGGGGCCCATCTGACTTAATTTACTTAGGACTAGACAGTGCTGTAAGGCTGTAAGACGTGTCTCAGACAGTTCTAAGATGCACGTCTAATTATTTTCTTGTTTTGAGAGATGCAGTGTTCCCTTTTCTGCAGGAAATTACCCATTTGAGCCATATGGGTCTATGTGTAGGAGAAGCAGGAAGACAGCACACCTAAACTCCTCCCTGACTCTGACTCCTTTACGTTCATTTCTACCCAAAAACATTAAAGAATTTTTTTTTTTTTTAATGCCTGTGTGTGTTCAGGTGAAAAATGGTTCTGACTTCATTGAGGTCTAAACTATTGATATTCATTTTGAAAGGGAGTTAAATCTCAAAAGAAAGAAAATTATTAGAGGTTTAGCTTGCATAATCTAAATGGCTGTGGATGTTTAGCTTCAGCAGTCTGTTAATGCAGCAAGTCAGACTCATGTTGGCAGTGGTCCCTTGAAATTTTGGGTCTATAAATTGGCATAATTTCCTTTTTTCTAATTCTGCTCCTTGGTTGATGGCATCTAGGTCCAAACCAGAAGATGAACACTGTCACACTCAAAAAGCAAAATGGAAAGCTGGGAAAGAAATAATTTTTTCTTAATTTGCCAATTAATAAATTAATAAATGTAATATACTTACATGCACACAAATTCTGTTCTGGCATGTTTAAGAGCATCCCCTTACATTCAGCAGATATTTTACAAAATAATATTTAAGTGAATTTACAGACTTTTTGACATCAGCAAATATTTTCTAATAGACTTTAGAGGGTCAAACAATCACTTTTTAGAAGTACTATGAAAGAACAATAGTTTTCAATCAAATTGCATTTACTTACAGTGAGAAAAGGTGGCCCTGAAGCCAACATCCGTGCCTGAACTGTCTGAGACAAATTTGACCCACAGGATATGTCCAACAGTTGATGTATAATTTGAAGGGAAGGAGCTCCCACAGAATCGTCCTCTCAGCGTGCCTGTATCACTCCCTTCACGAATCTCCAGGTAATCTTTGGTGCAGCCACTACTATCCTCCAGCTGAAATGCTCTGTTTCAATAGCAGTAGAAGAGCATTAGCACGCATAGGACTGGCACATAGTTCAGAGTGTGGCCTGCCAGGCCATTAATCCCACTGTAGATGGTAACCTACTGTAAGAGTTAAGAAAAGGGCAGCAAAAAACCCCCAGCACCTGCCAAGGCCACCAATACAGGACACTCACTTTCCAGCCCCTTATTTTATAACACAGTTACACATTTTAAAGAGTTCTAAAACCCTTTGAAAATTTCTTGATTCTCCAAGAACAACCATGAAACTCAGAAAGACCTGAGATATAACCCAGATTTTTAATGTAAATCCCATGAGTGTTGGGTGCAGAGAATATTTTAGCCCCTTCATATGTGTATTACTTCAGCACACTCTGTGGTGAGAAAACAATTGCTGATTTAGTTGTAGTTAACACCTCAGAGGTCAGAAATCCCTTAGCAGTTTCTCCAGAATTATAAGATATTACTGTTTCTCTGGCCTCTCTTTCTTTTACATATCTGGGTGTGTGAAATAATAACAAGGATTGTTATCAACTGTTCTAAACTACTTTTTACCATAGAAAAGGAATGAGATATAGTAATCAAATTATAAATTCTTAATTATTGCACCAAGCTGAATGATAAATACATTCCAAAAAACCATCTGTTATTCTAAGTGACATGCTTTTATACAAACCAACATGGTTTTCAGAAGCAGGCTATGAATACATACATCAAAGATTCCAGAGAGTGCCTCTAATAACCAATGCCTTAAATATTCGTGCTTTCTGATACTCTGGTAACAACTTCTCCCTTTCAGATTTGAATATTGCCATATGTGTTCAGCATACCATGCTGTGAAATGGTTCCAACCACTCATCTGGATATATTTCAGAACAATTTATAGCTAACCCTTTCATTACAAGAGAGACATTTCAGTTCAGACCTAGCTGAAGAAAATTAACACCTCATGCCAACAAAACTTTATAGCCCCCTAACATTAAATGAAATAAAACAAATAGTACTTTCTAACACAATTACTCCATGCTTTCCAGTATTTTCAGCTTGCCTTTCAGCTACGTGTAACTGGAGAAAAAGAATTAACATCTACGCAGTGTCACTTTATGTAAGTGAATGTATGTTCCACTGAAAGTTTCTGCTTCACACTAGAGTTTTGGGTTGTTTCTGAAAAGTTACTGCTTATTTTGTAGCATTTTAAAAAATGTTTTCAGGCTTTTGGGAAACATTTTGGAAAATGTTTCCAGGCTGTAGTGCTTTTTCTCTGCTTCAGTAAGTAGTGGAGGAATAGAATGTCCTTTTTATTGCATTAGTGAATCAGCACATGCCTAACAAGTTGTGCCTTATGCAGTCAGTGTGTTACCACAAAAATCTTCCTTTTGTTCTGATTAATTGCAAATACAGGTTTCAGAGTTAGTTTTCTTTTCCTGCTCATTCTTGGTAAGCTTTGCTAAAGGTCAGTGCTCTCTTTCTTGGCAGTAGCTACTGTTTGATGCCCGGAAACGGGGAGGCTCAGAAATCTACCTCATGGGTAAAGAACGACCTAACATCCCTGGTAAAAGACTCCACATTATTCTCCACATGACTTTCCTGTCAGAAGTGTTCAAAGGAAAGTTAGTTTACTGAAGGGAAAACAAAATTCCATCACATATTCTTCTGATTCCTGTTGCAGCTCCTCTGCTTTAACTTTTGGAGAAATTTTGAAGAGTCTAACATCAATTTTAGAATCTCAGAATAGAATCATAGAATGTTTTGAGTTGGAAGAGATCTTAAAGACCAAGTAGTTCCAAATTCCCTGCCATGGACAGGGACACCTTCCACTAGACCAGATTGTCCAGAGCCCCATCCAATCTGGCCTTGAACACTGCCAGGTTTGGGGCATCCACAACTTCTCTGGGCAACCTGTTCCTGTGCCTCATCACTCTCACAGTAAAGAATTTCTTTCTAACATCTAATCCAAACCTGTCCATTTTCAGTTTGAAGCTACAGCCCCTCGTCCTGTCACTACAGTTCCTGATGAAGAGTCCCTCTCCATCCTCTCTGTATGCCTCCTTCAGATACTGGAAGGTTGCTAAGAGGTCTGCACACAGCCTTCTCTTCTCCAGCCTGAACAGCCCAAACTTTCTCAGCCCTTCTTCACGAGGGAGGTGCTCCAGTCCCACTTTCAGCTTCATGGCTTCCACGTCTCTCTTACACTGGGGGCAACAAAACCATATGCAGTGTTCCAGGTGAGATCTCATGAGAGCAGAAGAGAGGGGCAGAATCCTCCCTCGACCTCCTGGCCACACTCCTTTGGATGCTGTCCAGGACTCCTTTGGCCTTCTGGGCTGAGAGTGCACACTGCTGGCTCATGTAGAGTTTTTCATCAACCATCACTCCCAAGTTCTTCTCTATAGGGCTGTTCTCAATCACTTCTCTGTCCAACCTGTGGGCATATCTGGGATTGCTCTGACCCAGGTTTAGGACCTGGCACTTGACTTTGTTGAATTTCATGAGGTTTGCCTCAGCCCACATCATAAATGTGTCAAGATCCCTCCAGAGGCATAACCCTACAATGTGTGAGACATCTAGGCCCTTTATATTAATCAGCTATATAACAAGAACTAAAATGAATCTTTACATTGCAGGAATTTCCTTTGTAAAGAAAAAACAGCGTGATGCTAGATTTCCTCTTCTTGTTTATAAGTGAGTAAGAACTGGCTTCTTCAGCATCCCATGCTGCTCAAATAATAAACCACCTATTTATATAATGCTGTATATGCCTTAATAAAAGCCATGACTAAGACAGGGAAACACTGATTGCAAGTTGCCAGTAACCCCTGCTGTGTTCTCTTTCCAAGTTACTCTAAAAATACGCTTCAGCTTTATCATTTGGTAATTACATTTCCTAATAAACACAGAGCATCCTTCCTTCAGGTCTGTTAAAGGCTGAATGATAACCCCTGGCAATGCACTTACATGAAGGACAGCTGGAGCCGGTTGCCAGGGGAGCTGAGGATTGTCCAGACACACTCGCTGTTGAGCGGATATGGCTCGGGATAGCCAGGGCTGTTGAAAGCTCCTCTGTCCATGTGGAAAGTACCCCCGCAGGCTGCAACAAGAAAGAGACAGCAGAGGCTTGGAAAGGATGCCATAAAAAAAAAAAAAAAACAAAACCCCAACAAAAAACCAACAAAAAAGCTTGACAGAGCACTTGCTGATCAAGAAAGCATTTCTCCTTGTCTCTTTGTTCTTTAGCTTGCTGATGTACTTGCTGAGACCTTGGCCAAAAAGAGGAAGGGCAACAGGGGAGGTTCAAAAATCGAATGGCAGAGAGAAAAAGAGGTAAAGGATCTGTTCTTTTTCTTAAAAGTCAGAGGCACAAGGAAGTAGCACCTGTCGTATGGACTTACCTGACGACGATGCAGCATAGGTGGCATGGAAGCCCCTGGCAGTAATATTGTTGTTGGAGATGAAATTCACCACCAAGGTATTACCAAAAGAAGTGATAGGATGTGGCATAGTAGTGCCACAGTAACGGCCTGAAAGACAGCAGAACAGAGAGGGAAAAAACAAGTGTTCAGCATGTAATTACTACTGCTAATTTCACATTTGGAGTTAATGCCTGACAACAAGCAGCAGTAACGTTTGTTGCTTACAATTGCAGTTGTCAATTCAATCTACATAAAAAAGAAATACTCCATTACATTTGCACAAAACTCAACTCTTGTGGCAATTTTTTTAACAGAAAAAGGACCTCCTGCACTCCAGACACCTTTGCCTCTGGTTATTCTTTCATTGAGTTCCCTCAATAAAAATGAAAAAAATGAGGAATTACTGCCAACAAAACCTATAAAATATATCTGACAGCGGTTTCCATTTCACTCAGTTGGTTTCTGATTAAAAAAAACCCTGAAAAATAACAGACCATTTCTCCTGTAATGGACTGTAACATGGGGATTAGGAATATGAGTCATGATCTGTCAAAAAGGCATCTGACAGTAAAAAGAAAGACAGTAGTTAGTATCATAGAATCATGGAATACTTTGGGTTGGAAGGAACCTTTAAAGGTCATCTAGTCCAACCACCCTGCAATGAGCAGGGACATCTTCAACTAGATCTTGTTGCTCAGAACCTCATCCAGCCTGACCTTGAATGTTTCCAAGGCATCTACCAATTCTCTGGACAACTTGTTGCAGTATTTCACCACCCTAATTGTAAAAATTTTTTTCTTTATATCTAGTTGAAATCTACCTTATTTTAGCTTAAAACCATGACAATCTCAATATGTCTTTCTAACATGTTTTCCCCCATCTTTCTTACACGTCCCCTTTAAGTACAGTCCCCCTTTACTTTTGGCAAGTAAAAGCCAACGATAGGAGACAAAAAATGAATTCTGCTCCTAGTTACAAACCATTTAAATTGACTGCAGCTCCACGCCCGACAAAGGAGCATGTACAAAAGTAGAGTAAGGGAGAACATAAGACAGAGATATTCTGAATTTTCCAGAAAGAAATTAGAGGCAGCCCTAGGGATACAAGGAGAGTTGGGACCACCCTGTGGCCAAGGATCTGAATTTTGCTGCTTCAGGATGCTCCTGGCACTTGAAGGCGATGGTACTGTCCACAGAAGTCAGAAGAAAGCTATAGAAAACTCAGGAAAGAGCAAAAAAATTAGGCTTTCCATGGCTTGATGAAAAACCATTTTCTGCTCCTGGAAGTCTGCAGCTTCCTTACCTGTGTTTAGCATGGACTGTGCTTATTTGCTATGCTTGTGAGTTATGTTATGTTTTTGTGCAGTTAACTGGAAATTCAGTTTAAACTGAGTTGCTTAGTTCCCAATATTGTTCAGCTGAGGAGGAAGGAAAAGGCAGCTGGAGTGAAAAGCAAACTGCAGATTAGTAGGAGCATAGTAAGAGCCTGGGAGGACTCTGCCATGCACACTGAAGACTTATTCTCCATTCTCAATTTCCTCTGGCCAGAGAGGCCAAGGAGATTCTGTTATCAAAGGAAATCCATGAAGGAGGGGACCATGAACAGAAAACCTTCTCCTGCTTACTGTGGGTGCAGTTCCATATATTTGAAATAACCAAGGGAAAGGTACAATACCTTGAAGAGGAGCATCATAGTTATTCCCATCCAAAATCTCCACAAAATCTGTTGTACAGTTTTGTCTATTGTTTTCAATATCGAAATCAGTGAATGAAAGTGTGATGTGGTTGACTGGCAAGAGCAAAGAGTAAAAATTTAGGAAGAAGTTAGTAATTTCATAGAGAAATAATTACATGTAAACAAATGTTCTTTTTTTCCCCTGAAGTCAATCAATCCCCATAAAGCATATAATCTGAAGTAGCTTTTTTCATTATATATTGAATTAATTAGATGTAAGTGCATTAACCCTTAGTGCAAAGGTCCTGGTAAATCTCTTCAGTACCTCAGTACTTTCTAGTTCAATCAACATTAGAAGGACAGGATTTAGCATATAAACATGGATTTAAGTTTCCTTGTTTTGGGACAACTTCATTATATACTGAAAACATTACCAAATAAAACATGGAAAATCTACAGACATTCAGAAACAGAACTTATTTTTACACATCCATGACCTGCTGTCCCTTTGTGATCTATACCATAGATCTGGACAAATGTGCCCTGCTCCAGGCTTAGAAAGAGCCACTTCTTTCATCATATTGCAACATTCCATATTCATCAATTGGACTGGTCAAAGGATCATTAACTACCCTCAGCTATACTTGTACAGAATTGGATTTTCCACACTCTTGGACTGCAGGCTATATCATGAAAAAGAGGATTTCTGATTCAGGGTATTTTTGACTCTCCTACTACTCTTGCCTGTCTGATATAAACAAAGGTGAAGTCACAGCTGGCAGAAGAGAAGCTGTCCTTGACACCAGTCTGGGACAGTAGCTATTACTGGCCTTAGGGTTCCATGCAGTTTGAGGGGGTCAGAAAGAGTCTCATGATTTAGATGACAACTAAGTTTAAGCTGAATTTCACACAAATATTTTCCTTCTCACTGGGCCCCACTTAATTGGCTTGAATGAGCTGCAATGACAGACATGGAGCCTGCATTCAGCAGGGTGCAGCTGGCTGGCATTCAGCTGCATACGCGCCTTTCGCACTCCTTTGTGTCCCCTCCGGTCAATCAATTACAGCTATCAATGCAGGTCCTCAGGATACACAGCAAAAAGGAAAAACACAGTGGGTGGCCAGAGCAGGAGACTTGTTGGCCTTCCCAGTAAAAGCAGAGCAGAGCTCTGCTGTGGCCTGCCATTGGCTACCACCATCGGACACGGGTATGCAATGCAATGTACGTATGCTATTTATTTATGTAATGCCATGCAACAGCGTAATGAAGCCACGTGGAGCTGGAACATGAGGCACGGGGTGGTCCTGCTGGTAAGTGGAGGAAGTCACTGCTTCTTATACAGCATTTTTATGGTCTCTCATATTCATGTAATTCAGGAGACAGGAGTCATGTATGTGTTTTCAATATGAATCCAGGGAAAAATTGTTTTTAAAAATAATCATTGTATAGGTGATGAACAGCTCAGATAATGTCCTTTTCATGGACATCCTATTTGTAGAAGTAACTATGCTAACAAAAGAATTGCTTATCTCCTGATTTATATTTTGGTATTTTCTTGGCAAATTGATATTTGTTTTACAAACTAGCAAAATAAACTTATATATACGATTGAAACATTCTAGGATTTTAATAACAATGTCTAAATATAATATGTACAACTGAAGTAGAATAGTTGCTATTTAAAATTAGGATACCAGGACACTATTATAGGATTTAACACATACAAATTATTTTTAGGAATCTTACATAATGTAAAGGTAATAGAGGGTATTAAAGGTAGTAGCAGTATCTGATGGAAAATATTTGGTGTTTTATGATCAATCATAAATCTGTGTAAAATTATGAATAGCTGAGAGTGTATCTCTGCACACAATAACAGTTTATTTATATATTTTTGTTTGCATTTGAAATCAAAATTTCTGTGTACCTTTTCCCATTATTCAATCTAATTTTTTAATGTTAACAGCATAGATTTCATGTAACACAACTCCAGCTTGAAAACTCCAGACCAAAATAAGGTCAGCTAAATACAAGTGCTTTAATTATATGTAAACCCTTAGATTTTCTCACAAATGAGTCCAACTTCACATATTATTCAACACCTCATTTATAATTGTAACACTTGGGTGACAGTAAATTGGCTAAGATGACAAAGTTGTAAATTGTTTTCCTCACTATGCACTAAATCTTTTACAGTGAAATCTGACTTGTGACAGATTAGGAGAGCCACACTCACTAACTACCAGGATGCAGAACTTCCTAAAGAAATAAAGGAGGAATTTTGCATTGTTATTACAGAAAAGAAGATGAGGATGTTAGTCATCTCAACTAACTATAAAAGATGTTTTTACTTACATGGTTCCTGAGCCTGAATAATCCAGCTGCAGTTCTGATTGTTTGGGTATTTGGCAGGATACAGAGGAGAGGAAATTGCTGCCCCAGCTGAATCTGCCTCTATGAAACTTCCACATGCTTTAGAATGAAACACAAAGATAAAGAAACATATATAAATATTTATATATACAAATCACCTTGCTTAGATTCTGTAGTGAAAATGAATGCATGAAATGTAATATGGTACATCAGCATGAAATGAGGATAAACTTTGCAATAGTATTTAAACAGAAGAAGAGATTTAAGGATTAGTTCCCAGCACTGGCTGCACTTTCTTGACCTGGATCCACATGCCATGCTGCACCTGGCTGACCATTAGCAAGAAGCCAGAGTAACTTTAGACCTGAGAGTTTTCATCTCTTCATAGCCCAGTAGAGATATCTTGGGGCCAAAATAACTTGGTTTCAGGGTAGTGAAATACAACCATTTCTCTGGTCATTTGTCTGTGTTGGCAGCTAGGAAGAAAAAGATCATAAATCACTGTCCACAGCCTTCCAGCACCCAAGGGTGGCCTCACATTGCATTGGCAGGATCCTCTTGTGAGCTCTGTTAGCAAAACTGCAATTGTGTGAGGTGTTGCACACATGCTAGAGCTTGACTGACTGCAGAACTTTGTCTGACAGTGCTGAGTAAGCTCACTGGCTGCTCATAAACTGCCCAGGTCAGAGTTTAACACACACCTGCTTTAAACTGCAGGGTGAGGAGATGAGTACTGAAGAGTGAGGCTCATTTGTTGTGCTGTGCTGCCGAAAATACCAAACAAAAGATGAGACTTAGTTAACTGAGTTTTCTCAGGAAGAGGGAAGCTGGGTTGCTAACATCCTAGGCAGGGAGCACTCACTCACCAGACGTGGTTTGTGCAGTACTGAATCCAGTAAATGTGTTCTGAGAAAGCTGAACAGTTTAGGCTCTCACAGCTGTTAGCCAGAAATGCCTAATTAGGTATCTAACTAGTACCTCAGTAACTGGGGTTTCTGAGATTTTTGTTAATACAAAATCCTCCTTCTCATTATAGTTTTTGATGACATTTTCAAAGAAAGAAACATTTCTGGGAAAAGCAATAATTTATTGTGAAAAGAATCCTCAGAGGAAAATGAGAGAAACTGATTTTCTCTGGAAAAATTAAATGTCTATATCTTGGGGAAAAACTGTTTCCCAAATTCTTGAGAAAAAGTAAAAGCAAATCACCAGATATCGAATAGTATGTAACTTCATGAAAAATCCTGCCCAGTTGGTGTCATTTTTCATTAAAAAGGACACCATGTAAAATACCAATTAGTCCACCACAAATTGGATGTTTGGCAGGGTGTGCAGGCCTAAATCCATGGGCTTCATCAACAGCACCACACAGAATTCTTTTATAGCTGTTCAGATTCATGCGCATGGATGGACATATAAAATGTTATTTTGTCACTAGGTCTATGGAAACTGCCAGTTGCACATTTTTCTCAGGACAGTTATGGACAGCTAACTCTCTAGGGAAGAAGAATAAGACATAGCTGATGTGTGCTAGATGCCTTGCTATAAAAAGTATGATTTCTTTTTTCCCTATTGAAGAATCTAAGTTGATTCTCAGACTTTAAAGTCCTTCATCTGTAATTTGGAAAAATTTGTTCCTGGTAAAGATACACACTGGTGTGCTGCATGGGTAGAAATGACACTTTCCATTATCAGCTGTGCTAAAAGACTGTGTCTGATACAAAGGGGTGATTAGATAAAGATGCATTAATGTAAATGATGACATTACCCTCAGTGAAGCGAGCACTGAAGCCCCTGTGCTGGATGCTTGCATCGGAGTGCAGTCGGATGTACATCAGATTCTTGGAGGATGTGATAGGAGGAGGATGCTGTGTCCCACAGAGTTTTCTAAGAAGTGGTGCTTCATTGTTAGGACCATCAAATACCTGTGATGAAAAGATGAAATGAAGTATTTGGTTTCAATGGGAGTATTGAGAAGACATTGATTTCATTCCCTCTCTTCTGTTTCACATATTTTGATCATGTTATAGTCCTGCTATGGGCAGTGCAAACATTGCCTGTCTTAAGTGGCAATTTCCAAAAAATTCATATATTTCAGGTTGAAGCTACTGTGACCCTTGTAACAGAAATGCCCCAAGTAAACATCTTCTTTCATGTGTACTGGGTATTGAAGCAGCTCTCCTTTAACAATCCAGATGTCCCCATATATTTGTTGTTTTCTGTTAATAGCTAAAATGAGCTCCTGTGTAGCTTTCATTCAGCTAAACCCTACATCTTGCCTCAGTAAAGATTTCCAAACTGGCCCTAACATGCAGCTAGTGCACCAGTGAGACCTATGACTCTGGATAAAAGGTCACTAGGATTATGCTTTTTTAGATCCAGAATCAAGGATCAGAGTCCTATATCTATGTTTTATAACAGCTTTAGAGTGCTGAATTACGCACATATACATGAAGTGCTATTTAAACAGAGGGTAAAGAAAAGTGAAAAAGAAAAAAGGAGGAAGAAAGTATATAGGTTTACAAAACTTCACTTTTAATTTTACCACAAAAGGCTTCCTTCTCTTTTTTTTCCCCCCTACAGCTGATAATTTTGTTTCCTTCCTGTTTCACAATCAGGAAGAGAAGGACAGAGAAGTTAGAACCAATGAGTTCATAACTTAAGCAACATCAAAATTTTGACAAGAGAAAGCACAGAGTGAGAAAAATGGCCATAGTCTCAGTCTCCCATTAATCCTTCCTAGCACTCCAGCAGAAGTGATTTGTTGCTGCTGTGTTTGGAGCCAGGGGACAGTCTCAGAAGTGCCTGCCTTCAGCAGTGAGGAGCGCTGCAGCTCCCAGCGCTATTGCACGACCCACAGAGGAAGAGCCTTTGGGCTGCAACAGCAGTTGAATTCAGTTCCTGTTTCAGCATTAACATCCTGCCCTGCCATAGGCACATCATTTAATATAATGGAGAAAAATATGCATTAAAATGTGTATAGGAGCACCTAAAAATAGAGCCAGGATGCTAAAAGCTATATAAAACTATACAAATGCCACCAGATTAGAAGACATGTAGTTTTTATTGATAATGCCTTCCTTTACTTCAAAATGTCTCACATTCTAGCAAGTCTGTGCAAGGCAGCACCAATGAATTAGAAATTTTTAACTAGGCTGTATCACACAAGGCAATGTTTCTGCCTCCAGTATTCAAAGGCTTTTGAACACAGTAGTGAAAAAAAAAACCAAACCAGCAGCTGAGAGAAAGATGACCTGTCTCAAATAAACCTCAGAGCTAAGAAACAAGGGACAAAACTCTTGCTTAATCCCCTGACATACCGTACATAGTCAATGCTGTACTCATGAATTAAACATTTGCCTGTGATTCTGTGAACACTAGCTAGCTGTGTGGGATCTTGTGATGGAGTATTAAGCCTGCAATGCCTGTTAAAATGAGTACCTGGTAAAGACACCTAAAAACATCCATCCATTCAGCCTTTTCTTCTCTCTCAGCAGCCTGCCACAATCAGCCCTCTAATACACAGTGTGCAGTGTTTATTCTTCCTCTGCACATATATTCTGTATATAAATCAGACTGCCTGGAGTTAAAAACCACAAACCATGGAATTTGGGGGAAAAATAACCCTTAGGAATTAAGGCAGTATCTTTCCCTGGACAGTAGTGAGAGGATTTTATCTGAAGGCTTTAACTGAGAAGAAGCATTGCATTGACAGGGCATAGAGAGAGGGCCTGACTACTCCTGGTAAAATGCTGGCTTTGATCTGCATGCCTCTGCCCAGCTAAGGATATGACCAGGAGGATTTCAGGCTTGCAGTTAGATCAGAAACCACAATATTCACACACTAGTTCAGGAAAGAGTTGAGTCTCTGCAGTATCTTAAAGTTATTTTATAAACATCTGAGAAATGCGTTTTTGTGGCTGCATGACTAAGGAGACCCGATGCATCTGCTTCCTTAAAAGCCAAGTTTTCAGTTGCATTGTGCATAGCAGCAATTCCCTTTCCACCGTGAACATAACTGAGTTACTCATTGCCTTCTTCTTCAAATGTGTCCTGAATTCAGCACAAACACATGACAAAAAGATGTCAGTTTTTGTCTTCTGAGCCAAAAAACCTCCACATATTTCTAACTGTTCTCTCTTGAAAGATCCTCTTTGCCAGCACCTGGAATAAATTAAATCGTACCTCCTCTCTATCTCCCAGAAGCTTACATTTCTACATTCCTGTGTTTTACTTGTTATACTGCAACAGGAAAGAAAAATAACATTTAATTAATCAAACTCACTGGACAGAATAAGCTATTTCTCACTCTCCTTTTCAGGACCTTATGCTATAAGCACTGCCTTCTGAGCCATGTCTTTCTCCAGTCTCCAAATACTTGAAACTCTTGCTGACCTGAGCTCCTGGCATAGCATCAGATACATTATTGCTTAAACACGGTCCAAAAATACAGCAATTGGTGCATTCACAATTTCTTTCCCTCCATTTTCCTTCAAATAAACAAATCTTTTGTGAGTCATAGTCTCCTGACAGAATTACACAGGGGTTGGTACACAGAGAGGAATTAAAAATTTACTCAAGTATGGTGACAATGACAACAAAAAACCCTTCTCAAAGATCTTATCCTTTCTAGATAACATAACTGAGTTAGACTTGAGATTAGAGAAAGCCTATACAACCTCATTTAACAGATGAAGAGATGGTCATCTGTTCTGAGAACAAATAAGAAAGAAAACTGAGCTGCAGAAACAGAGGACTCAACTAAATTTAGAAAGCTAAACGAATGAAATATGTGCTCTCTGCACTCCCTCCATTGGCTCTAGAGGGAGCTCAGGGCAGTTATCCCATGATTTACCATCACAGGCTCAGAATACATTTGGCTGAACCTAGATCTGTGCTCAGATTCACATCTGAAATCACTGAGCAGAACTGAAAAATGCACCGGGCTTTATGGAGTTGCAATAGCCAAGAAGCAGCAGACACAAGTATTTTCCCTCCTCCCACTTTGCTCACATATCACACGTGCAATGGAAAACCTTAGAGGAAAAAAATACATTTTCATGTGTTCCCCATAGAAAGGAATTTATGGTAGAAAAAAAAAAATATTGAGTCATAATGCAAGGAAAAACGAGTGGATCCAGAAGGGGGAGGGTGAAGGAAAAGACCATTGGTACACTCAAGGGTGGAGGGGAGCCCCAGGAGAACTCACAGAGCAAATAAAATCCATAGAGATAAGTAAAAATTCACGAAACAGAAAAGGGTGGAACTGTTGTGCTACTCATACATGGTAGTTATTCCTATATTAGGGAGAGAAAAACAACCCACCTGCTTCCTTAGCTGCCTGTATTTTCCATTTACACAGCTTTTGGAATGCAATTCCTAAACCATTCACAGTCAGACATCTACTTGTATTTTCCAGCCACTCTCTGTCCCCTCACTGTTCTCCTACGTGTGAGGCATATAGCAAGTCTTGCTAAACGAGGTGAACACAAATCACATCTAGGTGTTGGCAACAAGTGATTCTCCTATTATTGGCATACCAGGAGGGAAAGAAACCTCATTTACTCCTTTCTTGCCCTGCTGGTTCCCCTACATGAGCACTGAAAAACTCCACCTCACACACCAAGGCCTCAGATCCCTTTATTATCTCTTGGCTTCAAACCAGCATTCCCCCTCATCAATTTTCAAACCATACTCTACTTGGTAGGCAGTGATTCATGTCTGCATCAAATTTGAATCTCCAGTTGTGTTTGCACAGCTGGGGCTAATGGCCAAATTCCTTCTTCAGCACCCCCAAAAAACCAAAAAGCAGAAGAAAACAACAGATAACTCCTATGCCTTTGGAGTACAAGGGATGTCACTGCACATGGTCTGTAGACTCTGTTCATGCAAAGAGCTCTGGCACAGCCGTCTCCTCTGCCCGCTGAGGGAATGATTCTTTTCAATGATTCAAAACTCAGTGTCCTATCCAGCCTGTAAAGGTAATGGGAGACTTGTGCTTGTAGCCACAAGGAGCTCGTGGAACTGAGGACTCTGCAAAGTGTTAACATACGTGCAAACATCCCTTGGCATCAGGTCTAGAAGAGAAACTTGTACATCAGGCCTTTTCAGAATTTAGCCCTTAATTTGTGAATTGTTTGTTTGCATTAATACAAATACAACCATCTCAGATAGCCCGTGTTTCTGTCAGGCACTTTGACTTTCTACTCCCGTGTCATAGCACAGAAGATTTGAAAGTTTCTTTTCAAAGGTCCCCTGATGTAATTAAAAATTTAAATAAAAAAGACATAACCATATTTCCTTATGCTTCATAACCAGAAAAAAAAAAAAAGAACAGTCAGTGTACAAAGACGCTTTGTGGGCAAATGAAATCTTCAGTTCTGCTCAGCAAAATGGGGACACATTTCCTTTTTTTCTAGTTCAGTACAAAAAAGCTTTACGAGGCAACGTTGTTAAAACTGATGCTGTTTTCAAAAGAGTCTCAGCTCCTGCCAAATTGAGTTGTTTGTGAATGACAGTTTATCAAGGAGAGGAAAGCTGGATTTTGGGCTATAGCCACTGTGCTTTATCTGACTAGTACTGATCACACATGCCTTTGTACTGAGTGAAGTGCAATCTGACATTGAGGGTCAGGATTTCGTGTCCCTGCCCCCAAAAAGCCAAGAGGAGACTTGGAGAGTTTTTGTTGTTGTGCACTGATTGAGCAGCAATTTGAGTTTCTGCGACAACAACAAAAGTTCACAAACCAGCAGCAATATGAAGCTTTAAAGAGAGCAGTGGGTCTAATGAAGCAACTAAACAGACAGCTGCAGAGCACCTGAATAAACAGTGCATACATAAAGAAAATCAGCCAGCAACAATTCCCTCTGGATGCAGACTCCCTCTCTCCTGTGTTTGTAGCAGAGTCTGGGCAATCTGATATATATGTCAGCAGTTCATCCTATGGCTTGGAGCAAGCTGTGGTAAACTGCACTATAAATGGGAAAGGGTGTCATCATAACAGTTATCTATGTATGAGGCTATTTTGCAAGCATTTCACAAGATTAATTAAGGAAACCTTTGAAATTCCTTTTGTTACTTACTTCAACATTGTCATAGTTACATGAATGGTGATTTTCAATGTCAAAATCCGTGAAATTCAATAGGACTCTGTGGCTGTGGTCAACTTGAATAACCCAGGAACAATCTGTGTTGTTATTGTAAGGTTGAGGATAGTTTGGAGAATGGATTTCCCCACTGGTAGCTTGGAAAATACCACCACAGCCTGAAAAAGACACAATCAGTTTTAATCACAAGCTCTTTTCTTTTTTGCTTAGTGAGAATCCAGCTCTATTTTTAAACTATTAACACCTCCTTCTTTATATTCCCCACATTAAGCTTTTAAGATGAGTGCTACAACTGTTGAAGTGTGCAACAAAACTCAATGGAAATTCCTTTTAGAAAAGTATAACATTATCATTATAATTGAATATGCAACAACACTGCTCTGAGTAATGTAGCCCCAAGCGGGTAGTAGATGTTGTAAAGGCTGAAGCATTAGTGCTGGTATTCCTCTATCCTAGATACTGTAAAAGCAATCCAAAATACTGTTCCTATGAATGCCAGAGACCTGGCATACTGAGAAAGGAGTAAGTAGGCCTAGCTGAGCATTGGGTGAGAAAATTACTTCCTTACTGAGAGAGCTGGGAGCTCCTCTTTGCTCATGAGCAGTGCAGCAATTGCAAACCTCACACTTTTACTTCTCTACCCATGAAGTTGAAGGCTTCCTGAGGACTCCACCCTCAGGTACTTCTGGTCAGAACAGATCTGGTGCTCATGAATATCTAAATAGCCTGGAATGGTGGATTCTGGGTGGGAAGTACCAGGGATTTCAACAGGACTAACACGAACAGACTTCAATATCTTAAAAAGACATGGAAAAGGGAAAAAGAAAGACAAGGATAAAAAAAATATACTGTTATTGCATTCTGGTGAGTGGATATTTTAGAGGCTAGAGGGGGTTGGAGTACAGCAGGAAAGACATTGTAAAGGGATAAGAAAGCTTCAGGGGGTCTAAGTAGAAAAAATAAGCCGTGAGATCTCAGAAGGGGATTAATTCAAAGGACTATTGTAGACTTCTTCTATTAAGAAAAAAATCTTTTGCCTTTCTCGTAAAACTTGTGAGAGAGGAGAAGTATAAACCTTAACAAACAAATGAATCAGTGTGCTTAATCAAGCAAAACTACAAGAATTAAAATTTGCCTCTCATCGCTTTTCATTGCAATTATTTTCTGATAATTGGCCTTTTTATAAGAACTCCCATGTGGAGATGTGGTTGAATCTTTTATGCATATCTCTTCTTTTACTGATTACCAGTAAGGCTATGAACAAATAATCACATTGGGGGATGAATGAACCTTATAGAGATCAAGTATTTATTCATCACTCCAAATATTTTAGGGGTCCAGTCCACTGAGTTCTTCAAGTTAAGCCATGTTCTCAGCTATTTTTCACTTTACCATTTAAAACCAAAAACATCACTCAGTGAATAAAGGTCTCTGTATGGGTAAGTGGGTGGGAAGAAGTGGTAGCACGCAAAATCTTTTGCTCATTGCAGGAATGTCTTCATTAATTATGTAGAGAAGAAACCTAAACAAAATACATAAAAAGGCCTAGATTTCAGATAATTAGAAATTTTTTAACTCAGTGTGTTTTTCAGCATCTCTTAGTGCTACCAAATGCAGTATCACCCAAATTCTCTTTCAGCTTTCAGTCCTGTGCTGTTTGACTGCTTTGAAAGCTTGCATAGCTGATCCTCAATTCTCAGACTTCCTGAATTTCACACGGTATTAATCAGTATACTCACCACCTGGATTTTCTTGCCAGGAGGCATTGAAACCTTTCCCTGTCTCTGCTGCATCTGTCTCGAAACGGACAATGGCTGAATTGCCAGTGGTGGAGACTCGCAGTGGGTTCTGTGCTGGTCTTGAAACACACAGCTGGGCTAGCCTAGGAGAGAGGAAATCTGGGCCACCAAAGACCTAGAAGTGGAAGAAATATTTTTAAAGTTTTCCAAAGAGAGTATCTGTCAGACAGAGTACATGAGAACTTTTTAGTTTTTGGGAGGGAAAAAACCCCCCATCTATATGTATTGAAAATGATTCAACATTTTAAAATGGAAATGTGCTAATAGAGTCATTTTCTCTGCAGACTTACTTGGTATCTGAACCACCTGTACAAACCAAGTTTAAAATTCTAGATGATTTGAGAACAGCATTGCATTAAATAGAATTTTCTGTTTGGGGAATTGGCCAGATTCTTCTTCCCTTTCTCTCCAGAATTAGTACCTTGTTCCTCTGGGCATATAAATTCAGATTTTTTTTGCATGCTTGTGCAAACAAATTGCTTTTTTTTGCAGGAACCTGTGCTGATGATTTGCACCATTGATATTTAGAGACATAGTCAAAAAAGATTTTTAAATTGGGGGCAGATTTCATAATTTCTTCTGATAAAAAAGCATTGCAACTTTATTTACTTCAAGGGCAGCATAAATATCCAAAATACCGGATTTGGGTCAAGTAAACTACATTTTAATAGTGTTCTTTGGAAGCAAGAATATATAGCATACATATTTGCCACAAAAGACAGGTTTTGGCTTTTAAGAGTAATTATTTCCTACACAGAACAGTGTGCCTCAGGCAGTCATAAGCCAGAGAACCACCACTCCCTTAAGCATCACAGCAGTATTATGTACTTACAATGCGTTTTTAAACCAAGTGAAGTGAATTAGGTGGCAGTGCTGAAGCCCTGTTTCTTTCTTTCCAGAAGGGATGTAGGATTTTAGTTTGAAGCCATTTGTAACTGGTGGAACTGGCTCACTTTGCCTAGTCTTCACTCTCAAAGCTGAAGAAAACACACATGTCCAGTGCCATTTCCAATTGATGTGATTTTGGTGTCTAGAGCCCTCAATGATTGGATTTTCTTGGTTTCCTGCATGCTAATGGAATGGCACCCAATACTAACAGTCTACCACCTTCCACTGTGTGTCTCTGGTAGGACTGCAGCTGCAAATGTCAGCTTAGCAGTAACCTTGGGTGTGAAAACTATAAAGGAGATACACCAAATAAAGAATGTGCTGCTGTGCTTCAGCAACAAAACAAGTAATAGAAAGATTCTAATTCTATAGGCATATATTATGTATACATCCCAAACTAAACTAGATAACCGCAAGTTCTAACAACAAAAAAAATCATCAACAACCCAAAACAACAACAAAAACAAACAAGCAAACAAAAAACACCCAAAAGCAGAGAATAGGAATATAAGGTAACATATTCCATCAGAATTTTCCAACAGTAGCACTTCAAGTCCACTCCAAAAATTAATAGTTTGGTAAACATCAAAAAAGTTAAAAGAAGCAGTCTATGCATCTTTCTCAGAAAGTGACAGTACTGTTAGAAACAGCTTTATACGTGTCCTTTTTTCCTATGATCACTTCAAGATGAGGGGAAACTCAATATTTTAATAAGCTCTGTCAGACACTTTTAAACCCTAGAAGTGGTTTGGGTTCTGTCCAAGCTAAATATCTGAGCAAGTCTAACAAAGAGCTGAGCTAGTCCCCCCACATTCACTTAGCTAATGGGCTAAGGGTACCGCATTGTTACATAATTTGATTAATTGTGTGCTCACTAACTACTCAGAGGGCCTGACACTGCTCTGATGTTAGAGATATAAGAGAAATAACTTGGTTTTAACTGGAAAAAAAATTCAGTGACTCCAGGTTAATGTGAGACCTCAGGAACTGAGGCTTGCATCCCCAAAAGAAATAAGGAATTAATTTTCTATAAACATCATAGTCTGTTAGATGTTCAAAAGACAGTATTTTACTTTGGTGGCTGATAACACAGGCTTAATAGCCTAAACATTTTTATTTTGACTGAGACAGCACTTTTTTGCAGCCTGCAGGGAAGCTGCATGACTTGAATGGATAATGGTTCGTCTGTCCAATCGATCGTCTCAAAAGAAGGCATTCAAAAGAAGTCAGTACGGATGAAGTCACAGCTCAGATTCAGAATCTGTAATGAAGCTGGGGAAGAAGCCTGTTTGTCCACTGGAAGCTCAGTGTCTTCAGAAAAATCTTACTGCTTGGCTGCTTGTGAGGCCCAGTGACTGCTGCATTTGTCAGAAGTCTGTTCAAATGTGAATTTTAAAATGTGTTTGTGGTACATTCCCTGAGTCAGAGCCACAGCAGGAGATCTAGCAGGAACACATGCTCTTAATCATCTAAACCAGCCTAGGGAAGCAATGTGGCAGAGGAAACAGCAGGAGTTTCTAATGTGCATCTAATAAGTCTCATGGACAGCCTCTCACATCATCCCTGGTGCTCCCTGGGGCTGTCTGCGCACCACGGGCAAGGGAACCAAACCCAGCTCTGACATAAACCCTGCTGATTTCTGCAGCATTGCCTCAGAAATTAACTTGGCCCAAGCTGAACGCTTCGAATTGACCTGTTGGGAAAGAATTAAGGATGGGGAAGAAATACTGATGGAAATCTGAAGTTTGTGGGTCTCCTTTACATTGTTAACTGTTCACCAACAGCTTCTGCATATTTCAAAATAAAAAGCAGTCAGAGGCATGCTCCTTATACTTATGAGTGTATTTTCTTTTCTCCTTTAGGCCAGTTCAATTAATCAGATGCTTTCATAAGGGCTGGAACAAAAACAAGTTTGAGTGTTTCCATGACAAAAAACAATAAAATATTATATTTGGCTACAAAGAGAAAAACCAATAGTTACCATATGAAAAAAAAGAAGAGGGAAAGGAGAATGGATGGAAAGAATGACTTCAAGGGTGTGGTTCATCAAGAGTGATAGGATGTCTGAGCTGAAAAAAAGTAAAAATATACACATCTAGCCTGACCAGAGCACCTGATCCCAAGATAAAGAGGTATTGGATGGCATAGCAGGGCTGTAGGACACTGCCATAAAGCCCATGGTTTTAATCTGTTCTTATCATTTGCTTCTGCCCCGTTAGCTCCATTTAATGTTAACAGTCAGCATTCCAGAGTTATGAGCAACAGAAAGCTGGTTTTATGCAGTTGGTCACCCTCATGACACAGATTTTCTGGGAATAACACTGATCCCTGCTCAGATATAACTTCCAGCAAAGAGAGAGTCTGGCTTTGACAGAGAATTAAGAACAGTGGTAATACCTGATGTTTCTTTAAATTTAAATGAGAAGACCAGAGCATCTGACTTGGAAGTGCAATAGATTGACAGTCTTCCTTCCTTTTCAGCTCAGGACTACATCTTGCTGAGGCAGAATGTATTTATAGTTTGTAAAAATCTGGTCCATGCTACAGGAGAAGATGTCACAATTTATGTGTCATAATTTATTCAAAGCAGACATGGTAATTTTCCTCTATGAATGGATTTTCAATAGAAGCCATTTAAAAATTGTTTCAATTATTTCATTGTGTCCAAAACAACATCTTCTATGCCCATGAAACATTTCTAGATAATATCTTTAAGAACAATTTAAATTTGCTTCTGGATGTTTATAAAAGGAATGGAATTTGATGAGGAAGAAAAAAAGACAGACTGCAATAGTGTCATAAAAGAAACAAAGAGAAAGATTAAAGGAGAATGCATCAAACACTTGAGCCATGGGGACAACCTGAGGATTTCACATTAAAAACAAAAAGATAATGTAACTATTATTGCATAGTTTTGGTGAAACATATGGTAGTCCTGGGATACTGATATGGAAATGTTTAAGAGGCATTGTCAAAGGAAAGGGAAGGGAGATGCTGCCTTTTACAAGAACAAGTATGCTTCAGAAAAATGTGCAAGGGTGAAATATTAATGAAACTGTGGTATAAAAATGAAGCTAACAACAAAGGTGTTGCAATGAGAAATATCTCTTAGAATTTTCCTAAATTCACTGCCAGGTCAAAGGGATGATGGTGTTCCTAAGCAAAAGCTAAGTGCATCCAGGAGAACAAGTTTTGTTATTGCTGGGAAACATTTATTACAGGACATCTTATTTCAGGTACCAGACTGAATGGGACATGAAGGGACAGCAGAGTGCAGAGCTACTTTAGTACTGATTTTGACTTCCTATTAAAACTGGAGAATTGTTTGATGCAAAAGAAAGCAGGAAGCAGTAGAACTTACTACTCAGAGATAAGGAAAATGTGAAATCGGAAGAATGACTATGAGAAAAATTAGACTTCAAACCCCAAAGATACTTATACAGGATACTTTTGGGAAGATAATGTGAGAGTGAAAGACCTTTGGAACCTTAGTGATCACTGAAACACATGGTATCAAAAGCACACCAGTAACCTTTTTTTTTAACACTCTGCAAACTTAAATGTGTGTGTGGTTTTCAGCTTTGACATACACAGAAACTACAGGAAAGAAGGTGGCAAGATAAAGCAGCTTCTGAAAATGGTTAGCCATGTTCTTTTTTTCCCCCCACTAAATCTGGGTCATCACTTGTTCTGCTCAGACTATGTCAATCCTGGTATGAATGAATTTTATAATAAAAGCAAGAAAATATGTATGTGGCAAGGTACATAAAGCTCCACTGCATGCCTGCAGTTTGGCAGGGGAAGCTCTATGCTGCCACACAGGACCTTTGATCATGCACTAAGACATGAACCAATTTTCCCCTGTAAGTTGATTTATGTTATCTGCCAGCAGATCAGAGACAAGCATTGGGAACTGGATGAAGCAAGGCCAGGAGCCAAGTAGCACAAAGCATGCCAATTCTGAGGGCAGGAAGGCAGGGGAGTTCAAGCAGCAAGGTGAGCATCTGTGCAGATGAATCAGTATGGTTGGAAAGAAGCAAAACATAGCAACTAAGCTGCAAATGGCAAAGAAAGGAAACCTGAAACCTAAGGTGAATACCCTTCTCGGGAACACAGAGCAGCAAACTGCAGGGTCCTGTTAAACAGGGTCTTTAAGCAGTTGCTGTCTGGCAACCCACTCGCTTGGTTTTAGGCCAGCTACCTTCCCAGTCAAAAAGTTCTCAAACAAATGGTTGCCAGCCTTCTGTACTCTTGCTGGATCATGATAAGCATCTGCAGATGTAGGTATTGTCCTTGGACTACTCAAGAAATGATCATCCACAGCAAATTTAGATTTGGAGTCTGTTTAATGGATTTTTCTGGGCAACAGAGGCATAACAGAAGTTTATATGCAGATAACCTTCAATCTAGTAATTCTGGGCACAAAGAACAATGAAGATGCAATACAACAGACTTCATCAATACCCAAACCAGCCAGTACAGGTCACCTACTCACAGTCTTTGGTGTCAGCAATGGGACATACAGTTGTACTTGCCAATGCTACTGATGGAGAATTCATGGAACAACTTCCTTACACCCAGATCCTACAGAAGTCAGAATGTGGGAATGGGCAGCAGAGCATAGGTGTGGGTGCTGGACAGAAAGTTGTCTAACTGTATGCTGTATCACATCACCCAGGAGAAGAGGAGAAGAAAGGCTGCAGCAGAGTGGTGTAAGTTCTCTTAATCAATCTTTCACATTCATTACAAAAACATTAAAAAGTCACTCATGTATTAACATTGACAAAAAGTCACAACAAGTGTACCTCCATTAGTGATGTCAAATGTCTCCAGTGAGAGCAGTCGAGAAAGTCTGTAATTCTAAAGTTCTTCCTGAAATTATTTCCTATCCCTTCTTCCTGTACTGGAAATCTATTGAACTCTTAGCTGAGATTGGTCACCTGGTTGCTTACCAACATGAGTTAAAAGATGTCATATATAACAGGGTCATCCAGTCTTATGGGTCTCTTAAAGGTCAGAACATCCTTAGAGAGGCCCCTTTTCTCCTTTTTCCGTCACTCTAAGATGAGTAGGATATTGGCTCTTCTTTTATTTTTTTTTTTCTGAGTGCAAAGATTCTTCATAATTTTCATCACTCAGGGTTATAAATCTCCTCACGTCCTTGGAAGGCCCTACACAAGGTCTCACCTGAGTTATCCCCCGCAGTGATCCATCATCTTCCTTTACATCAGGAATTATCTTCATGGTACAACACCCTACACTTAGTTCTTTGTAAAAGTTGGCGGTTTTAAGACGAAGTTTTTCAAAGCAGTTTTGTCTTTTGTTAGGAAGCATACAGTGTATAACATCATAATTGATTAAGGTATACAGTCACCAAAGACATAAAACCAAAAATAATAAGAATATTGTGGCTTTTGTGACAATACCTGTTGAACATAACTGTAGCCTCAGCAGAAACAGGAAATTATGGTAGAATTGTTTGTTCTGCATCTGCAGTTCTTGGGATTATCTGTTCCAGAGAGAAATTAATATAACTTGTGTATTTTAGAGGAGTAAAACTAACACTCTTACCTCCAAAACATCATAGCTGCAGTTTGGGTGGTACTCGATGTCGAATTCGTGAATGGTGAGTTGAATGCTGCTACCAGGCGCCGTGTGGATGTACCAGATGCACTCCCTATTGCTTGGGTATCTGCCGGGGTAGCCAGGGCTGTGAAATGAACCAGAAGGGCCAGAGAGCTCTTCTCCACAACCTGACAACAAAGCAAAGCAGCCTGTGGGCTAGAAGGTCTGGAAAAACTCACTGGCAGCTCTGATAAGGACAGGCAGTAGCACCCATTTCATTGACAAATGTGTACACTGGGCTGGAAGGTCTGCTCTGTCACAGGGAACCCGGGAAGGGAATGGCAGGCTGGAGCTGTTTGCACTGTGCAGGAAGTACTTCACCTCCTGTTGTGGTATGTTTTGTACCAAACCTCAGCATCTGCTCTGACTGCTGAGACACAGAGAAAAAAAGTGAAAATTTTTTATTGGCTTCTAACTTTATCAGTTCAAGAAAGCTAAATCTGATCCATTCTCAGCTCTTACTGACTTCAAATAATGCACAAGCTAAGTTGTCTTAGGGAGGTCTTTCTATTGTTGTAAAAATGCCATTTCCCACTGCTTTAGAAATCATAAAATTAAAGACAATGCAATTTGCCTCAGCCTAGTGAGCATGATTACAAGCTGCCAGGTCACAGTGGATGAACTAGCTTTCTGACACTTGGTGGGTTTAATGTTCTTTTTTTTATTCAATTGTAACAGGGCAATTGTAAAACAAGCCGTGTTTGAAAAGTTCTGTATTTTCTTTTCAGATAAGAAAGTATTGTCCTAACACCACTCCCCAGACCCTGGGGTGACTAAGTTCTTACATACTATGAGCTAGACTGAAAAAAAAAAAATCCAGTAGCAAAACAATGGATAAAATGCAGGCCCTGGTTTAACAGGACCAAGCAGCTGAACATCTGAGACTAGTTTTATCATTGCCTTAGGGAGATGTCCTAAGTGTAGCACTAGCCTCTCTTCAATGAATTCCTGGGAAGATGCTGTTCCTGACTCAGTCCCCAAGTTCAGGCATAAACAGGGTAGGAATGCACAGCAGCCCTCCCAGCATCAGGGCAGATTTAGATCAGCTGCACTCATAGTGAAACCTTACCTTTAGAAAAGCCAGTAGGGTGGCTATGTACCTGTCACATGCAGAAAGAAAAAGGATTCTGTGTTTGATCTGATTTTGTGTGTGCCACTCTGCCTTCCAGCAGCATTTTTTTTTTTGCTCTTTACATTACAAGCCCCCCAAGTGTATCATTTAGGCACTAATCTTTTGCTTACACAGAATTTATAGGGTCACTCGAGCTTTTTAATGCCCACACACCATCAATTTCTTTGGCTTCATCTCCAGAGAAAAGGTTCTGTCATATTGCAAAGCCCCAAAATACTTAATAAAACCATCTAACAAACCGTGAGCTCTATATTCCCGGAGGCAAATACTGTGGTATGTCAGAAGTGATAAATAGCAACTGTATCAGAGCCTTTATTTATAGGAGATATTTTATAACATAAACCAAATAAAATACCCCTTTGATCTGCTCAACATATACACACAAATGTGTAAAACTCCTCTAATCCCTATTAAATGTAAGAATAATTTGCAATTTGAATAAGGTGTCTTTGGCCATTGCTCTGCTTTACATCATATTTCAGGAAGCTGTAGATCAAGATCTTCAATTAAGTGCAAATATTTTCCTTAATGTCTTTCATGCCAAATTTGAGGCTGCTAAGTCCCAGAAGCATTTACCATCATCTCTGCCATGGGGTCTTTCAGCTTCACACAGAAAACCTGACTTTGACTTCCTCGTAGATGGCTATAGGACTTCTAGGACTGCAAAACACAAACCTATGAGGGGAAACAGCAGCAGGTCTGAAGGGGAGCAAAGCCAGAAGAATCTATTTTAAGCTAAAAAAGGAGACATCTAAATACAGATGTGAGGTCATGCTAGCTATGTAACACTGATCTCAGTCCATCACACAGTATCCACCAGAAAAGCACCTTTTAAACAAAAGAATTCCCACCAATCCAGGTAAAACTTTACATAGCTGAAGGTGACGCACAGGTGAATTGGCACAGGTTTAGCTCTTCTCCCTTTTCCCCACCTTGCTGTATGTGGAGCAGCCAGTGGTGGCTTGCCCGGCAGTCACAAAGCTACTGGGCATCTCAATTTAGGAACTAAAGAAGCTTTTAAGTGTATTTTAAACCAATCTTGCCTTCAATCCCCAAGGAGAGAAAGGCAGTGCACTTCCTTCACTGAGGCTATCAGCACTGATAAATGTTAAGCCTCCTGAAACTTCGATATCCATGATCATTTCATCAGTGAGATGGAGATGAAGAAAGCTTCATCATAAACAATCATCCTTTTTTTCTCCCAGTGCTATTAGAAGATGGACTGTTTTTCTTCCAAAGAAACCAGGTTGTTGAGGTTTTACAACTGGAGAAAAAAAGGCGTTGCTGTTGGGGAAGCCTTTCAGTGGAATTTGCAGACTTTCTTTCCCCTTAGCAGCCAGAATTACACAGCCACTAAGGACAGACCTCAAGAAGGAAAAGCAGCTTGGGAAACAGAAAGATTTCTCAACAAACAGACTTAATGTCTCGGCTCCTGAGGGGGTGGGAACAGGGATCAGGGGAGTTTCAGCAGGCAAACAAAGCCGATTGCTGTTTATCTCAGTCCAAAGAAAGCTGGGAACATTTTAAAACCTAACAGGCAGTTATGACTCAGCTTCTCCTACTAAGAGTTTCCTGATAGCCACAAAAGATGTTTTTTATTTAAACCTGAAATGGCTCAGAGGAGTGGAAAGCTTGTGTGCTCTTCTTTGAGGCACAGGCCTTTCTTCCATGCAACCCTTGCAGGTAGCATTCAGATTACTCACACTCCCTCTCCAGAGAGGTTTATATTTCCTCTGAGCTCCAGCAACATTCTCTGGAAGCACATGAGTAAGAAGGTCAAACTGTTTTTAATGTCCCATTTCTTTTCTTCCAACTAAAAATGTTCCCAGAAAAGGCTTTTTTTTTGGTTTTTTTTTTTTTTAATGGAGTGATTATTTTAAAGTGCTTCAGTAAAATGGAGGTAAAGTTTAGGTCTCTGAGATTAATTTCTTATAAGTTGTTTGCAAAAAGATCAGAATTACTTGCGTTTATGCCTAAGCATTCACTCACTAATAGCTGACAAAAGAACTCACTGATCTTTGCAAATATGTGAACTTCACATCTGAATTTTTTTGACTGACCAGCATATGTCACAAGAAACCTCCACATCAGAGCAGAAGCACTATCTCTGAACTCTCTGGCCAACTGCCAGGAAGTCTGTTTCTGTTCTTTATAAGGATGAGGTAAGAGTCAATTCTGTTGTGCTTTGCTGAAAATATAGATGCTAGTTATTTTTAAAAAATATTTACATAAATACTTCAGAGAATAAAACATATGTTTCCAATTTAAACTCACTTGCTGTATTACAATGCCAAAATGAGAAAACTCAAATAATGAACTTTTTGAAATGCTTACGAAACTTTGATTACAAAGTTAGATGAATAATTAATTACATGAATTACCTTCTCCCAATGTTTGTATTTGTCTGCAAACATCAAATAAAATTTTGATTCTATTGAAATAAATGGAATTTGTGCTGTTTATAGCAACAAAGTGAAAAAATTTGGTCTTTAGGGATAAATAAAAATGCAGAAGCAGAACCTATAAAAAGCTGCATTACTTCAGCTCTCACTGAAATAATAGGGAATAATACCAAGCCATCCTGCTCCTAATGAAACATCTTTAAAAGTTTTTCTCAGCACAGAAATACATGGTCTTGCTGTGTGCAGACAGCTGCACTGTGGAAAAGTTGCTTGCAGCTGAACTGCATACAGCATATGACCAGTTTGTGCCAACCTCCTTGCAGTAATCTTGGACATTTCAGCCCTGCAGTTAAACGGAGAAAAAAAAATAAGAAAGGGGAGGTACTCTTTTTGTAGTGTAAAGGTCCTGGAATTCCCTTGAAAAATGCTGAAAACTACTACCTACTCTGGTGTTAGTTGCTAGGAAATCAGACAACAAACAGAAAACTTAGGAAACATATATTTGGTGGTTTTGCTTTCCTCTGACTGAAATTTACGTATTCATTGAAGATTGTGCAAGGGATGATTTACAGATCTTTCCATATTACTGCCTGTCTGGTTAGCAGATGGTGTTCATTAACCAAAGAAGAATCCCTATTATCATAAATAATTATAGCTGAACAGAAATGTTGTAATCTGTGGAAAACTCTATTATTTGCTAGGTTTTCAGATTTATTCACGGGTATGTTTTAGCCACATGCTAGAAAAATCCCATCCATAAAGGTTAAAGAGAACTGGCACTGTTCCTGCAAAATCAAAGTTAGGGAAATGAAAGGATACTGAGTTTTCTAGTTGTGGTACTCATGGTGAAACATTTCCGTAAATGTAAGCTGACTCTAACTGCAAGGAGCATGTACTATAAACATTTGCCTGTACTACAATAATACTTGTGAGAAGTATAATTTGGATTTGATTCTGAAAACTTTTGCTCTCTTGGGTAGGTATGGTTATAGAATATTGTCCAATGGATGAAGTAGAATAATTTATGTGATAAGGGTTTATGCAAGAGAATAAAAATTCAAGTGAGATACTGTTTGGGGTTTTTTCTGCTTTCTGATTTGTTAATATCAGACCTCGGTCATCCTTAGACTTAATGTGACAGAAAGACACTGAAAAGGAATAGTCATTTTTGGAAACTGAAAAGATGGCAATTTGTCAAAGCTTACACGAGAAATAAACAACAGAGCTATGATTCAGGCTTAGAAAATCTGGATGTCAGCTCCCTTGCTGACCTGCAGGGTGGTATTCTGTTCAGCAATCCTAATGGATGCCTGACAAACGTTTCCAGTGAATGGCTTCTGCATCTTCATCTAACCTCTGTTTCTGTAGTGCTTCTCCGAGGAACCAACAAACTATTTAACATTTGACCTGACAGATATACTGACAATGTGAAACAGAAAGCAGAAAAGTTGGTGCAAATTTGGACTATGCTGAGAAGAGACAATTAAATTTAAAAGGTCTGTTGACAATCAAGCAGCCAAATGAGTGAGCCTCCAAAGAAATGCAGATGTATATATAAAGCAGTGAGGCCAACATGCACGTTGCTTAATAAGGTAAGTGATGGGTCTAGGAAATATGTGTCTTCTCAGATATGACAGTTGTCACTGGTGTAATTTTGCACTGAGAGACCTTTGCCCTCTTGGCCTCCTGAAATTTTTTTAGGGAAAGCAATTTGATTGGCATTCCATCTTTGCAATATCCAGACTGTTACCACAAGTTTGTTCACTCTCAAAGGGCCAATATATGTGCCATATATATTTGCCTTTATTAAGCTTCCTAAAAAAGAGTGAAAGTAGAATAAGCACCTTGCAGATTCAAGCTTTCTACTGGTAAATAATCCTTTTGAGGCCTTGATTGCAGAAGAAAACATTAGGGATTTAGCCAAATCAATTCTAAATCCATCCTCATCAATAAAAACCCCTTAAAAGAACAGCATTATTTCAGAACCACAATAATTTTTAAATTGGCTTCTCTGCACTAGAGCTTTCTATCCAAGTTAAAATTACATAGGACACTTTTAAGCTTAAATAATAGCATTCTCCTAAGATCAGTTACTAATTCTGTCTTTGTGAAAGCCTTTAGGTTTTCAAAGAAACCACTTTTTAAAGGGGGTTTCCTCAGCAGCTGGAAAGATCAGATGCAAATGTTTTAAATCAAAACAGTTTTGTTACATCTGTGGTAGGAGTGGCTATTCAAATCAGCTATCAATGAGTTAAGCTTTTGTCTTTTTTTGACGGACTCATAATTATGAAAAAGCTTCTGGGAAGAGTGTCTGAAGCAAACTGTATCAGGCACATGGCAAATATAAGTGCTGCTCTCTTTACCATCAAAACATGTGAATGTCCTTGATATGTATCTCACAGAGGCTTCACAAGTGCTAGTTAAGGAGCACTTGGACAGCCTGAGAAATAGTTCACAGCAGCTTGAACTCTAGAGCACACATTTGTCACTTGAGCAGAAATAAAAGCTCTTCTCTCAGCAATATATGTAGCTCTGTTATTTTCTTGTCAGGTGAGATGTTACCAGATCTGGATGTAGATTGCCCTAGTAATCTGCCCTCAGGGAAGAAGGGACCCAACTCATGCTTCACTCTGAAATACCCAGCTCAAAGGCTGCATCTCCTGATCAGTTCCCCCAGACAAGGAGACTTTTTCCAGTGAAATTTTTTATGAACTTGAAAGATTTTCAGAAGGGAGAGGTAAATATAGTACCCCAACCACAAGGACATATTTTATTTATCCACTCTAGGGCAACCAGGCAATGTAGCCACAAAGAGCAAGAGGAATAGCTGTATTTGTGCATGACACCAACTGAGAAAAGAAAAGGAAATTTTTGGAATGAACAAAAAGATGACAACTGTGGTCAGCTCTAGAGGAACTTGCACTCACATTGCAAGCTGTCAGAAGTCACAGCTGTGACGTTCTGAGCCAGCTATGACATTCCCTAAGAGCCAGGCCTATCTGACCCCACAGATCCTGGTCTGCTGCTTAGACGCAGCCCCACATGAGCAGTCTGGGCTCTGTGCAGCACTAGGGTGGAGCTTGGTGTCCAGGAATGAACAGAAGGGCAGTGCTGTCTGACAGAGAAATGAATGTCAGTGCAGCAAAGGACTGCAGAGGGGTGGGAAAGGAGGGAAAGCACAAGAGTGTTTATCATGCAGGCAGATTCTGGAAGGCTTTGAGAGCTTTAGAAAAGCGAGTTAACCCAGCACCATGGCTACTGTATGGAACTGATGTCATCTGGCTGTGCATAAAAGCCTCTGCTTTTTCTTCTTTTGTGCAGCTCCAGAATGACGTCACCCCAAAGCACAAGAAGGCACCTTTGTGCTGCAGCCCTTCCCCTGCTGGCTCCTGCTACACTCCCCACTCCCCAGCGTGCATCCCTCCCCTACCCAGACACGCTCCTTCGCTCACCCCGCCGAACGCAAGGCTCCTCTGTGGTGGGAGCAAGGAGCTTCCATTCAAACCCTGTTCAGCACCTTACACCTCAGCAACCCACAGTGGGGCCTCTGCAGCCCACTTCAGCTGCTTCACAGTGCTGTCAAACCTGAATGCTGGGGACTGATGAGACAGACAGGGCAACTGGGGCCATTTCATTATTTTCAAGGTTGGAACCCCTTTGGTGGGATGTACAATGGCACACAATTTAACCTTGTTACAGTCCACAATTGCTGCTAAATAAGCAGAGTGAAAAATATTACATTTGTAGCCTCACTTGTGAAGAAACTGCAAACATAGTTTGCTGTTGTATAATCATTAACAGATTTGTTTATAGTTGGCATGCATGCTTGCCTGTTTAATAAGGCCTGTGACAGTTCTCATGACATGCAAGAACAAGAGAACAAACACCCAAAGCACATCCTGGCCAATGTTATTTCATGCAGAGAAATGGGGCGGGGGCAGCTGGAAGTGGACACTACTGAAGAAAACAAGTACCACTAAATTAAACTAGAAAGAAGCCTGCCCAGAAAACAGAAGTCTATAGAAATGGGGAAAACTGAGGGCTGAATGTTCCCGTTAAAAAGCCCAAGTCGCTCACAGTTACCTGTGACAGCATCTATTCCTGTTCAGTACAGAAATTCTGGACACGCCCCTCATCCCTGTGCCTGCTCCTGGAAATGAAAGCACTTTTCACTAAGAGCTCTCAATCTCCAATCAGCTGATCTTTGACAGTGTACATGTGCAGAAACATCCACTGGGAAAGTATGTGAAGAATTGTGACGAAATGCAATGGATTTAGAGCTGTAATGGGTTATTTCTATTTAGATGGCATAGAGTGGCATAAGCTGGAACTCCATTACACATACAGGGAAGGAAACCTACCTTCCCAGAGGAAAGGTGGCTAACTTACCATTGACATGCCATAGCATCTGGAACCCACTTCTAGCATTCAGTCCATCGGAGTAAAACTCCACATGAAGGCTGGTCCCTGTAGTGCTCCCTGCCGGTGGAAGAGACTGTCCGCAGAAAGTGCCTATCAGGTTGGCTTGTGCATCAGGCCCATCATAGAGCTGAAATGAAATTTAAAAAAATATGCCAGTGAGTAAAAAGAAGCTCCCTAATTAAGAACTTCCCCAAAGTTTTGTACAGGATTTAAAAAAAAAAAAAAAAAAAGCAGTGACACTTCTCCAAGTGGCCACACTTGCACAGCAATATGAGCCTGGGGAGTGTGGAAAGATTTGGGTAAAATGATGAGTAAATACAACACCAATATGTCTTTAAACCTGGCTGTACATTGTGTGCAGTAGGAAGGGTTTGCTGTTTCTGTTTTGGTGTGTATTGGGGGTTGCTGGGGAAGAAGATAAAGGGCAAATGGCAATGACTGAAATAGAAAGAAAAAGAGGATGTCATGGGTCTGATTTGCCCATGCACCTAACATGCTGAGTGCCTCCAAACCCCTTGGTGACAACTCTGTTTACATCTTCATCTGTTTAAGACTACACTCAGGTGATATGAGGAGTGCCTGGGCTTCTGATGGAGAAAATCAAGCAGTCAGCATCACAATTGCCTCCCAGAGAAGTGAGGACAAACTGAAAACCAGAAGTAAAGTAAATCCTCAAAAACACAAGGAGATTTCGTATGTGTTTATTTATGCTTTCATAATCTCATGCTAAAACTGTACTGAGCCATGCTTCTGAAATTTGATTTCTTGTTATACTCTATGTGTCAGTATTTTGAGAATCAGTGTGTTGTCAGATGTAGACAGCCAGAAAATCTTTCTGTTCTCCAAATACAGATGAGGAATCCTCCATCCCACTCTTAAAACATTGCCACTCTTAAAAAAAATCCAAAATCAACCAAACAATCAAAACAACAAAATGCTAGGGAAGTGTTTCTGTATTTAAATTTTCAAATGTTGTCTGAAGGCTGTCAAAACTCACAATTAAATAAAAACAATACATATTTTGATGGGGTGATAGTAGATGCTTAGAGCTTTTTAACTTCCTTACATTTTTTGTCTCCAGACTGGTTTAAATGGTCTTTCAAATTCTAGTTTTGCTAGATTTTTCAAATCCAGCAAATCACACTGAACATACCTGTGTGTTCTCACCAAATACCCCATGCCCCAGTGTCATTTTTGAGGTGTGAGGAATGGAATTTTTGCAAAGCTAGTAAAAGTGAAACATTTTATCTAGATTGCCTTTGATTTACATACCAGATTGCTAGTTATTTTCAAGTTAGGGCTTGCTTTATTGTTTCTACCTTGGTTACTATGATTCTTAAAGTTTAGGAAAACAGCAACCCTTGTCCTTTATTATCACTTTGCGACAGTTCATCTGATCTTCTGTCTCACGAAGCACATCTTCCTAACACAACCCAGCAAATTACTGGCACAGAAACCATGTCAGAATATTCTCATTGTGCATTTTTGGCATGCTTTCTTTCAGAATTTCAAAACTTTTCTGTCTTCTGAATCCATTACTGTAAATTTGTCTCCATGCAAAGAATAAAATCTATGATCTCTAGAAAAAACAGCAAAGGTTTATTTATCTTTGCTGTCCATTCACATGTGTTTTCCAAATATCTTTGATTCCACTAAGAATTATGCTACGTTCAGTACTGTATAACTCATACTATGGAAATAGGACATTGCAGATAATATTGATTGACCATGCTAGCTACTAATTTTCGTGCATATTTTCTTGCAGACTCACATATGAGAATAAGTCATTAACTCCCAGCCTTTCTGTTGAAGATAATGGTCTTGCAGAATCTTCAGAAATCTTGTTATTAATTTAAAACATACTTGGGGTCAAGAAATCAACTCGAATTCTTTCAAATCCTCTAGCAGACCAGTTTAATTTATTCTTTTTTTTAATTTAGAAAAAAAAAATTGGAGTTAGTTCTTCCAGAATTTAGGGGCAAATCACAGGAATAATTCTATGGTAATATTCCATGGCCTATTTCACAACTGGTGACCATCAGTCATACAATGAAAAGCTCAAAGCAAGCTAAGTGTATTGCAAATTGAGAACTATCACTCTATTTGGTATGGTTTCTCTTGGTGAAATCAGAAAAGGTTGAAAGTTTCTAACTGCAGACACATTGCTGGTAGTGATCAGATGTGTTTAAAAATAAATATGAAATTGCCCTAAAGATTAGATGGCAATATGTTGAATATCAATGTAAAATTTGGAGGACAGCCTGATAGACAGATAAGCTGTCCCATGCCCAGCATTACAGTTCTGACCTTCTTCCAAGCCAGGGTGAGAGCTTTGCACATTCTTTCAAGGCATAAGTTCAGCAAAATGAAATCAAGTTAGATCCAATTAGATTTTTTTAATAGTACTTCCTTTGACAAATTTGTGGTGTATACTACTCGTATTTCTGTGGCTTCAAGCCATGGAAATCTTACACCAGAAAAACATGAATGGTGAAGAATGAATCAATGTGGAGATCACTCTGAATAGTAGCTGAAACTATGTCAAGATACATATTCACAATGTATTGTTAGCTCTAGTGATTACAAATGAAAATCCACTCTAAAGAACTATGGACTAAATCATAACTAGAAACTTCCAAATCCAAACAACAAAAAAACCCAAGTTTCATGCGTCTCCTGCAATTTGATTCATCAAGGGAGTATTATTTTTATCTAAGCCAGAGAATGCCACATTTCTATGTCATTTCCTCTGAAAACAGTCCATCAGTTTTTCTAGACACAAAGCATGGTTACTATGGCAATCCCTTCATGCCGTGCTGCCCCGTGGGTTTGAGTTCAGAGCAGCATTTCGCAGGGGATTTGAGTGCCTGGCCAGCTGTAACTCATTGAGAGAGGCAGAACCACGACTGCTAGAATTACAGCTGCGTTTTTTTGAGCTGTCTTTCATTTCTAAATGAAGGGAACAGCTGTGTGTTTTCACAGGGCATTTTGAACTTCTCAAACCACCTTTTGCTCTCACACAAACACAGGCAAGTGAAACTGAAGCTGAACACAGCTCTCATGAGCTATAATTTCTCTCCTGATCTCTGAGATAATGTTTCTTGTGTCAGGTCCTGCTTTGTCAGCTGTGTTATCTTAAACTGCCGCAAATCGAAGGAAGGTTCTTCTGCAGTCCATATGAGGCAAGATACTCCTTATGATTGTGCAAGACAATTGGATTTTGGGGCAGTGTATTAGTCACTCCTGCACCATACTGACTCCAGGAACTGGTGATTTGACTCCCTTCCAGCTCCCCATTGGGAAGAAAGCACTTGTTCCCCTTCTGCGTATATATTGGTTTTGTAATATATTTATTTGTTCAGACCTTTTAGCCTCCACCAGAAAATCCAAGCACTTCATAATGATTTTGGCAGACAATTCAACCAGCAAAACAGGCAAACACCTGCAACACATGTTCAGATCCCTAGCCTCTCCTTTTAATCCAAAGCAATTGCCCAGCAGCAAGCACAACGCTCCATTTCATCAGCCTGCACCTGGGCACTGGGTCCAGGTGAGGATGTGCTACATTCAAATGAATTATTAGGCACAGCTCTAGAAGAAACTCCTTACCAGGCTCCCTAGGAGCAAGTGTACAGGTTGACATGAGGGTAAAAAGGGGAGGTGTCTCTATGGGATGAATCAGGCTGTGTGACTGCTCCACAGTGAAGTGGCAGCTGAAAACCATCTGCTGTGCATTAGAATGGGGTTGGGAAAGCAGGACTAGCAAAAGCTGCAGGAAGGGTCCGGCTTGGGTAGCTGTCCTGGGGGAACACCATGGTCACCAGGATTGCATTTTGGCTTTTCTGACTCTTCAGCCTGGAAATATGTCACTAACACCAATAATGATGCCCTGGAGGCCACAGCTGTTCACTTCTCTTTGGAGGAGCAAAGCAAAAGGGCATGACCTGAGTCACAGAAAAGCTCATTACCAGAACTGGAGCAGGGGCTCAAGGACCGAGCTGACTGGAAAATGAAGTTTCCTCTACTTGCAAGAAATAAAGACCTATAAAAAATGGGGAAAATAAACTTGGAATGTGTTCCATTTGGACATACTCGAGGTAGGGACAATTTTCTAGCCGAGTGCCTTGTCAAGCTTATTCTGTCTTGCAAAAGTAAGCCTTTCAGACTGGTAGTAAGACTCCATCTGTCCCGTTTTCCTGGCAGAAAACTAGGGGGTGGGGAGCAGGGGAGTGGGGGGCAGGGAGGGATTCTTAAGGCAAAATACCAGTTTTCTCCTGGAGAATGTTATTTCTATGAAAAGGCATGGAGTCTTTTTTCATCAGGAAAAACATTGCAGCCAAAAAGCCCATGCCTAATCAGCTCTGGAAAAAAGCTCCTTGTATACACTAGTTCGTCATAACAGTCTTAATCAAGAGGTGATAGTCTTCAAAAACAAACTTTCAGTTTTACATGAGGGGAAAATCTATCCTATGAATACTGACAATTCTCTTTTATTGTACTGTAAATAATACTGTCATCATATGTCATGAATTCATCATAATAATGAGCAATTATATTAATAATTGTCTCCTGCTGAGTCTTGAAACAAACTATTTGCTGTCAGAAAACCTTTATACAGTCACCAGTGGCAACAGCCCTGGACTGTATTTGCAGAACTCAGGAAAGGAGGAGTTGCCTTGGATCAGACCAACAGGGCCATGAGAGTCCCACCCACGGTCAGAGCTCTAGGACAGTCTGACACATGCAAGTATCCCTTTCCTCTTAGAAGTGGGAAAGCTGATATGGGATTGTTTGGATCTATACACCAGAGGCAGTGATTACAGGTTTCTGAATAGCTCTTCCTGAAAGGAAAAGAAATTCTGGAAAGGAAATTTTGATGGTATTGCCACAAATATATTACCAGAAAACAAAAAGAAGCATAATCCAGACAATATAATCCTCATCCAAGTAACAGAATACACTCTAAAGAGAGATCGCCATTAATGGTTAAAACAAGAATTAACACAAACAAAAATAATTCATTTCTGAGCAACACATTTCCTTCCAGAAGGGATAGAGTGCAAATGTAAGAACCTGCAGGTCTTAAGCAGCCAGAGGAAAACCCAAACAAATTAAAGCTCCAGGATGCGGCCCAGTGTGCTAGCTGAGCACCATAATGGCATTGTTTCACAGAAACAAAGGCAGTTTAGGACTCTGAGTGACTGCATGGAGCCTTGACACTTCTGCACAAACAGGAGAACAAAATAAGGTTATGTTTGTGCTTGGATGATGAGAAGAGTTTGCAACTGCCACTAGAAAAAGGTTCTCTGTAAGAACTCATTCTAATTAATATTTTAATATGATTATTTAAATATGCTTATACCCTAGATGACTATGATAAAAGTCCTTGCTCTGACCACCACAGGCACCTTTCTTGTCTCCACACAGTAACATACTTTCACTAATGAACCATTTTATTCCATAGCAGAATGGAATTTGACATCAGGCATCACTCACACATGTAGGCATACTAGTTAATCTTGCAGGGATTTATCTAACATATGGAAATAAATAAATGTCTAGTTTTTTATTAGTAAGACTTTTATCTGAGTCTATGTTTTGTCTGTAACCTGAGCCTGAAATAATCAGAGCCTTTTGAAAATTCTGAGCAATGTTGAACTCCACATTACACTGGAGTGATTTTTTTAAAAAAATAGTTTTTCACCTCTTGCATTAGCACTTACTTCCTTCTCAAAGGAAAAAAAAGATTTTTAACTACAGTCATATCTGCTCATTCCTGTCTTTCTAGGGAAGGTTTATTTCTTGAAATTATATTAAACCAATATTTTTTGTTAGCAATGAATAAATTATAAGAATGTAAGAAATGCAGGGTGTATCTTTGGATTGAATTTTAAAATTGTTTTAGATACAGGAATAGGAAATAACTGCTGCTGAAGAAAGGAATGCCTAGAAGATATCCACCTAGTCAGTACATCCCAAAATCTGCACTGAAAACCTTATTTGTTCAGCATGCCATTCTAAATCTCCAAAGCTCTATTGGGAAGGCACATCCTCCTAATCCACATGCTGTGGTGGACAGAATCCAGATGGGTCCCTGAAGTGTCTCTGCAGCTTTTGCTGACCAAGGGACTGCCTGGGGACCCACGCCTTTGTGGCAGTGGGATCACATTCCTGGTGATGAGGCTGTTGCTATTTTGGTAGAGTGACTGCTGTCCTCAAAGCAGAAATTGAGACAGTTCCTCTGCAGCAAGAATCCACTCATGGTGGAGGGAACAGGACTGCTTTTGAGTTTGGGACAATTATATTTCCAAAGTTATTCTTCAGTAGAAATCTGTCTGAAAAGCTCCTTACAAAGGGAGGGGCTATGCCTAAGGGGGTGGAGAAGTGTGCCTGCTCTGAAAAGCCCAGGGTGGTCTGAGCAGCTAGCAGGGCTGCTGACGTGCCCCGGGCTGTGCTTCTCCTCCTGTGCTTTGCCAGCCCAGATCTGAACAGAACTGAACTGTAAATGGAAGGAACATCACATTGACACCACAAAGGGCCAGAGAGGGCAGGAAGGGCTCTGGGAACTCCCCCTTTTTTGAGAAGATTTGCATCATGCATATCTACAGACACTACGGAGAGTTGCAGCTTGGTCTCAGCAAATGGAGATGGAAGAAAAGGGAAATATTCCTGGCTCTTAGGCTTTCAGGCTGGCTTATGGGAACAGTGCAGGGGGTGCACATGACCTTCCTCAAAGTCCACTGTGGTTTTTCTGAGCTGTCTGGGGTCTTCCCTTTGATGAGGGGAAGCTTTGACTGTTAAATGGAGTTTCTCCAGCCACATGTAACTTTTTTATTGCAACGCCTGTGCTATATGATAAGCAGTCTCATAGATAGCGGCCAGGCTTTCCAGCAAAATCTAGAATACAGAAGAAGAACAGAGGAAACAAGAATCCAGCTGCAACTAGATGAGTCCCAAATTTCTTTCTCCAACAAGGGGCGTGCACACTACCATCATGTGGTGGTATTTCACAGTCATTCCATTATACCATGCCTTTTTTCTGAAGGAACAGGCGAAGTCACATTGCTATGAGCTGGCAGGGTGTGGAAAACACCACAAGTCCATCAAGGTCTGACTCATTTTGTGAGTCCAAAAGAGGAGTCTGTGCTGGCTTCCCTTGTGCTTCTTGTCATCTGAGGTTTCTGTAGGCACCAGGCAATCCTGTCATCACTACAAATTTAGCTGTTGTGAGGGGTCGGGGGTTTTGTGTGCGTTTGCAATTTTGCTTCTACATAACTTTTCAAACAGCAAAGCCAAAGTGGACTTTGATTCTGGCAATGCAGACAATTAGAAAAAAAAAAAAAATTGGAGTCATGAGCTGGTCTTGTTTAGGGTGGATAGCTTTTTGGCCTGACACTCTCCTTTTAAATATCCAGATCTCTCATTGAAAATCAGTGCAATCAGCGCATGGGCTAAGATTTTGTCATATAACAATGGTGAAGCCTGGCACAGAAACCTGATGAGAATTGTCACTTTTATCCTTACAGTCCTATACTGAAGGATTTCTTGTGGAGGCCCATAACCCCTGAAGGAATTCAGGGATGTGCTGTTGTGCTGCCAGCTTGCATGATAATATGTTAATGGATACCACTGCAGCCTGGCCAGCAGCTGTGATTTGATGTCTGGGTGCAGGACCTGGGTGGGTATATTTCATACATCATCTGCTTCTCCACGGAGATGTACTACCAGTGACATTTTGTAAATCAATGCGGGGCCATAAGAAAAGCCATTCCCTGTGCTTGAAGAATTCCTGCAGCACTTTAGAAAGACACACTCATAAATAAAATGTAATAATGGTAACCTCCTAGTATAGTTTAAGCATATTTACTAATTGCAAGAGGGAGTAAAACTAGAAACAGGATAAGATATTTTTATGTTAAGCTAATAAAAAAAGAGGATGACCAGATGATGTGAGCGACAATTATCTAATGCAGCATTCCCAGATGGAGAAAAAGGATATTATGGCACATCCCTGGAATGCTACTGTGGTTTAAAAAAGCAGAGGGAAAAAGGCATATCCTGCTACCACCAGAAGGAAATGAAGCAGTTCTCAGGAGTATATGCCATATTAATTACTGTATTAATTCAATAATATTCCTCATATAATCATGCAATGGTATTTTAACCACTTTGAGCCTAGTTGCTGAAAGAGTCTGGTCTGCTTAGGCACACTGACAGTAAGCAAGCAAGGCAGTGCTCTGGTCCAAAGTGGAACTCTGTCCTGGCCTGCAGCAGAAGAAAGGCATTTGTTGTTATCAGGCACTTATTTGCCCTCATAAGATGTTCTTTTGCATTACCCAGTGATAATTCCAACATTTACAGGACACGCACAGACCAAAGGGGTGAAACTTGGACTGAGAGCTCTGAAACTTGTCTTGCTGCCTGACACAATTTTGCTATCTGCTTATCAGGCTGCTGGCATCTTGCAAAAGGCTGGGCAAGGTCTGTCCTTGTCCTGGTTCTGGCCAGGACAGGGTTCATTTTTTGCAGTAGGTGGGAGGGGGCATGGCCAGGACACAGGGTTTGTTCTGTACCACCTGACTTCATTGTCAGGGGCAGGGGACAGGGCCAGTAAGAAGGGGCTCCTTCTGGCCTAGAAAACCTGGCAGAGGGAGATGTCTGGTATTGTCTATTACAGTTTGGGATCTTCTTTTCCTGTATGAATAATTTCTTTTCTTATATCCTCTGTCACTAGTGTTGTTGCTGATACTGTTAATTTTCTTATGTCAACTCTTGATCTTTGCCTTTTGTGCCTCCAGTTGGAGGGGGAAAGGGAAGCAGTGCATGGCTTTTGTGGGAGTACTAAACTGGAGAATATCGTTCCTAAACAATGACATCCCTGTAATTGATAAAAGCAGATGCTAAACAGACTGGATGTCAAGGGACAGTAATACTTTCTCAGCAGAAGAACATAGAGGGAGATTGTCACTGAAAGACAGAATGATCAGTGGTTTTCAAATAATATTTTTCTTGTATAAGGAAGGAATATATGTCAGTTCTACAGCAGGACTCTGATCCTCAGAGCAAAAACATGATTTTCTCCCTACTTTGCCTCCCCAGAGATTATGTTCTGCCATACCAAATAAGAAGGTAATTCATCATTAAGGATGGGGAGTTAAATATATGCTTGTTCAGCTAATAATCTGATGAATGTAGAGGAAAGAATGACATTTCTATGTCATTGCCTGCAATATCTCTACTTACAGCCCCATGACTGCTCTAGAAATACTAATGTCAGGTTATTTAGCCAAGGCACAGCAAGCAATATAAGTTAAAGACCATCCAATCTAATTACATCTAGTGTAGCATCACCAGTAAACAGTCTGCTATTTGATATTTTTTGTATCTTATTATTGTCACTTCTGTACATGTCTTTATTAGAAGCAATTAATCGCATATTCTTGCAACTTCACTGCAAAACTCCTTCCAAAATGTAACACATCCTATGAGCATTACTAGCAATGAGCCAACATCCTCTGACAGGACATGAAACACTGCACTGTGCTCATTTGCTGGGTAAGTGCTCATATGAGATGCATCCTAGAGACTGACATAATAAAAAACTGCAGTTTTGTTTCCCTCCCGCATTGCCCCTTCTCAGTTTCTGGCACCTACACACAGAGGCAGAGAATTGCCACAAAGTCAGAAGAACAAGAGTTTTTTCCTTCCTACTTGACACAGGTATAAATAGTTGTATATACTAAAGTGGTGGAGATGCAGATCCTGCCCAGACCAGACCAAGCTGGAGTCCCCCAATGCTCCCTGCAGAGAGAGAATGCTGCTCACCATGAGTAACACCTGCCAGGTGGTGGAATGGTGGCCTAGCTGACAAGAAGCATCCCATGATCAAAGGAAAAAAGGAAATAGGTAACACAATACACAGCTGACTTCTCATTGTACAGATGTGACTGAATTTCAGTCTGGAAGAACCATGCACTGTTCTTGTACTTACTCGTACTCACCGGACATCTGACTATATTTTTCCTGCCCTTAATGTGAAACAGTTATTTGTTCTATGGCATGATAATATCTTTGGTAACTGAAAAGCACTAGGAATACCTGTGTGTAGAAATTTTTGGTTTTGACATTACACATATAACTTCTGACTCACATGTGGACTAAGCCAGGGAGCAAATAGCTAATTAACTATGTATATCTGACTGAATTAATCATGAGCCAAAATGCTCTTTTTATGTGGGTTTGGGTCAGAGGGTTAGTCATAATTAAACACAAAGCTGAAGAACAGGCCCTTTTCCAGTATGGAGACTGGGACCAAAACCATTTTGTCCAGCAGGCAAGGTTCAGCAGTACTCAGGAAAATAGCTTGCTCAGTCTAGCTGTCCCCACCCCACCAAGCACCATGTTTTTCCCCTTCAGAATTCATCAATATTTCAAAAAAATTAGAGCTTTAGTTTGAGACTATAAAAATATGTCCACATGTCCATAAATCTGTTTCTCACACTAACTTTTAAAAACAGCTTTATGACTTTTGAGGTTTTTTTGCAGCTGCCATTTCTTGACTGTAGTTTGCTAAGGCAAGTCTCTGCCATAACACCTCTGCAACATCTAATCTTTTCCTTTTGCATCATATACCACTTTTCCTTACTCCTTCTGCCACTACAACTGTGATCATCACCTAATACAACCTAACAGCTAATTCTTGTCCTTCCTGTCCCCAGCCTTCCAGCAAGTAGGAGGAAATATTGTCACCAAGCCTGCCATCTGCTAGCTGCCATGGAGGAGCACCCTGCTACTGTAAGAGCTGCCACAGAGCTAAGAAGACAAAGAGAATGTGGCTGTCTGCTGTAAGGGCCTGAGGTGGGAGAGCTGCTGCCAAGATGGGGGAAGGGACACCAAAAGCTCGCAGGGAGAAGAGCACTTGATCAGCACCAGTGGCCACTCTGGTTCATGAGTGTAGCTACATGGAAAGTGTCTGAGCAGCAGCTTCCCATTTCCTTCAAGAAAATGGTGAAGGGCTCTGGTGTATGGTCCCTGCATCACCTACTTAGACTACAGTGAACAGGTTTATGTCTCTATTATACTCAGTGAGAGCATCAGATCTTTCCCCTCTTAGACCTTGCTGAAATAAAGGAATCTCAAAACTGACGTGGCAGAAAAGTAATTCATTTTAGCTGACTGGCTATGAGGTTGCTTTTAATGATCCTTTTTTTCCCTATTGCAGCAGTGTCAGACTCCACATGGATTTCAAAGAGAGAAGTCATAAATATCTGCAGTCTTTTTAGAAAGTGAACTGTACACTTGTTCCAGATGATTCCCCCTTTCCCCTACACCACAGCACATTCCCAGCCATGCCAATATGTTCCCCTTTCGCAAGATGCCGGGTGGGAGCAAACACTATTCAATTCCCTGGCTGGTTCAACCTCGTTCTCTTTTTACACTATGGCACATATTTGTGCACCATGCAACAACCCAATGAGAACATCTTTTCCAAGTGGTATTTCTTAATGTCATTTGGAGAAAGATTTGTAAGTAGTGTTACATGAATTGTGAATAAAAGCCTCCTTAACACACTTCCATGACTTTATTTTCCCCTTGTTTTTCCTTTTTTATAACTCTTTCAGTCTGTATTTTGTTTGATTGAAAGCACTGAAAAATTGTTAAGCAAAGAGTGCTCCTGTCTCCTCACTCTCTCCAATATGTTTTATTTCTGTTCTTTTAAGTGCTTTGGATCAGGTCCTTGCCCCTGGCACTATTCCTCCACCCTTGACTTATGTCTACAATAGAGTTTCCTGGCAAGTTTCTTGCTCCTCACAGGCTGGCTACTGCGTACAGGGCTCCTGCTTTCCACGGGTCAAAGCCTTAGGCATCTTGAGACTAGCACTGGCCTCTCCACTTGGCTCCAATGCTTCTTTTTCAGCCTCCTCACAAAAACAAACCAGGGCTTAATAGTTAGTTCTCAATACAGTGCTCCCTTGTTTATTTTCTTCACATGTCTATTCTTTCTTCCCATTCCTGGCCAAAAAGAGAAGAAAGCTGGAAGAACATCACTTTTGCCAATTTACTACCAATTTTGAGCTGTGAAAGCTGCCATAGTAACAAGGTAGAGGAAGTGAGGGAAGACATCTAGAAGAAACAGATTAGACCATCAACCAATCTGTTGCTGAACCTTCTGCAATATCCAGGTGTAAATATCCCCAGAAATATAGGTATTATTCCATAGTCCTCTCCCTGGCTGTAAGTAGTCTTCTCTAAGATTTCTCTAGATTTCAGTTCCTCTTGTGCAAAAACCTAAGTAGTAGGCTACATGCTGGCATCCTGTACAAGGGTGAGAACAGGATGAATTAGTCCAGCTAGACAGCAAAATTGTAGGCAGGAGATTATAACCCACAGTATAGAGTGATCATGACTATGCTCTACATCCTACAGTACTAAGTATAAAATTGAGAGAAAATAACTTTTCAGTTTTCCTAGAAAATTTTGAGAAAACATTTTTTTGTCCTTGAAATATTTTTTTTGAGGAAATGAAAATAAAGGGTACTTGGCTTCAGAGTGACTCTGGTTTCATTTGCCTAAAAATGTCACATTTTGTTTGTGGGTGCATTCATTTTCTTTTAGTCCCTTTAAAGATGCAGATGAATTATGCAAAGTATAAACTGGAGACACAGCAACCCTCCCTTAAAAATGTAAACATTTATCAAAGTTTCTGAACATTCCTCACTCCTTCTCAGATAAACCAAGAGGAAAATAATTGGGCTCACTGCCTTTTTGCAATCCATTTACTAATCTCAGGATTCCCCCATCTTTGCATGAAGCTGGAATCATGACATCTCACTTTGCCCATAAAAGCCAGTGCATCTAATCTAAGGTGGAAGTTAGACTGTACCAAACCTAGGCACCTGCAGAGTGATTCATCCTCTCAGAGGCACACACCTGTCTTAAGGCAGCAATGCCTCACTGCCTACCGATCACTGGGGAAACAGGGTTAAATAGTGTGGATTTAACACTTGAGCTTTAATGGTTAAATTTAGATAAGATAAATTTCCCCTTGCTCTTCTGTAATCTTATTATTTTTCTTTATTGTTAAAGACTTGATTTCTCTTGTTTCTAGAATCTAGGCACATACCTTCAAGAAGTCACGATCACAGTCAGATCCAACTTCTAAATCAAAGGCCGTGAAGCTATAGTTGAGAGTGTTCCCCTTGGTGGTTTGGATGGTCCAGCTGCAGTGCTCATTTAATGCGTAATTATTTGGATAATTTAAACTTTCCAATATGCCATGGCTACGATTAACAGTCAGCACTTCATGGCAAACTGAAAAAAAGTGGTAATAGATTATTTTTGTACAGTGTTATTAATCCAATATCTCAAAAATTACTAACTGAAGTTACTGATAGCATTATAAGGTGAGAAATATTTTTATTCAGATTAGAGAAGCCATTCAGAAAGAGAATGGTGACATATTGAAGAACATATTTTGTATGTTCCAACCAAAATTCCAGCTATTTGACCTTGAATATTTCAGCATTATTATGACCTCCTTTTCTGACCCTTGCAGACCCATCAGTATATATAGTACAGACATATTTTTGGGAAGTCTTCTTTAAGTCTAAATACATGGGTATTCATGAAACACATTTTCTTTTTTTTTTTTTTTTTAACTAATTGTAGAAATGTACCCTGTAATTTGAAACAATTTGGGGAGGTGCTCAACAAATACAGACTAATAGATAAAAGTGGTTTATTTCAGCTAAAAAGGAAAAAATTATGATCCCTGGCTAAAACAACCAATGGAAAACACTACTAGTATTGGGCTTTCTAGCCCCAGGAAGAGAACGTGATAATGAATTTTTTTAAAAAGGAGCCATGGTTTTCCTTGTGAGACATTCAATAGTATCCTAGCATAAGAACTGGACACTAACCTGGAATAATAAGAGCTTTCCTTGAAGGGCAGAGAAAATGAAAATAAACTAAACTAGATAAAGAACAAAATTACGATTACGGCATTAGGTCAGTGAGTCTCATTCTCCTTTTCCTAAAGACAGAAAATATCAGTGTGGGCAATCCCTTGTCTGAAGAGAGCATACAATGTGTATTGGGAGCAGAGTAGTGTAATTAATGCACAGGGAAGTGGGCAGGAGGCAGGGAGCAGACCAGGCTGTTTGGTTTGTATAACAAATCTGCAGTGTTAGAACAGCAGAAATAGCTGAGATTCACTTGCATTAAGTGTTCTATTGTCTGTCACCACGGATAGTACACCTACCTCCTGCACATTTTTTTATTCTATCCAAACGATTTAAAGGGCTGTGTTTTCAGTATTTCAAAATGCTTGGGATACATCTGAAGGTCAGGGTCAGGTGGAGTGGAGTGGACCTTGCCTGCAAAGCTACACTGAACCATATGACTTTTTGAAAGGGCAGGATGAAGACCATAAAATGGGTTTTGAAGAATGCAAGACGGGTAAAATCTGCTACGCCCTGCTATCAGGATTTTATTAGAAACATATCAGGCACAAAGGTGCCTTTGAATGGTAATTTGATACCATGTTTTCCTTTGCAACGTTTTCCAATTAATCATTAGATTTCTTTCATGTACATGTAAATGTATCTGGTATCTAAGCATCCTTATTTTACAACATACTGCCTACATAATTTTAGCTTTTCAGCAAGCCATTAAAAGCTTTTTCTGATGCATCTTCAGGAATTAAATATGAATGTAAATCACATTATCTGATAGCTCAGGTTCTACATCTGAGTGCTTTGAAAGTGCTCTTTCTGTTTAATTAATGAAAGGCAGGGGAAACTCTTGACATTGCAGTCTGAAAAGTACATGGTAGATGAATGTGTAGTGATATCTGTAAGGAATGAGGGAGCCAAGGCTCCCTCCCTCTTCTAATTACTGCATGTGTCACGCATGGATGAATAGCTCTGTTTTTTCATAATCCATTTACTATTGTCCAAACCTAGAACAACTTCATGTCTATAAACCTACAACAATCCTTGTCGCTTGGGCATGTCATATTTAGAGGACACAAAGATGCTTGCAAATCACTTTGTATGTGATGAAATTGCATATCTTCCAATGCACATTTAACCATAAAAAAAATATAAAGTGTATAAAGAGAAAAGCAAACACCAGGACTATATTCAGATTATGACTAGGAATAAAATAACTTTATCATGTGTCTTCTTGTATTTTTCTCCAAATGCTATTGTTCAGATATTTCTGGGATAGTACTATTTTACAAAAAAATGTTTGCAAGAAAAATATTACCCTTACCACAAGATATAAAAAAATGAAACTTTTTAAAATGTTCCTGATAAGCTAAATTATCCCAAGTACCCAAAATGATGCAGTCTGGCTGAAAGAAACTCAATTATCCTTTGCCATCCTGCCTCAAAAGCAGCTCTAAGACCAGAGAATCTTGCTGTATCTGCCTTATCTTTTAAAAATTCAGGAGCCTGAAGGAGCAGAAGAGCAAGAACAGTCAAATCCACCCTGTTATTGACTTCCAGCACTTGTTATTCTGAGTACATCTGGAGAGGTAAGTGCCACTGGTGCAGGTAGTAGAAATAGAGCCACCTTACTAGCTTTCTCCTAAGGAGGAGATAATCTCCATCACAGGTAGATGGGCAGATAATTTTTAGCTCCCTGTGTTCTGTAACTGTACCAGAATAGAAAATCTGGGTCATTGGTATGCCCTATACATTTTACTGTGCTGATAAATATGTAAGATCATGCTGCAAGCAGTTTCACAGACAACACGAGCTGTAGAAACATCTCATCTTCCTTTACTTACCCTGTTTGTATTTGGCTAAGAAACCTCCACCTTGCAGACTGTTGTCTGTCCTTAGTTTTACGTACACACTGTCTCCACTGGAATAGATTGTTTGTGGTATCTGATCCCCACAAAATTTACCTAGCTGTCTAGCATTGCTGCTGTTGCCATCATATATCTAAAAAAAACCCAAAAACAAGAAAAGAAAAATGAAAAGATAATAAAGCTGATGACATTACAAATCTGATTAATTTCCCCAACAAATGTCTGGTTTGGGAAATTTTACTGGGTATACAAGAGGTTAAATTCCGTTTCTGCTCAGAGGAAGCCTGGCAGGCACTTCTAAACAGGAAGTCAGTAACAGAATACTAGTGGGTTTTTAGGGGCTTAGTCACCATAGGGGGAACACAGCACTCCATTTCAATTTTATTAGAAATATTCAAATAATTTATGCAACAATTCAAATATTAAATTTGGGATTAACAATATGGTTATTGACACTGTTGTGCTTTGTTCCATGTAATTTCCTAAGAAAGCAGGTTGAAGGCCTTGGTTGAAAACACAGAAAATTTAAAAGACATAGACAGATTCTTGTTTGTATCTATCAAATTCTTTCTATCTAGACATAAATGCCTTTCTTACCAGCAGCTACACAGACACTGCTGCCTTGCCTCTCACAGCTCCGTGAGATGAAGGTAGCACATCAACATGGAGCTTTCCTATTCTGAGTCTTTTCACTTTGGAATATTTGAAAACCAAGGCCCGCTGTTTTTCCTGGCCTTTGTACTCAGCATACTCATCTGCCTCCCGTGGAGCAAAGTGTCACAGGCACCTACCGCAAGGTAATCAAAGCTGCACCTCTGGTGATATTCTAGATGGAACTGCTCAAACTGGATTTCAAATGGACTTCCTTGGTTTCCTTTGAGCAGCCAGTAGCACTCCGAATTGTGGTAATATGGCATAGGGTAGTTGGGAGACATGAAGATGCCAGAAGATGTTATGAAAGTCCCACCACAACCTGAAAATACCAGAGAAAGCAAAGCAACATTTAACAAGTAGAGGAGGAGAGAATTAAACCTGGTGTGTGCGATTCTCACTACTGACCTCCTTCACATGCCCTGAACATCTCCAGTACTGCCCCAAAAATCTGCATCCAGCCATCAATGTTGTAAGCAGAAGACAGCCCATAGCAAATAGAAGTATTAACTATCTAATTTGAAGGGTACTTTTGATAGAGAAGAATTAGAAATTGGAAACCTCTTCATTAAATTCTTAATTACTGCTTTCCTAAACATAAGAGAAAATTGAAGCTACTTTATATCTAGGGAAGAGTATGCTCTTTTCTGTGGTAAAAAAGAAAGCCCAGGGATTAAGAAATATCTTTGTTCTTAACAACATGCATACATGTCACTATATAAATTAGCAGACAGACTTTAGAATACTTTAGAAACTTTAGAATAGACTTTAGACTTTCTTTAGACTTTAGAATAGACTTTAGAAAGCAGAAAAATTGAGGGAAGAAAGGTGAGAAGTTAAATACAAAGAAAAGATCAAAAATAAGATGTATAAAATAGTTTTATACTTGATGCAGTCATTTTACCTGCTGAGGTACCATCCCACTCTGCTGAAAATCCCTTTCTTGTGCCAAATACATCACTTACAAACTTTATCCACAGCTTGTTACCATGAGAGATTATAACAGGAGGCAGATCTGTACCACAGTATTTTCCAAGAGGAGGAGAAGTTTCATAGCCTCCATCTCTAGAATGGTAAAGAAGAAAAACCTTTGGTCAAAGAGAGATACCATGAGAAATGCTAGAAAACCAAAATCTTGTGATTTTTTCAGGCCTGGAAAAGACTAATCCTGGCTCTTCACCTTCAACAGAAATACTGCTACCAAATACTGAGTCTTGCTACTTGCAGTAGTAAGCCCTACCACAACCACCTGCTTGCTGGGTAAGTCACTCTCTCATCTCAGCAGCCTGAGAGTGTGTGTCAACACAATGATAAGCTTGAGAAGTGTCTCAGGTAGACTATATTCTCTATATTCTACAAGGTGACAATCACTGGGGCAACCAAAGGTAATCCTTTAATTTGAAGTCGTAATTTTCTCACTCCTCACTGTTTAGCCTGGCGCAAATCTAGATGAGCTGACTTCTTTAAAAAAAACACGTTTATTTGCCACCATACAAATGGGAATTCATTTCTGAATTCATTTCACTGATGTGATGCAGGTTTTGAAATATTTTCTTAGTCTTCAGAATTGGTTCTACAACCAGTTATTTTCCTGCTTTTAAATTAAGTAATATTTACAGTAACATTTTTTTAATACTGGAATCAGTATTCACAGCTAATGTTCTGTTTTGCCTCCTGCACATGCCGTATGGGAATAAAAAAGAGGGTGACAACCTGCTTATCAATTGCTTCCTGACCTTGTCCTTAAGCACTTTCATACTACAAACAACCTACAGGTCAGTAGGACAATAATAGATAATTTATATCTATAGATGGGTGTGATCTTCCTATGATGTTTTTTAAGTGGACAGTAATACTTTCAATTGCATATTCACAGGTTTACAGCTGCTTTTGAGAAACATTTTTACTTAGCCTTTGCCACTCTATTTTCTTGTCATCCTCACAGCTTAAACTGCTTGCTGCTGTCTCATGTTACTGGCAGTTGAAGAGATGTGCCAGAACCTCCCCTCACTTGCATCTTGGCCTCTGCAGCTGTGGTCAGATGAACAATTTTCTTAGTTGACTGAATGCAATTTATCAGAGGACTCCTTAGGACAAGAAATGAGAGTGGCACTTCACCTAAGACTTGTGTAGCTACCGCATTTAACAGTATCAGGTTTGAAGAGACATTCTAAAACTCCAGTTATGGCAGCAGCAATGTGCTGAGTTGCACATTTAGAATGTTCTGTCCATATCTTAGAACCTGTTTAATGCTGTTGAACTCTTTATGGCAAAAACAGAGTTAGATTTATGCTATAAATAAATATTTTCAGTTCCTAAGGTGAAAAAGTGAAAAAAAATCTCCCCATTTACAATTTGGGTCACCCCAAATTAAAGTGTTAATTGTTAAAATAAAGTTAGATTAAATTTAATCTCAGATTGTTTTTTCTAAAAAGAAAAGAAATGAAATGCTTTACTTAGAAAATATTGAGAAAGCTTTCCAGGTTTACATAACTTTCTCCAGTTGGTATGCACAGCTGAAAAAACTCAGCTAATTCAGAGGAAATTTAGAATCTCAACACTGCAACTTCAGCAAGCAGATTTTTGTTTGGTTTTAAAAAGAAGATACGATTTACCAAGGAATACCCTTACAGAACATCTGGTATAACGTTCAGGATGAGCTTTATCATGGTTCTCAGTGAGGTAATGGAAACTCTTAGCATGCTCAGACTGAAAAAACACACTGCATTCTTCAGATATGGTTTACCCAGACAGCTGGCTCATGAGGACAGGAATGGGTGCACCAACACTGCAAAGTGCAAATCCATCTGCAGCCACACAGCAGAAAGAATATGGGCTTGGTGCTAGTGTACTCTAAGCAGGTGTCCTTTCTGCAAATATTCGTTTCTTCTATTTGTCTCTGTCCTGTAAAATTTCCTAGAAATCACTAGGTTGGTATCCTAAGTTCAATGGTGATGCCAGTATAGAAAAATATAGCAGATTATTTACATGCTCCTCTTGTTACCTCTTAGAGTAGCTGCTGTCTAAAGACTATAAACATAAAACAGCACATAGAATATAGAATAGTTTGGGTTGGAAGGGGCATTTAAGGTTCATCTATGCCACCTAACTCTGCAAGGAACACGGACAGCTTCAAATAGATCCAGTTGCTCAGAGCCTTGTCCAGCCTGACCTTGAACATTTCCAGGGATGGGGCATCAGCTACTTCTGTGGGCAACCAGCTCCTGTGCCTTACTACCCTCACTGTAAAAAGTTTCTTCCAAAGAATCCAAACTCTCTCAGCCTGTCTTCATATGAGAGTGCTCCAGGCCTCTTATTGTCTTCATGGTCCTCCTTTGAACTTGCTCCAAGAGGTCTGTGTCCTTATGCTGGAGGCCCCAGAGCTGGATGCAGCATTCCAGGTGGGGTCTCTCACCAGGGCAGAGCATAGGGGCAGAATCACCTCCCTTGGCCTGCTGGCCATGCTGCTTTTGATGCAGCCCATGATACAGTCGGCTTTCTGGGCTGCAAGGGCATGTTGCCAGATCCTCTCTGATTTTTCATGCACCAGAACCCTCAAGTCCTTCTCCCCTGGGCTGCTCTTGATCTGTTCACTCCCCAGCTTGTATTGATACTGAGAGTTTCTCCAAACCAGGAGCAGGACCTTGTACTTGGCCTTGTTAACCTCATGAGGTTCACGTGGGCCACTTGCTCAAGCTTATATGGGTCCCTCTGGATGGCATCCTGTACGTCAGGCATGTCAACAGCACCACTCAGCTTGGTGTCATCTGCAAACTTGCTGAGGGTGCACTTGATCCCACTGTCTATGTCGTTAATGAAGATATTAAATATCTCTGATCCCAGAACAGACCCCTGAAGGATCACTTGTCAGAGATCTCCATGTGCACATCAAGCCATTGACCACTACCCTCTGGATGTGACAATCCAATCAATTCCTCATCTTTCAAACCATCTACCCATCCAATCTATCTCTCCAATTTAGTGAGAAGAATGTTGTGGGGGACTGTGTCAAAAGCTTTACAGAAGTCCACACAGATGACATCTGTAGCTGTTCAGTTGTCCACTGATTTAGTCATGCCATCACAGAAGGCCACTGGGTTGGTCAAGAATGGCCTTGGTGAAGTCATGCTCGCTGTCTCCAGCCACCTCCCGGTCTTCCATGTGCCTTAGCAGAGCTTCTAGGAAGATCTGTTCCATGATATTCCCAGGCACAGAGGTGAGGCAATAGTTCCCAGGGCCCTCTTTCCTACCCTTTTTAAGAATGGGTACAATGTTTTCCCCTTCCCAGTCACCTGGAACTTCACCTGACTGCCACGACTTTTCAAATATCATGGAGAATATGTCACAAAACAGACAATAAAACTCTTTTTTTCTACAATACGGAAAACAACCCAAATGCAGTGCATGGGAACACAGTCCACACACTCCACTTGCTCTCAGAACTGGAATTCATCAAGTGGAAAAGCTGACAACAGAGCAGGATGAGAGGAGGAAAAGGAAGCCTTTAAAGCTCTCCAGTAAGTCCTTTTCCCACACTGACAGTAAGGTGTATAGTTAAAACTGAAGATTCTGAACATGCTTAAGTGGGTTTGAACAATGTACATGGTAATCAGTACTGAGGACAAGAGAAATAATTAGCCTTGCCTGATTTCTACATAATCCTCTGTACAGCGTTTATTCCCTTCCAAGGTGAAGTCGGTGAAGGTCAGCACAATCTGCCTGTTTATTCCCACTGTGATGGTGTATATGCACTCAGTCCGGACAGGGTAGTTATTGGGGTAGTTTGGAGATGTCAGCACGCCAGTTTCAAAAGTGTAGTTGTGCGAGCAAACTTTAAAAAGAAAAGAAACAAAGATGAATTAATGTCATAAGTCTGCTAAATCAACAGGAAATTTCTATTTTCAACAGGCAGAGGAGCAAACATCCTGTGTTCCTGTGCATTATAACTCTTCCTGGACACATCTCACTGCTGAATGTCAACAGTATAAACTAAAACCAGAATCCAGCTGTTTCATGGGATTTCTTACATTTGAGTTGATTTGTTCAGCTTTTACCAGAGCACTGTGTCTGTAATAAATAGGCAACATAAAAGCAGTTTCAGCTGCATAGATGGCTTTGTCCTAAAGCCCAAGTAAGCACAGAAAGGAAACTGAAAGGGATGTCTTGCCAAACAAGAAAGGTATGATTCCTGAATTTCTGAAAGGCAGTGGTGATGCAAACTAAATATAGTTTCTAGATATGAGGAGAAGCTAAATTGTTTTCAAGCATTCCCCATGGTCAAACCTGTTAGTGGGGATTTTATATTTAAATTTCTTTTCCCATTTTCTGGGCCATAAGTTACAGTAAGTTGGAAGGTGATAGAATCCTTAGAATTTGAGGACACAAGAGTTTTACTTAAGATCTTATATTTAAATGAACTACATCATTTTTTCTTTGTGAGCAATGTATCAGCTGTGAAGAATAAAATAGTGTGGACTAATGCTGAGGTAGAACCTAAGCAATAATTAAAAGAAGCTCTTTTCAAAGCACAGACATAAAGACTAAGAATAAATATATTTGCTATAAAATAGTATGAAACTTTGTTTGGAAAGAAGAACTGTTGTCTATTAGTTGATCACAGTCAATGAGTAAAGTTTGTGATTTGGCTGCAAAAAGGGCAAGAAGAAATGTGAACTGTGCCAGGTGTTTTCAGCCAACACAGGAAATCCTGATGCCAGTGCACAAGGCAATGGTAACATGTCACCTGGAAAAAATGTGGATAACCATGGTCACTGATGTTCTGAAAATCAAATAAGAACAAGTAAGAACAGAGGTTGTGGAGATAGCAGGAAATTATTAGATTGCTAGGCAAGAGACACTAGAAGAGCTTAACTTGGTTGGGTCAGCAAGTGCAGATAAACATCAAGAAGCATGAAGAAAGGAAAAAGAGAACACATTCTCAATGACAGGACAAGTTCTGAAGTTAAAAAATGTCCATGAGTACAGATACATAGAAATTAGGAGAAAGTTTCTATTAGGAAGTGAGTTTCTAGAGCAATGATCCAATCAGCATATCAGCTGCAGAAAGGAGGAAACAGTTCACTAGTTTTTAAGATACAGTTTGATTAATTTAAGGAGGGGTCCACATTATGTAGCTTTTAGCTAAAAATAAAAAAAGACAGGGGAAATGGCATAAAATTGTGGACTGAATTTGATGACCGTGGGGGCTCATTCTGGTCTTCCATTTCCTCATTTCAGGTCCTACAGGTTGCAAATATAAGAAATTAAATAGATCCTACCAAATAGGAAGGTTTAGACTAATTATAACTAGAACTGAGAGAGCAAGCAAAATATTATGTTCAACTACACTCATTTAAGCTGGTTGCCACAGATCTTTGAGATCTGCTTTCTATCACAGCACAGCTGCAGTGTAGCAATGTTTATGCTTAACTCTTTAATTGCATAACAATTTAGGGGGAAGGGATGGAGCTACACTTCACGTCCTTCAAGTCTAAGGTTGGTCATTTCCATGTCTGCTCTCTAGCCATTCTAACTACTCAAACACTTTTGCTTTGAATGGTGTATTTTTAATGGTGTTTTTTTGCATTCTGGGTCACCTGGAAGGCCTCTGTTGCAAACATTTTCTGTAGGATAAATACTCCCAAAGCTAGCTCCCAGACTCATGTTCCTAATTCATCATGGGGAGAACAGAGAAACAGGACACAGAAAAAGGTCAATAATTTTCTGCCATTGGCTTGTGCTTTGGTATTGAAAAATCAAAAATGTTTCATGCACTAGTTTACCTAAAATCATTATCTTTGAAAGCCTTTATCTAGAATTTTAGTCATTTATTTGTTCAAACACAGATATGCTTTAATGTATGCATATAACAAACAGGTTAGTCCTGGTGGCCATAAGAGCCTTGTGCTGCTTTGTAAATCCTTATAATGCCCTGTGCTGCCAGCTCCCATGGTGTTTTGTGATATGTAGGGCTTATCATCAAACTCCAGAACCTCAAGTCATATGTTCTCTTGAGAATGCTGACTGAAGGGTTAGAAATCTGACTTAGAAATGTTACCCAAGTTTTCCTAACACTAAAGAAAAAGCAGTAAAAAATTAAAAAGAAAATATCTGTATATTTACTAGGTTACTTATTTTAAACTGATTATTTCCTCCTGCTTTTGGAGGGATAGGGGTCTGACTTGTGCATACTTAACGATTACAGCTCTTGCAATACTGCCATTTCTTACTCTCTCAGAGGCTAAGACAAAGAATATCAGCTTTCATCCTATAGAATATTAAAACTGGTGTACAAAATAAGAACCCTTACAGTAAAATCAGCAATACAGAAGCCAAATTTTTTTTATCAGCCCTTTTAATAACAATTTCCACAGAATTATCCAGGTTCCCTCCCTCACCAAAGTTTTTCTTCCTGGGAGGAACCCAGACAGAAACTTATATCCCAAGTGTGCTGTTTTAAACTGTATGCTCTGTCCTGCTTTATATTTCACTTAATCTTCTTTATGATCTAAGGGATAATAAACACAGAAGATGGAACAGTGACTGCTTTATAAATGTTAGACTTCTGGCTACAGTGAAATAAATCCAAGTATAGACGGAGTATGCTGGCTGCTATGAGGATTTAGAAAAGCATAGATGAACCCATGTTTTTTGAGCCAACTCTTTTCTGGTAACTGGATTAATTCATGGTGTTCTACTTTCAGCAGGAGAGCTGGCATTCCCCTTTAGTACTCACCTCTCTAACAACATTTGGGGCTGTGCTTGGGCAATAACAGACCCTTGCGTGAACACTTAGCAAAATTAGCAGGAAAAAAAAAGTACTTTGACTCCTTTGCCAAAGTTCAGAATGCAGTCTAACAGTATACATGATTATTATATGTCTGGAAAAAAACATGAATGCAGTTTAGTTGGAAAACACTTATTACAGCTCATGAAAAACAGAAGGAGGCAATTGTTGAGGACAATCACACATCTTGCTTTGCCCAGTGTATGAGGTTTTGAAAGCTATTCAATCTGCCTTCTGATTTTAGAACTGAATGTGTTAGCTTTTCTGGAAAAAATGCCGTAAATGGCAGAAACCCACTGTACTAGCCAATAGCAGAGAAAAATGCCAGCTTTTGTACTACTCACTAGTGCAATCATGCATAATGTAGAAAATTATATCCATGGTTTTTCCCCTAAAGAGATACCAACCAGTTGTCACAATCCTAATTAATGAAAAATCAAGCAATAATGAAATATGTAACCTGGGATTTTTCTTTCAATCTCACTGTACCAAAGGAAAACTGGGATCCCTAAATAGTCACTCTTCATATATAATATTCTTTATGTAGTACCATGCATGTTTAGGAAAAAAAAGAAGAAACTATCACATGAAGTATATGCCTCTCCAGAGGCAATGTGAAAGCACATCTGCACTTCAGAGCCTTCTGTTACTGCTGCTGGCAGATGCTAACAGGCTTGATTTTTACCAAGGGCCACACAAAGGTCTTTTGTAGCATGTTAGACCCAAACTCCCTCGAAATACTGGGTACGATGGCTCAAAAAGAATCCCTGTCTGCCTTCTGCTGATTTACACCTGAACACACACACTGTGGAGTTGTACTGGTATATTTTGGCTTTTATAGGCTGACTAACACCCTCATCAAACATTGCCAAGTTACAGCAGCCTAACAAGTTGTCAGGTGCCAGCCAGTTGAGCCTTTTTCCTGAGACTTGGGGTGAGCTGAGCAGATGCCCAAGACACATATAGGACATCAGCTTTTTTTTCTGTCTCAGGTCAGCCTTATTCAACCATTCTCTGTACATCTCTGCACATACCTATTTGTCAGACATTACTTTCCATTCTCGTCATCGCTTGTTCAGCTGAAGACCAAAGCCAGGCATCATACTCCTAAAAATTACTGGGTTCAGTCAGGAAGATGGGAATGAAGATCTCAACTTGCACTCAGCTATCAAGCAAGAAGACACACAAATCTATACTACACTTTCAGGTGCTCTTTAAGTTCATGGATTCACAGATGTTTTTGTCTTTCCTCATCCTTCTCAAATGCTGGCTTCTCCAAACAGTCATTGTAACTAACATACAATCCACAATGAAGCTATTTAAAACCAGATTACCCACTCTGATAAATAATATTCACAATTCAGGATGATAATGAGGAAAATTATCTTTCACCAAAGCCAGAGAAAGACCAGGAATAAAACGTCTATCAGGAAGGCAAGCTGCTAACAACCTTGTTAAGGTTAACTTTTCCTAGCAGAAAGAATGAAATGAAGCATCTCTGAAGAAATAAATTCAAAAACCCCAAGCAAACAGAAAACCAACAATAAACCAATCAAACACACCGCCAAAACCCCAATTCAAAGCAAAACAGATGAATTCCCACTTATTTGATAAGAAGTTGAGGGGGAAAAAAATAATAGCACCTGCTCCAGTACTATTCCTATTGAAAAATTTTGGCTTGTATCTATCAAGACCCTGAACAAAAGTTCTAGGAAAGACTAAACTCTTTCAAAGATTTTTTGATGTTTTTACATGGGTTATTTGTGATCTGGTCAGCCAAAATTGGCAGAAGACAACCCTAAAATCTACCATAACACTTACAAGGTTTTTTGACATTCATCTATCTGGTAGTTGAGACCTGGACTCTTTGAAACAAATCAAAATATTACCTTGCATTCCATGTGACTTTCCCCTTTAAATGACAGAAGGGTGGCAAAGAACTAAGAATCCAAGGTAGCTATAGTTGAAGTGGGCGATACACATTTTAAAATGAGTAGCGGTGGGCATGTCTGACTGAAGGATTTCCATCTGTATGGCTGCTACATGAGCTATTCACAGCTACTAGCTGGCAGGCTGCTAAAACAATTGTTTGCACTGTATGGGCCATGGCCATGGCTGCATCTTGTGGCATTCAATCTTATTTTTTTTTACATGAAATATAGCTGTGCCTTTTATTCTTTACAAGTATTTCATATATCACAGATAAGCCATGCTAACAAAAGCATTGTTTACCAAGATGCATAGAAAAGAAAATTAGTTTCATTTTGCATCAAAAAAAAATCACTCCTACATATCCTTCTTTTTTAAACTCCAATTTATTTGGCAGGGGAAGGAGGGACAATCTTGTCTATGTTTTCAATAGCTCATTCCCTCTGAAATAACTCCAGGCAAAAGACTATTGAAATGTGTAATATGAACCAGAACATCTTTTACAAGTTCTGATACTGGTTATGCTCTAGCTGGCTAAGAAAACACAACTGAAAAATATGAAGAATTCTTATTGCACAAGAAACATTATTAGAACCATATTTTCTTTAGCAGAAAAAATCTAAATTAGCAGGAGATTTAAAGAAAAAATATCATAGTTGTAGTATACCTCTTAGACATTATTATGCTTAGCAATTTGCTACCTTAGTGTAACTGGATATACATGAGATGAATATCAGACCTAAACATCTCACAGTGGGAAAACTAAACTTTATATGGCTGCAGGGAAGTGAGGAGTTGCTCTCACAGCAAAATCCACATACACACACTTTTGCCTTCCCTCAGGCCACAGAAACTTCAAAACACTTTATTCTTAATAAAAAATGAATTTTAGCTCTCTGATATTTATGAAAACTTCATGGTACTGCTATGCTTGTACTGGACCAAAAGAAACAAATCTTTGTAAAAAAAACAAATCATAGTTTCAGCCTCTCTTTAAGTTTATTACTCTCAGTTTCAGTAGCTATCTCCCACTTTGCCACATTTATACAAGTGGTAGTGGTTGAAATTAAAAAGCATTTTTTCTAGAGATTGTTCCAAGAGTGAGAACAAATTGAGCGTTAGTGCAGATTGGCTGAAGAGTAGCAAAGATATTTGTGTTCATTATGGGAAAAGAAAATCCTAGGTGCTATATAGAGCTTGGATTAAGATATTACATAGTGCTCATTTCATATAAACATATTATATAGTTGTTAAAAGCACTGAAGAGACAGAAGATGTGCATTTTTAAGGCATTATCTGGAAACATTCCAGGGACAGCATAGATGCAGTTGGAACTCCACACGACACATACTGCAGTGTTTTGGATGAAAGATGAGGACAGCCCATCACCAAGGTGCTGGTAAAGGACAGGAATACAGAAGAGAGGAGGCAGAACTGTGAAACTGGACAGCATTGAAATGACAGAAATACATATGGTTACAACAGAGACAGAAATACAGATTAATGTTGAGTAAAGAACACTTTGATCTTGATGGACTCTGAGGAAAGTTGCTATAAGAATGTTTAGGAAGGAATCAATTCTCCTATGAAACAGTAATCTGAGGTGAGTTAAAAAGAAAAAATACCACATTAAAAAGCAACAATGATATTACAGAAGGTTTAGTTTGCAGTTGCAAACAAAGGCTTAGAAAAGACCTTATAGAGATGATAATTTCACAGTTTCTCACTAGTAAGTATTCAGATTTCAAACTACAGAGTTTTCCTGGAAAGATTTTTAAAAGTAGAACTTGTTTTATTGCCTATTATTTTCTAAGAAATAGAAATGTCCTCCTTGCAATAATTCTCATTAAATCTTAATTGTTTGTACTTGCTTTTTGATTTCAATGCCAGATAACTCAAATATAAATGAAGGCAGCTGAGAAAATGGTTTCTTTGCATTTGTAAGTTATCTGGTAGTGAATAGAACCACAGTAGCAAAATCTGTACTGGTCTCGCCTACACACATGCTTGAAAGACAAAATAACAGCCAATTTTCCCAAGATATCACCAAGAAAGCAGTTAGGAATTGGAAAATTTGCTGCTTTTAAACAGGTTGAATAAATTCAGGAATTTGGAAAAATAAAGAAATTAAGAGCAAACAATGAACAGCCATTGGTAGTTTATGGCTGCATAGATGAGTACTGTGAATTTCTGGTATTCATCTAACAAATTCCTTGTAGTCTGCACTCACACACAGAAACCACATAGAAACTGGTTAATGATGGATAACAAACATCCCAGCTACAAACACATTCTCATTTTTACTTTTTCTCCCCTTGTGCCATTCTGCCTCTTCTGTGGTTTAGTTCTGCTAGGCAGACCCTGTCCCTCTACCTTCCATAGCACTAAGTGCCATGTCCAGTCATTTGAACATATTCAGGGATGGTGACTCCACCATCTCCCTGGGCAGTCCATTCCAATGTTTAACCACCCTTTCTGTGAAAAAAATTCCTCCTAATGTCCAAAAGATAAGAGAATGGAGAGATTGAGCAGTCATTCTTCCTTTACCTCACTGATGTAAGTGTTGGCCCTTTAGAAAATACTTTAAAAAGGGATTTAATGCATAACAGGAGCCTTGAACTCTGGTGGAGACAGAAATGTTACACTCTGTTGCAATGAAAAAATCTCTTGTGCTTTCAGGTTATTTTGCTGCTTTATCAAATTTCATCGTAATTGACCTTTCTCTACCCACCATCAATATTGAACCTTATAGAGACTAAATTAATTTTTTATGGCACTCAAGAGTCTCCCATTCAAGTGAGTTGTCCATGATCACTAAGTTTCCTAGATCACACATACTCAGTTCTGAATGGACAAAGAAAATTCAGAAAATACTTTTCCTAAATTTCCTAATGCAATTCTGCCATGTCAGTTCTTACTGACTTCAAAGAAAGCAACAATGCTGCATACAGAAATTGCTTTCTGCTTTCCTAGGGAGTAAAAAGCTTTTGAATAAAGCAGAATGAATAAGAAGGAGAAGAAGAGGCACCAGGAAGTCTTCTGGCAACAAAGAAAATAATGTTTCTGTTTCTTGTAGTGGTTATTTAGAGTGATAGCTGAAAACATTTAATTTGCATAATGAACAGACTGACATATTACCTTTGGATGCGTTCAGGGATATATAATTAGCTGAGAAGCCTTCAGATGCAACATTGTGATCTGTCACGAAGGACAACGTCATCATATTGCCACCACTAGTAAGGGATGGTGGAATTGATCTTCCACAGTATCTGCAAGAAAAAGATATACCAAATTGAATGGCAGTACTTTATAAAGCATCTGTATCACTGGAAGAGTATTCAGCTTCCCTGTGAAGTTTGAATAGCTACACATACACAATTCTCTCCTTTGGATGATACAAATCCCAGGCATATACCCTGTATCATGGGACTAAATAGCACACTACATGTACAAAGGTACAAATCTAAAACATGGCAAAATTAGAGAAGAAACTCTGACTTACATCAAGTTGTCAAATTCTTATTGAATTTATACTGTGCGGTACATACAAAATACTCTGTTCTTTTGTAGGAGTCAGAGTGGCTGGCCAAACACTAAGATTGCAAAATGCTCTTCATTATGAGAGTCATTTGTTCCTTATTTTCCAAAATACTGCCATGTCAGCCAACTATCTTACAGTCTATAGCTGCAGCTGGATACTGTTTCCAAGTAATTCAAATGTTCTTGAATTCTAAGGCAGCAAGAAAACCTTGTGTATACACCAATTGGAGAAGTGGAATAAAAGAAAATATTCTTCCCTAAGATAAAATCTTGCATCTGAAGAAAATGAAAACTAAATCCCATAAAATGCAGGTTGTGTTCTAGTTTTTGCAGATATCCAAATGTACAGCCTTTTAAGTAATCGTTCTTTCACTTCTGCAAGTCTTTAAAATCCTGTATTTTCTGGGCAGAGATATATTAATGCTTTTCAATTTATTTTTCATAAATCAAAATGTTAATGGAGAGGGACAAAGCTAGCTATTGAAACCTGTCCTTAAAAGAGTTATCCTTTTGACACAACATAGTTTTTCCCAATGTATTATTTACCAAATGTGCTTCTCATTCCATGGTCAAGTAGCAAGCTGCCTTTGCTATCCTAGCAGAGAAATTGCTGCTATTGTTTCTGTGATGTAGAGAAAATCTATACACAAAACTTAGGAAGCAAATTGAATATCAAGACCTACAGAACAGTGCTCACTCCACAGTAACACAGATCTGTAGGCTAATGGACATATTTACCTTCCTAATTTTTGCACAGTGCTGTTGTCATATATTTCAAGATAATCCCTTCTGCAACTATAATCAAATGCCAAGTTAAATGAAGTGAATGTCAGGCGGATAAAGTAGCCAGGTTGAACGTTGATAATCCAGGTACAGTTAATCCCATGTGGGTACACATCTGGATAACCAGGACTTGTAATGGTTCCTGATGGTCCAGTGAGAGTCTCTCCACATACTGCAGAGATTTAAAACATCAAGTTAAATGATATGTTTATAAAAAAACCAGTTAGACACTTATAAAATTGGCTACTTTATGGAATTTCATAGTCTTTCTTGACTACATGGTAACTGATTCAGAATTGATCTCCCATCACACCATCCTAAAACTTGATTGCCAGTTGTTTCCAGTTTGTGGGAAAATTTTGAAAGTCCCAAAAGTCTACACAGAAAACAGCAAAACAATCCTCACCTGTATCTAATGGCCAGTACTGAGCTCTGAAGCCGAGGTTGGTAAGTGAGGAAGCTCTGAATTTGATATAGAGATTGTTTCGTGTGGATTGCACTCTAGAGGGTACAGCTGTACCACAGTATTTCTCCAAAACAGGAGAGTCTCCGTTGTTGCCATCTCTGACCTGAAGAACAGTGTATTCAAAATATCCCATAGCAAGTTTTATTACATTCAAGTATTAAACATAAAGGAATTAGTAAGAACTATATAAAAGAGATCCTTAGGAAGTCAACCCTACCCTTTCTTCAGTGGGGTTTCTACTACAGGCTAACTTTATGCCTATCAGAGAAGCACTGTCCCACACAAAGTATGTCAGATGGAGGAAAGATGAGATCTTACACCCTCAGCAGTAAATGGCATAAAAACCTCCCAAACCAGGCCTATCTGTTTAAAGAAACCTGATACTTGTCTCTGATAATCAAAACAGTCTTTGGAGAACAAAGAAAAGCTTTGGGATTCCATTATGAACCTGGAAAAGCTTTTGTGACTGCTGGAAGGAGTGCTTGTCAAGAACGTCCTCTTTGGTGGAGATGAGTATTAGAAGCAACTTGCAGATATGTATCTACTATTCGTAGTATATGTGTTTTGTTCTTTACCTCGATGTAGTCCGAATCACAAGTGGTTGTATTTCGAATGTCAAAGTCAGTAAAGTTAAGAATCACCACTTTGGTAGCTGGCTGGGAGATGATCCACTCACAGGTCTTTGGGTGAGGGGACATCCTGGGGTAATAAGGTGAATGGATTGTGCCTGCCCCAGACAAGGAACCTCCACAGGCTGCCAAGAGACACCAAGAACCAGTACTTGTGATGAGTGATTTCAAGGAGTGTATTGTAATGATGATGTATGATATGTATCAAATAACACTATCAAATTAGAAGAAAATCAACCCTAAGCCCTAAACTATGTTATTACAGCAGCTACTACAGATCACGCAAGTGAACATATTTAAAAGAAAAAATTACTATAGGTATAGCATAAACATGCTTGAACAGAAGACCAAACTGTGCCCATGAAAATTAATGGATTTGACTCATCTGTTTCATGGACACAGATAGGCTTGTTGGTGGTTAAGAACTTAAAGACATGCAAAATTAAAGTAAAAAGATTTAGGCAGAATTTAAGCTATAACATCTTTTGTATGTCAGCATCAAGTGATAAATCATTAGTACCGTATCACAGAATCATTAATATCATATCACAGAATATTCTGTGTTGGAAGGGACCCACAAAGATCATCGAGTCCAGCTCTTAAATGAATGGCCCATATGAGGATCAAACCCACAACTTTGCTGTTATTAGCACCATGCTCTAACCATCTGAGGTAATCTCAAGGTCAGAAGCAACAAACAGCATGTTTCCAAGCATGCTAGGAGGGCCTACAGCAAACCTACTGCAGACATCTTTTTAAATAAATAAATTTACTCTGTTTTGTTCTTTCCTTTCTTTTGAAGTTTGTGTTCGACCTATTATATGAATAATATATCATGGAAATGACTGAAAGCGTCCAAACTACAGGGAAGTTCACTGTGCAAATGACCAGTTCCACTTACCAACATGATAAATAGCCCTGAAGCTAGCTCTTTGCACAGAAGCATCAGACTTGAATTTGATCCAGAGACCATTGCTGGTAGAAGTGATTGCAGACATGAGTGTATTATGACAGATTTTTCTAATAAGAGGAGACGTCTCACTGTCACCATCTCGAACCTAGTCATCAAAAAAGGAAAGAAAAGTGTTAGATCATAAAAGCACTGGGATCTGATATCCAAATAAAACTATCATCTCACAAGAGCTGCTACATAACAAAAGGAGTAACTGTTTTACATATTTATGAGAGGGGCAAAGAGCTGTCACAGTAACTGGCACAAGTACAGGACTTGTGATAGCTCAAAGGAACAATCAGATGATCAGCACACAAGACACTAACACATGCTGCTGTCACAGGACATTAGGATTAAATTATCTTCTCTATGAACCATAGTTTTAGCACTATTCAGACCTATGTTTCCAAAAGTGACACCTTTAGTATGAAAGAGACAGGTAGGGTGCTCACCAATGATAGCTGTGAAATTTTTGCCAGCACTAAAATCTGCTGGGGAAAAAAAAAGGGTATTTTTGATTTTCTTGCTCTGGCCATGAAGTTTCCAGTGATTTTTCAATGGCACTTCTTCAGAACAAGAACATCTGCATCCATACATAAATGCAGGCAGACAGCTCACTAACAGGAGATGCAACTCCAAGTCCCTAAAACAGTAGAGGCACACTGACATTTTTTCACTCTTTTATCTGAAGGGCTCAATACATGATAACAGCAATGAGGCTATATCAGGGAATCTAGCTTTTACCTTGTACACTGCCTTTCTACTGACCTCAATCAATTTGCTAATCAAAGAAGAAATGTATCTTATATATTTTCCCTAAATTTGATTATAAATCCTGATTATCAAGGGGAGTAGATGGGAAAGACTTATTTGTACCTTAAGACTTCAGACCCTGAATCCATATTCCATGACTAAGAATAGCTACATCCAGGGATTCAGGCAGAGCCCTGGTATGTGTCTTAAGTGCCCATCTCATTTCAAGTGGGCAACAACAACCTAAGGTCCAAAAGACAGGTCCTCTGCTCTCTGCCCAAGCGAAAAATAATGCAATTTTTGTCCCAGAGATTCTCCCAAAAACAAAACGTCTTTTTTCTGCTGTAAAAGTGGTGGTAGTTCATGTAGATGGAACTGCTTTTAAATGCATCTATATGCTGTCAAAGCCAAAAAATCATTCCAGTGAATTCACTGGCAAACCAGGGACATCCAGCTTTCAGGTCCCCTCTCATCACCAATTCTTTCTTCCTCAGCTGTATTCATCATTCATGTATTCATGGGCCAGGGGAGTAGGTAAGGAACCCTCATGAGTGTCCTGGTGAACAGGCAGTGGCTGGCCTGCTTGCCCAGCTTTGGAGTCTCAGGCTGGTGAGATGGCTTTCTGACTAACAGATATTTCCAATTTCCCTGGAATTTGAGTTTAAGGTGACAGAATTATTCTGGATTTACAGCAGAGCAGCTGACATCAGAATTTGTGCCAAAATATTTAGTAAATCTTTGGAAAGCAGTGAAAATTCCAGAGCAGTAATTCACAGGTGTTCACATGTTTTTCTTGAGCTGATTCTCCTTACATTTTTTGGTTTATATAGTCCAGTGAGTAGTGATAAAAATAACAGGTTCTCTAAATCATGTATGTGAGTAATGTCTCCTATTGCCAGTTACAAGGAGCATCTTACCTCTGCATCATCATGTCACAGCCTTTCTCAAATAAGTTTTATTGTCTCTATTTTTTTATTGCAAATGCCTTCCTTAGTTAAGAAATTAAACATCCCTCCTTGAGCAAGTGCTGTGAGCTGTGTCTGGTCCCTGTGGAAAGTCTACAGATTTCCTGGTGTAGCCAGAGAATGGAATAATCTGCACCTTTCCAAAGTGACAAAAGAGTTGTTGGAGAGTGACTTTTAATGTAACTTAAACACCCAAAAGTTATCTCCCTAGATGAACCAGTGGGACAGTATTTTACAAAAGCACATGTGAAAAAATCAGGCCTTAATAACAGAGCACAGTACTTTGGTTTTACTGACTGTCCCATCCAGAAAATGTTGGTCCGATTTCTTTGCTCTGGGCTGAGCCACAGAGTAAGAAGGAAGGAAGAAGAGGAGGGCAGAAGCACATGGAAACTGAAAGGCTTGTGACTGATCAGCAAACAGTGAGGTAAACGCCTTGCTGAACTAATACAAACCGATGGCGTTCAACAGAAATGGTTTTGTTTCTGTGGCTGCTGTGAATTTAGCTGCTGTTTTGCCAGCAATTAGGCAAGAGTAGCAGGCCAAACAAACAAAAGCTGTCTGTTTTCATTAAACACACTTCCCCTCTCATTTCAGAAACTAATTACACTTCATTCCAACCTAGGTCTTTGAATTACAGGAGGAGAGAAGGGAACGATGACAACACAATAACATCTTTTAAAAATAGACCAACAGCATAGAGCTCACAGGGGCCTGTTCCTCACTGGTCAAGAAGAGATTAATACAAAACCAAACCTGTGCTGCCACTGAGCTGCATGGCTGGCAGTGCTGGACCCCACCCTGGGGCCACAGGGATGGCTCCTGCCTGCTTCAGCTGCAGCAGCACCTTTGCAAATCAACCACTGACTGTTCCCTGATGGTTAGCTCTGCACAGCAGAGCACAGCACAGCACAGTTTTATCCAGGCAGCCATCCCATGTGGGATGTACCCAGCAGCCATCCCATGTGGGATGTACCCAGCAGCCATCCCATGTGGGATGAGGTGTTTATGACTGTACAGAGAAATACAGAGGCCTTGAGACATGGCGAGTCAGGGCATGATGCAGAGAACAGGGATGTCATGATAGAAGGGGCACGAGCCATCAACACAGAGAGCTTGCCAGGCTGTGAGGGCACCACCACGACTCACCGGGGCCAGCCTTGCCTCCACCAGGGCTCTGCACCCTGCCACTGTCCAGGACCCATGTCAGCCCCGCAGGGCTGTCAGTCCCAGCACACCTGCAGCCCGGTCAGTCTCCGTCTCCCCACAGTCCTGCCCTGCCCAGCCACGGCTCTGCTGAGCCAGGTTCCCCCGTATGCCCCACATCCTGCCTGCCTCAGTCCATGCCCAGCCCAGCAGGTGCCCGTGGCCCAGGGCTGCCCTGCTCCCTGGCCAGGGCAGTGGGACAGGCCCTGCCCCGGGCCTGCACTGCCCTGCACCAGACCTCACCCACAGCCAGCTCAAGGGGTGCAGACCAGCAGCTGGACAAAACTGGGCTCAGGGATAACAAAGAAAATGAAAACATGGTATCTCATGTACTTAAAAAGCATCCTACAGCTGTAAATTTGTATGTAACACAACATTGCAAACCCATGAAGAGAGAGCTAGGAGTAAAAGTCACCTCAAGTGTATTGCACTAAGTACTGCATTAGTATTACATTTTCCATATAGAAACATTCTAACTGTACCATTTTGTTTTCTCTGACAATTAGATTTAGACTAAGAACAATTCTTGAATTAGACTTGTAAGATTTCAGTTATGGCAACAATAAACTCCCAGCTTTACGTATGTATATAGAATCATAGAATCATTAAGGTTGGAAAGGACCTCTAAGTCTTTGAGTCCAACTGCAAACCAAGCTTAGCCAAGCCCACCACTAAATCATGTCTCTAAGTGCCACTTCTATACATCTTGCAAGTACCTCCACAAATGGTAATTCAACTGCTTCCCTGGGAATGTGTGTATAAATATTTATATGGTGTGTTTCCTTTCCGTGTCAGAACAAGATCTTCCATATAACACTTAGACTCCAGAAAACGCTGCAAAGCGGGTATGGCATTAATTTCTTTTTCTTGCAGTTGACATTCATTTACCAAATGTCCAAACTCCCCCTTAATCATGTACAGATTATTAAGAATTAGTGTTAAGCTAGACAGATTTTCTCAATCTCTTATCTTTGCTTTACTCCAAATGCACCATCCTGTGCTTTCAGCCCATGTGACTTTTGGACCCTAGTAAATTCGTATACTTAGTTGTTTGATTCACACCTATTTCTGCAGTGGCCCTTGGGACAGAAGTTATACATGCCCTTGTACACACATGCAATCAAATTTTCATATCAACTGATTAAGGGAATCACCTCTATATAATTTGCTGAACAATCACTATGACTCTCCAGCTCCATATGGGTGAAGTTGAGAAATATTTTTTCATCCTCTGGCTGTCGGATAATGTAGACACATTGTCGATTGTTGATATAAGGGTTAGGCCAGAAAGGAGATGTGATAACCCCTTCACTCCCTGTGAAATTTCCTCCACAACTTGGATCTGCTGTATTAAGGAAAAAAAAGAAAAGATATATTAATAAATACGGTAACTCCTTTTGAGGCTGCCTCTGTACAATGTCTGCAAATCAAAAAGAATTATTATATTATTAAAGAGCAAGTGTTAATTACATCCATTCATGTGTTGTTGGCTTTACCTTGAGAATGTCACAGACCAACCTTTAATCCTGAGTATTTTACTTACCAGGAGATGTTGTATAGACAATATGGAAGCCTTTATCAGTAACTAAGTCATCAGAGTGAAAGTGAATAAATGCATATGGACCAGTGGTTTGGAGTGGGGGTGGAGATCCAGTGCTGCAGTATTTACCAAGGACAGGGTCTTGTGGAAGAAGACCATCTCGAATCTAGACAGAATGATAGATCAACATTTAGGATTATCATATGTGTGCCAGTTGTGAACAGTACCAACACTCCTTAAGTTATCTTGGAGGGCCCAGAGGTATTGTGGATGGTGGGTGGAGGGAAAGCTCACAGGAAATTTCCTCCAAACAGAGGAACCAAGAAACAGATAAACCAGCATAGCTTTGATGCTGCTGCCAGGAGTCATCCAGAGTTTTGTGAAATGGAAAGAAAGTATCAGGAGATCTTCTGTTGAGCTATTCTTGAAATCATGCTTTCCATTGCATACAACATGCTATTCCAAACTGGCTTCTCATTTCCATGAAAAGGAATTGGCGAATTCTGTAAACATTATGTCACGCTTGACAAAAAGCCCTAAACTCATATGTCAAGTCGTGGATGGCCTTGTGATATGAATCTATTAGTCTTAGATCCCTTTCCTGAATAGTTTCCCATAGGCTCATGAATCCTCTGTGGGTTAACACTTGACAAGGAGTTTGGAGACTGAACTTTGTAAGAAAGTGAAAGCTTCCCATCAAGTATTTGGCCTGAATCCCATCCTTTTTGTCACAGGACTTCTACCTACTTCAGTGGAGCAGGTTCTCATCCCCTGTCTGTCCTATTGTCTCTAATTGTGCATAGATGGCTGAAATATATAAATAAAAAGGAGCATTTCAACCCAGGATTAAATTTTCAAACAGTCCCCTTCTGTACGTAAAAAAGTTTTGAAATATCTTGTTTTGCAATAACATATCCACAAAATGTTGTCATAATTACACTTTACCTCTAAATAGTCATAACTGCAGTTTTCATGGTATTCCAGGCTCAGTGTGCCAAAAGCAAATGTGATGAGGAGGCCAGGACTGGTTGAGATGGTCCAGAAACAATTTCTGTTTACAGGATAGTTACCAGGATATCCTGGCGATATTATCGAGCCGTAAGTACCTGTCAGCTCACCACCACATTCTAACAGAAAGAGACATGGAACAACAGAGTCTTTATCACCACATGTCAGGTCAGAAGATGAACTGCCCTGCAGTGTCAAAACTAGCTACCACTTTGGGGTCAGAATAAATTAAAAAACAAAGAGCAAGCCAAAGAACCCAGCAAGTTTCTTCTTTCTTTGAATTTTGCAGTTAATTCCGCAACTCAATTTTAAAAGGAGAACTCCAAATATTTCCTGATTTGCACAGTAAAATAAAGATTCTTACACAGTTATGATGAATATGCCTTAAGAATAATCAGAAGCACTGTGTTTGGATTGGATTTACCAAATTAATCTGAATTTCTGTACTTTGTAAATAGTCTCCATTTTTTATCCTATCAAAAGACTATTTCCATTAAAAAGTAAAAAAATGGAAAATTTAATTACAGGTAAGGTTGTTTTATATACCTGTAATAAAATAACATCAGTGCAACAGTTGGAATAGGAGGGGTACATCATGTGTTATACCCCAGGAATAGCTAGTTTAATCTCATTTATACTGCTCTCTCTGCTTTTTTTTTTTGTTAGTGCTATTTTTTCCTCCAAAATATCTGCTCTCACTTTTTAGTACTTGTATTTGTTAATTAGTTATTATCAATCTAATAATGACAATTGAAAGGAAAAAGCCCACCAAAAATCATATTATATGCATTTCAAGAAATATTTCTAGAAATAAGGGAATGGCATTTTTTATTCTGTGGTTCGTTCAAGACACAACCCAATGCACCATTTAGTTTCTAGATAATACAGAGAACACTGGAGTGACCCTAATGTTATGTGAGATTATTTGTAGTTTATCTCTGGAAATGGATTGCCAGACCATCTGGAACAATCACCCAATTAGCATTACCAAGAAGTCAGGCAGAAATGTACAACAAATCATACCAAAACCCTCACACATTCTTTAAAATCCAGTTCCCTACAATCTATCATGTTTGGAACATTTAGGCTGTGGTAAATTGTCAGTGGCAAAACAAACCATTAACTTGCATGCTCAAAGTACTAGATAATTCTGTGAGAAAAGAGAACTGACTAAATGAATGGCATCCCCAGAAACACATGCTCTTTGGGGGATTCCTCACAGAAGGTGTAAAGCAGCTTTAAAAAACAGCAGAAAGCTATTCATGCAGAGAGCTAGAGTTTGAAAATATCTTCAAGTGATATATATGCCTACATTTCAGCCTCACTCACTTGAAAAATACTGTCCTTCTGTTCCTAATGTTTCCTAATCAAAGGAAATAAGTAATTCACTTTACTCCAAAGCCATGAAGACGCTTGGCATTTCATCAACTTACCAGGATCCTGAGATTCCCAATGAACAGTAAAACCTCCAGTAATGGTGTGGTTTGAGTATAACCAAAAATACAGAGAGTTGTGGGAACTGAAAAGCTCTGTAGGACCTGGGAAGCCACAGTATTTTCCTAGCATGTGCATTGATGCTGAAGGCCCATCATGGATTTGAAGGAATTCAGAGTTACACTCATTACTTGTCTCCAGTTGGAAGAATGGGAAAGTAACACGCAGAATCTAATAGAGGCGAGAGAACAAGAAATCTCTTTTTTCCATCTGCTGAGATACTATCAATGCAGAAACTTTATAGAGCGGATATATGTATTCATGCAACTGTGAGAATCTATAAGCTTTAGAGCCATTATGTAATTTCCTGAAATGTTCCAGGACAGGAAAGAATATTAAAGAATCTTAAGGGTCAAAAGGAAAGAGAGAAGATAGCTAAGAATTTACTCAGTGAAGTTTTCTGGAAAGAGCATTATTTCTATAAACTAATACTTGAAACCATTTGCCTGTGTGTGTTATATGTGCAAAATACATATATGTGTAAATATCAAGCCATGTGAAAAGCTTGAAACACAGCATAAAATACCTTATTTCAGGTTTCCCTAGGCGGTTTTTTCATCAAATAACTAGCATTTTTCACCCTTCCTATGGTTGAAAGTGTTGTAATGGAAGTTAAAAGATTCCATTATCTTGTTTCGCTCATATAAAATGAGTGTCTCTAAAGTCCATTCTGGATACTTAGTGACATGCACAGCTTTAAGTTTGTTCAGATTCTTCACTGATGTGCTGTAATATGCTCTGCTGAAGACAGCAGTGGCTCCCGGGCTTAAGGCTGAGGACATGTCACATATATATATATGTAATAATATATGTATAAACCACTGTTAAGCACTGGTTTATAAAATAAATTCATTCCACAAAATGTCAAAAATACATCAAATATTTAGATCCCAAGTAAGAAATTTCATGCTAAGTTATGGAGTAGCATATTTTGTAATTGCTATTTATAACACAAGTGGAATTGTTAGTTGCAGGTCAGAATCAGAATATACATTTGTCTGCAACATTTGAAAATTAATCCTTAAAAGAAAAAATCAAACACTGTTATTTCACAAAGCCGTTGACAATATGAATTAAGCATTCTACATTTCTGCACTCAGAGATCAAAAACATGAAACTGTTTTGGGGTCACAGAATCACAGAATCTGATCTGGAAGGGACCCAGAAGGATCATTGAGTCAAACTCTTAAGTGAAGAGTTGGCCCACATGAGGATCTAACCCACAGCCTTGGTGTTGTTAGCACCACGCTCTGACCAACTCACTCAGCTCAGGAACCACCTGTGGAGCCCATCAGAGCAGAGCTTTTCCCATGCAGCTATTCACAGATCACATTCTAAAGCAATGTAGAACTGTTCCCTTCTGTAGCTGGAGGTAGGTTAGTAACTCTAACCCTCGGCTGCTCAGGAAAAGCCTGGAAAATCTAACCCAAGCAAATCCCTAGGCTAAGGAGCCTGAAGGCTTGTAAGGATCTAAAATTTATTCTTTTGAAAAACTATTTATTCTGAGAGGATTGGATCACAACATAGGAACACATGTAGCATGAAGATAGTCATGTTTGCTCTGATAAGCTGGGGGATCCTACAGACTGAGACATTCTTTAACCTGAACTCTATTTTACCTTGTTGGGATTAGTTTGAATAACCCAAACGCAGCTGACCCCACTGCTGTACCACTGGCTGTTTGGATTGTTAGGGTAACTGAAAGTCCCCCTCAAGCCTGAGAGGTATCCTCCACAAACTGCAAAAAGAGAGAGAAAATTAAACAGATTTTGTGCTATTACTGTACAGACTAAAACAACACCTAACTTTTTTTTTTTTTTTGCATAGTTTTTTCATCTTAAACATTTAAAACAGTGTTGAAAAATACTTCTATAAAAGGATTTTTAGGACTTCCTCTCAAGTGGAATGATATCTCAAAAAAGCGCAAATTCCCCGAAAGATAAACAGTTTTTGGAAAAAGAACAAAGAATATCAGTTGGAACATGTGGATACTGCCAAAAGATACTGATTCTGTCTCATAATAATGTCCATAAACTGCTTTGCTTCCAGAAGGATACCTCCAGACTGAATCTCTAAATTTCCCCCTTCAATGGAATAACATTTTGCATTTTGAAGTCAGCATGATTTAAAATTGTCTTTCTCAGTAGTGGTACATCATAGAAGTTATCCTCAAGAGGTTTTATTGTTCCATTTATGTTTTTTGGTCAGATTTCTGGGCCTGATAATCTCTCTCATGATATACCATGGACTCTTCTCTCACTGAACCTTTCAATGCATGTGAACTGAGAGCTGAGAAGCCCAAATAGCTACAGAAAAATATGTCTGTAAAGCAACCAAAATATGATGCACATATGGCTACAGTGTGCACCAAACATCTCTTGTTTAACATTGAACTGATTCTAAAGAAATAGCTAATTCTCACCAAACTGTTTTGTTTCAAGAAGTGGTATGTGTGTCTAAAACATCTCACTTTTTTCCAACTAGATTCAAAATGATCATGTAAGAAAATACATTATTTTTTCATTGATTAGAAACTAAAAGAACAGGTGGTACAGTATGATTCCTTACTGCATAAAAACTGGTTTTCTATCCCCTCATTATGAATGTCTAAAAATAAATTTTTTTCCCCTGCGGACTTAATAATAAAACATTACTAGTTAGATACTTCAGGAAAATAGAAAAAAGCCTAAAATAGTCCTAAAATAGAGCAGATTTCACAGGGGATCAGTGGAAGTTTTACATTCTGTATTACATTAAAATGTAATTTGCTTTCTTCTTAGCAATCTACAATAAAAATGAGCCACTTCTGTTGTCACAGGGACACTGGACTCACTGGAATGCTACCCTGACCTTGTTTAATTAAAATTAATGGAAAAAAAAGTTCTCAAACAAACAGAGGAAATGATATTAGGAGGAAAAGATAAAACCTTGCTGTCAGTATAAAACTGAGAGTTTCCCATTTTCATGCCTAATATTTCTTTCATTACATTTCTGTTTGAAAACCTTTTCTGACTTTTCTTCTTGACCAAGAACATCAGGACCTTTCAGCTTCATAACAGATGAAATAATATGCACAAAAGAGAAACATCAATATATTCTTTTGTTCTCCTTATACTGGATTCTCTTTCCCAACCAGCTTTCCAGACCACCTTCTTGGAATCAGAGATCTGATTTTAGAAAGCCTGGCATCTAGCCAAGGCCAGTGGGCCTCCAGATAAAATTCATTGTTGCGTTCCTACTGCTAAACAAAACAGCTATAAATGAAGCACATGGAAAACCCTGACTTGGAGGGAATTTGGGTTGGGACCTATAATCCACCAAACACAGGGCTGCTTTTCACATCATAACTCAGTTCTTATTCACATGTTAATCCCAAACAGCAAGCATCTACTCGCTGATGCTGTCCCATTTCCCACGAGAGAAGGAGGGGGAGGAGGTCCTGGCTGTACCTTGCTGGGCAGTCTGGCACTGTGGTCCTGTCCAGGCGCTGGTGCACTCGCAGGAGTAGCCATTGACCCCATCAGTGCAGGTTCCCCCATTCTGACACGGGTTGCTGATACATTCATCAATGTTCTCTGTACAATTAGGGCCTGTCCAGCCCGCATTACACAGGCAGAAATAGCCAGATATCATTGCCTACAGATATAAACAAATCAAATAAACTATGAGCATGAATCACCTAAAGAAATCAATGGAGTCAGCAGAAAGACTGATGTTTACACTTATTTTATAATGAGATATTGGAGTAAAGAAATAAAACCTTTGAATTTTTTTGGCCTTGATGGTCACTGGTGAATACCAAACTAAACATAAAGCCTAATTAGATTATCTATCTCCTTGGGTTTTTTTCTATTAAATTATTTCTTAGCAGGGCTCTTTCAAATTACTTTCTTAAAAATCAAAATCCATAGCCTTTTAGCCATTCAGAAAATTGTTTGTTTTGGAATAATCATGCTAGAATCAAGTCAATCATATTACCTAAACCTTATAACTTGCAAGGCAAAATAACTGGTTTACAAGTCATTTCTCTCAAGACTTTTCTCCAGGAAGTCTATGCTGCAGTTGTGTGGGTGCCTGCCTAACTTTCATTTTCATCCCCAGGAATGTTAAAGAGGAACAATTTCATCACCTTTTCAGCTTTATTCCTTATTCTTATGTTTCTTTTCCATTTCTGTTGTCGCAACCTTTACTACTTCTCCATAAAATCAAGTCTTTCCATATCTGTAACTGTTTTAATTTCATATGTTCTCTTATCTTATATCTCTTGTTTTATAGACACTATCTTTAAAGGTAAAGCAGAACATGGTCCCAGGTACAGGCTACAATCCCATCTTAGATGACATACAATTAGTGTATTGCATTCTCTATTTGCTTTTCTATTACCTATTCATGTCCTCTGTGTCCCAAAGAGATTTTCAGTATGATGGAAGAGGGTTTTGATGTGTATTTAGGGCTCTGAATGTTGTTTTAAAAGGTGTTCTCTCATCTGCATTGCCTGATACTTAATGGAAACTATATTTCCTCTGTCATTCTGCTGGCCAAATATAGCTCTGCTGTTTCTCTATATTATTAGATACTTCTGTGGTCCCATTACTTAAATATCTGTGTTATTATCTTCAGGTACTAGTTTGTAGCCATGATTGCCTACTATTGTATGTTAGGACATATTTAGGGGAAGATGACATGTCTTTTAATAGATTGACTAAAATGAACTAAATAGTCAGAAAAAGTAGATAAGATCTGGGCACAGCAGGCCCTATAAATATCTTTAAATATGATTGAAGACACAGTAGATACCTACAGAATAGAGAGCAAGGAATGCTGATAAGGAGTGGAGTGTGAGAGGACCATCACATTTCTCACAGAAAATGGAAAAAGCAAGAGGTAATACACCACAGAATCATAGAAATATTTAGCCTGGAAAAGACCCTTTAATCATTAAATCCAGCTGTTAACCTAACACTGCCAAATCCATATCTTATGTCTCATTTTCCCTGTGCCTCCAGGGACAACCAAAAGGAGGATATCTGCAGCCTAATGGGGATAAATGGGAAAAGATTCTACAGGAATAAAAAAAATTAGCATTTGTGAATATTTCAGCAAAATCACCATTGCAAATACCCTCCACAACAAAATCCCCAGGTCTGCACCATGGACTTTCCAGGGCACAGCAGACCTCACTAAGGAAGCCAAAAAAGCCTTCACAGGGTCCATGAGGACAAATTAATGTTCACTGTGCATGAGAATGAATTCATACCACCAATCAGTTTTGGTCCAAAAGACTTGGTTACCATCAGTGCAACCAATTCCCTTGAAACACCCTTTCCATGTTCATATAAACAGACTGAGACTCCAGGAGTCCTCTCACAAGATCAGACTGGGAACTCAGAACTAACTCCGCTGGATATTAACAGTCTGAAGGTCAGCAGAGGTACTGGTTCTGTTATCATGGGTAATTCCTCCATGATCCAGGGTGGTAAATTACTTTCCTGTGCCACCAAGAACAGTTCTCTCCATCAGCACAAGCATTCCATTGGCTAGCGTGGGCTACCAAACACAATTCCCCAGGCCATTAGTGCCAAGATTGCTACTCTACTTCACACACAAAGAAGTGGCTTGTGTGCACTGAAACTCACTTTGCTTTCCTCATGTATATCCTTTGATCTTGCAATTCCCACTGACTTTGCCTCATTCCCAGTAGTATGTCTGCACTCAGCCTTCAGTCTCACCAAGTCTCCCTGACTGTTTATAACTGCACAATGCTGTCACCACGTGTGAGCAGCCCAGCACTTACCAAGCACTGCCCATTTGCACAAGGGTTTTGCAGCTGACAGATATCACTGAGAGGAGAGCACCCATTCGGCCCATATCCACTTCCAGTGAACCCAGATGTGCAGGAACATAATGCCATGGGCCCTTGGGAGATAAGACAGGATATAGAACGTAATTCTGTTACAATGACAATACCACTGTCTGCAAATGTCCTTGACATTTTGAAGCAGAGTCTTAATATACTTACTTGATCTTTTGACACCTTCCCTGGTCAGTGCCCAGTGTGACCATGGAAAGAGCCCTAGTGTTGTTTTGCTATGGGTGCCTGAGAGTCCAAGGTAACCTTCACGGGAGGTGGTGGGGTAGTCAAAGAGTATTTATGGGAAGGGGAATAGTAAAAGCAGCTGTATAATTGGAAAACTGCATCAAAGAGAAATGGTGAACATCTCCACAATTTTAGGGTAAAGTCTTCTTTTTGGTGGAGCCTAAACCTACTTCTGTTGGTGTTTGGGAAGAAGTCTGACGGCGTTAGCTAACCTGCCTGTAAAATCCTTGGCATGAGGCAAAACTGACTGTGCCGAAGGGGCTGCAATCTGGTATGTAGCTATAAAGTGGATTTGCCCTAACCAGATCCTCCTTGAGATTCACACTGATATTACCTTACAGTCTTTAAGAAAGCATCATACCTGGAGCTGAGGTACAAGTAGCCAAAGGATGGCACCCTCCATTATTTATTGAGCAGATATCAACCTGGGTACATATTTGTCCATCTCCCTCATAACCTGTTCAGAGGTAAATCTCAGTTAGTCTGTAACAAACTATTTTTTTTGAGAATTGACAGTAAAACAATCAACTGGTGAGAAAAACACTAATTCATGGTGTAAAATCATAGTCTTCTGCATTTAAAAAGAAAGAATTGAGATAGCTACTTAAGTAAAACCTGGCACATTTATTGTGGCTCCTTCATTGCAGGGGTGGATTCTGACTGTAAATAAATACTTCCATAGTTGTGGGGAAAAAAGATATATTAGTGTATGCCAAATATAGGTAAAGTCAGTGAGACCATAGAAGCCCATATCTCTCAGCCACCATGTGTTGCCCTCCCTACACATCTGCACCAATTCAGCCCTAACCACATCCAGACTTCTTCCTCTCCTGCACACCAGAGCAGCCCATGGATCTCAAACACAACACCCAGATCTTCTCAGAACGTTCAGGAGGACCAAAGCCCTGCAGCACAACTCCTTATGGCCAGAGCTCACATCATCAAAACTTGTCTGAGGCCTCATTTTCAGCATGGTGATATCCCTTCAGCACTCAGTAACTGGGAGTCCTCCCTGCCTGCAGTCTATTGCCATTTAAATAGCAATCAAAAAGTCAATTAGAAAGACTTTTTCCTGCTATATTTTTAGTATTGATACCATACATTTCATAAAGTATTTTAGATTATAACCATAAATTATAAAGACCTAAGTTGCAACTTCCACTGCTTGAGCTGTACTCAGACAGCATTCAGAGCGTGACAATTATCAAGGCTTTTTTTTTACTGCAGACAATACAGTCTGTGATTTATGGCACACAGGATGCTCCTTCAATTAATACAGACAATGAAATTACTACCATAATTATGCAATCCTTGTTTCCCATTAATGATCTTGTAAAGGAAGTACTTCACCAAATCAAGGCTATATCACTGAAAACAGCTACCTAGCACAAGAGAAACACATTTCAGAGGATCATCTTTAGAGGCATACCCTATACAATGTTCATTAATAGCTGAAGCAGTTTGAATAGACTTGGACTCTGCATTCTGTATTACAGTATTTTGTATGTGATATTTCTAGCTATAAAACCAATTTTTAGCTTCTTAAATCTACCCCAAAACAGGCTCAAATGTGTTGAATCTTCATCTTCTAAGCCCTTCCATAGTATTATCAGCAAGAAATCCATTTTACCTGGTGGACAGAGCCCACAGCGGAATGATCCAACTGTGTTGATACACTGGACCATTGGTACAGTTGAGCAGCCTCCATTATTACTTGCACATTCATCAATGTCTTGGCAAGTGTAGCCATTTCCTTGCCAGCCTAAAAAGCAGCACAGAGAAGACATCAGAAAGAAAATGCCTGGGCTTTTTTGTTTCTTCTTTGACCAAATCTTTTCATAGAGTACAACTGAATTGCACTTCATTAGCACAGGAGCAGACCTCTCTCTCTCATAAGTGATTAAAATTAATATTGGTCTGAAAATTAGGTTTGAAACACAACATGGTGGATTTATGTGTACAAGAATGTTTTAACTGTATTCTGGATATTTCAGATTCAAACACACTCTTTTTCTTAAAGAGAATGCAGTTCTGGTCTAGTGCATGTACTTACATTTAGCAGCAAAGCTTTATTGCAACTTCCATTAAACACTTCAAAAACTTCTCCCATAGACACCACCTGCCCAGCTCAGGAAGAGTAATCATAGGTTATATGGTCTGAGGGAACAATCAGATTTTTATATTGCCTTAGGGCAGGAAATATACAGATATGAAAGTACTGCAGACCTATTATGTGAAGGTGATAGGATGTGATGGACACGAAGGTACCTGTGGACATGAGAGCTATTTAGATGTTCAGTTTAGGATGAGATAAATCATGCATTAAACTCCACTGCCTGTGTTGCTTATATAAAACATGACCTGCATTTATTCCCTAGAACACAGACCAGAGCATTTCATGGAGTTACTCTCATCTGCATCCTGTGTGTGTGCTTATGATACAGGGGCAGTAGTACCTCTGCCACCACATTCAGCCTGAGAGCATGGAAGGACGAGATACCTGTGGGGCAGGGACCACATCTGTAGGAGCCTCGAGTGTTGTGGCACTGCACAGGTGGATCCTGGGAACACGGAGGGTTAGGGAGGCTGCATTCATCTATATCAGCACTGCAGGCAGGGCTGCCAGGAGGGGACATCCAGCCAGGGTCACAGATACAGTGGTACTTGGGCTGCCACAGAAAACATCACACTGCATATTCAAGGCAATTGCAATAGTCAAGAAAAAGGCAGGAGGAGTTAATTTCATAAAATGACTTTCAAACTATAGCAAGAAAGCTTTCAGAGCATTACATGGCTTGCACGTTTTGTTTTGTAAGTTGCTTCAGTAGTTTTCTCAGTCTGTTTCTTCCTCTGAATTTACTTACTCAGATTATGGAAACAACTCAGGCTCATTCATTATGTTCATAAAAGAAATCTGTAATTTACCCCAAAAGCTCCCAGAGAAAATAAGATCAATTATGAGCTGTACATAAACATAATTAAAAGTCATCAACTTGCTTTTTAATCAGGGCAAAGAGATCAGTGTAAGCAACCTGAAGTCATCTTGTCTGTTTTCTTTTAATCAAATTATTCAGTAGTCTATGAAATATGCAGCACTGATATTAAATTGCAAAAAAAATGTTTTCTTTTAAGAAGACAGTTTTCTCTCTAGTAAACTTTACTAATGGCTGGATTTCAGCATTTATCTAGCTTTGGTCCAATTAAAGCTAATGGGAGCATTATTGTTGATTGTCACAGGAGCAGACACGGTTAAGCCAACACTGAACCCTTTTGAAAAGCTTTCTCAACAAATAGTGGTCAGAAAATAAGTGATGAGTTGTGAAACTGCTAAAAAAATAAGCAAATAAATTATTTTATAGCAAAGCACAAAAAATGCATGCTGTGACTGGAATGGTGCATGGGCGTATGGGAGTATTAAGGAGCACAAGCTTGGCTGGGTGGTTTTGGAGGGCTGCTCTGAGTGGAAAGAGCCAAAGCTGGCATGGTCCATCTGTCGCTTTGGAGTGAACACCCTGTACCCAGATTGTCTCCCAAATGGAATGAGCTGGCTTGCTCCAGAAGAGCACTCAAGTGTGTGCTAGCATCCATCCAGTGCAGATGCTTGGAAAGATTTGGCCTGGAGTAAGACACCACATCCAAGTGACACTGAGGAGCACCAAAGATGAGCAGCAGGCACACAGTCACCATGCACCCCTGGCAGCTTCCAGGCCCCTGGCACTAATGTGCCACTAATGTGCCACTTTTCCCAGGAAAAATAAGATTCATGATGTTTGTCCTTAATCATTTAAGCAGTAAAATATTCTAGCAACTTAGAACTCCCAAAATAATAAACAGTAAGAATATTATATTTCAAATAAGACTTTAACTTACAAAAAAAAATATTCCCAAGCTCTCTATGAATGTAGTAGTAGATATAATACTGGGACAAGTACCTCTAACAAGACATAAGATATTTCTGATTCTTTCTGCCACCCTTGGTACAACAGAGAGGCTGTTATGTTGTATAGAGGCCTTGTTTTTCAGCAGCAGTTCGTGCTATGTAGTTTTGTCAGGCTCAGCAGTATTTGTTGCTCATTTGTGCTGTGCTGTATGATGAAGTTTATACATTGTACCTTACCCTATTGGGCTGATCCCTTTCTCCATCTACACAGAGGCCATGCTCACAGAGAGTCTCAGATCCCTCCTGGCAGTCATCAAACTTCAAGGCACAGTGAGGTCCATAGGTTTCTGGAGTACAGGAGCAGCTAATAGTGAAAGTGGAAAGAAAAATGAAAATTTTGTCTTTCTACCTCTGTTAAACATTGCTCATTGCCATGCTCCACTTTATGGGTGTTACTTACAAAATACATCTATTTACCTATATTGACAATCCTGCTAATAATCATGCAGAGAGGCAAATCTCCTGCTCAGCAGAGACTCAAGAATCATTTGAGACTTGTGTATATTCATGACTGTCTGGCCCTATGGAAGAATCTACAGCCTTTTGTTACATTCATAAGCACGAATCCAGAAACAAAGAAAAGTCTAACATGAGACTTAAACAGAACATGAGCATGGAAACCCCACTTCAGTCAAAGGGCACCTACACTTCCTTTTTCAGTTATGACCACCATATGATGCCACGTGCCTAAAATCCTACCTCTAGCAATATGCAGAAATGTCATGTCTGGCCTGTCCTAGAGAGTGGGGTACTTTCACCCCCACACCACAACAATGGGCAGCTGCTGTCTCAGCAGCACCTCAGCTTTTAGGGATGTGTGGTGGGCAAGAGGTGGTGGCATTTGGGGTTGGTGGGGTGGGAAGAACAAAGCAGTGGATTGAAAGAAGGCATTCTACTGGGAGGATCTGGTTTGAAAGCTGCCACATGCCTCACATTGTTATTTATAAGGCAGAGCTTAGTTACAGCTTTATACATATGCGGTGGAACCGAAATTGGGAACTTCTAAGCCATTGGATAATGGTTTCCCTTTTCTCTGGCTCTTTTTTTCCACATAGACAAAATGTGAGACTCTGAAATACAACTGAAAGAGATATAAATGTACAGAAAACCTCCTATCAGATCACTAGCTTCTCAATAAAATGACAGTGATACTCTCATTTGGATTCAAGCTGTATGCTGCAATGTCTGCAGCTTGCAGAGACATATGGCAGTACACACCCTTCTTGGATTGCTTTTAAGCTGCCTAATGAAAAATGCTCTGTAAAAGCATTTCTCTGCAGAATTGGAATCAGGGTATTCCAGTGCAGCTGACCTGGACCTTGAAGCAATTTATATAAAATAAGCTGCTGCTGTCCCTTCCACTGTGTCACATGCTCAGCTGAAATAGCAGTTTGATAAGCCAATTCCAGGTAACTAAACAGTGCACCCAGGACAAGCAACCCATGTGAACTCAGACTTCAAAAACCCACAACAGCTTAATGCTTAATTGCAGTCTGCAGTGCAAGACAGCGTGTTCATTATTGTAAGAGACAGCAAGCAGAACAACACCTTCCCATCAGTGCAGCAGCTCAGCCTGGGCAAGCACAGAGGCAACAGGTCAGGGAACCAGATGACTTTTGTATGTTTAAAGTACATTCAGAGCTTCATGTTCAACTTCAAAGGATACAACAAGGCAATCTGACCATCTCCAAAGGAGGAGAACAATGGCACTGTCTCCTGTCTACTCTGGCAAAGATTAATCTGAAGTTTCTCAGAGAAGAGCTTCAAGAAGTAGGTCACACTGCAAGGCACTTCAGCCAAATTGTGATGAACTGCTGATTGGCACCACTCTGGTTCCCTCACATGACTCATGGCACGCTGTCATGAGGCCCCTGTTACTTCGGTTGTGACACAGAAGTCTGACAGACATGGGGACTTTCACAGCCTTTCATCCAAATGATACAATGTGCCCTTAGGATTCTGACTGAGGAAGGTGTTTCTGGATACCTGCTCTTTTTCCTCATATTTCAGCTTTCCTGAGTTACAGGAAAAGCATGCAGATAAAGAATATGAACAAGGGTTGAAGACTGCATTATGTTCCATTTCATGGTACCCAACCCAGTACTTCCCATCACCTGGTATTATCTCTGCAGGCTATGGAAAGTCAGACATTACCCTTCTCTTTCCCTGCAGTCCACAATGGTGTATATAACTATGCCAGAGCATTAGTGGGGTGACCTGGGTTGTTGAGCCCCAGAAAGCTTAGCAGCAATGTCCTCACAGTTGCTGAAAAGAGATGTCATGCTCTGCCTGGGGATAGATTTAGCATTTGGAGAGCACTCAGAAATAAATAAGACAATATGTGAAGGGAGACTAAAGATAGTACAATGGACTTGGGGAAGAGACTGTGTAATAATCCTGAGTGTGTGATGCAAAAGCAGTAATATTAAGGTTTTGATGACTTATGAAGAGGTCTTAGTTCATTTCATGAAGAATTGATTCAGCAAGTACCAAGGAGGGCAAGAAGTACACCAGGAAAGAAACTGGGGAATCGTGATAGTACTAACACAATGACAATGCTTGCAAGAACAGCAGACCTTAAACCTTAATTTAGTCAGTACCTCTCTGAGCACAATAAGAAACAAATAAAGGCAGATTGCTTTGTATGTTGTTTCCTTGACAAATATCTGCTGCAGACAAGCTAGAAACATCCTTTCAAATAAAATTAAAGCTTGCAGGAAGCATCACGCACCAGTGACACCTCAGCAGACTCTGTGTTAATGCTGAAGCATGAGGAGCACTACAGGAGAACTTCCTTTGTTTGAGGTTCTCCCAAGAACTGACAAAGAACTATAAGCCAGTGGTACATCCAGCAAATATTTGTGGGGGCTAAGATTTCCATGCTGAAGCAGGAGACAAAATGCTTTGCAGAAATCTGTGGTATGCTCTCCAGTGTGCTTGTTCCCATTGCACAGGGATAGCTTTGTATTATATGTCAAAGTTATTTATTTACCAGATTATTTGACATTTTGGAGAATGAAACACAAAATGTTCAGGCTGGCTTGCCCTGTAAGCAAGAGCATGTTTCCTAAGGACCTGGGCACAGCCAGAGAAGAATATGGTCCAGAGGCCTCATGTGTGTGGGGCCAGCACACAGGCAGCCCAGGCACCCCCTTGGTCAGATGGCTGCAGGCAGCACTTCTCCTCCCTTTCTGCCTGGCAGCATTCCTTGCTCTGCTGCTGTCTCAGCAGTGCCCGTGTTTTTGGAGGGGATGAAGGCATTTCACAAAACTATTTCTGATTTCACAGAATATTCTGAGTTGGAAGGGACCCACAAGGATCATCAAGGCCAAGCCGTAGTGACTGGCCTGCATGGGGATTGAACCCAGGATCTTGGTGTTACTAGCACCCTGCTCTGACCTAAGGAGTGTGCTGGGAATGCCAGGGATCAAGGGTGATCACCTCCTCTATCTCCTCACTCTTTGATCTCAAAGGGTAGGTGATAGCACAGGGATGGTGATGTGGCCCTGCTCTGGGGGCAGGTTGCTGAGTGCTGGTTCCAGCCCAGCATCAGCCTCTCACTGCCCCAGCTACACCCCATGGTGCAGGAAATTTCCATTAAGGCAGCTGCACCTCCAACAGGGAGGTGGGTCACTGAGCCAATCTTCAGTTTGCAATCTCCCCCAGCATGGCTGTGTGAGGGATCTGGTTCCTGCTGCTCTTCTTGTGTCAAAGCAGGCAATGGCTTTGGAGGCCTTTCTGTGTCTGCAGTGGGCTCAGTGTACAGTGCAGTAAGGATTTCATATGTTCCCAGACTGCAAGGGGTTATAGTGCATAGATATTAAACAGACTTATTTCTAAACTTGTGCTGCAAGCACGATATGGGGTACAAAAATAGCAGAGCATTCTACACGCGATATTTGTGTCTAGCTTTGAGAAGTTACCTGTAGCTGCCTGGTGTGTTCACACAAGTGGCTCCATTCTGGCAGCCTAATGATGTTCCAGCAAAAATCTGGCATTCATTAACATCCACTGAGCACAGGGGGCCCTAAGATGAAATGGAAAACCAGTTTATTTTCCAAATAACTGAGAAGTGAAGCAAACCATGGACCCAATGTTTAATATAGTTTTCAAAGATATACAAACCATGGGCTGTTATCAATGCAGATTCCCTTATGAAACACAATAACAAAACTTTATTTTTCAGCTGTGTTTCTGTGACCCTTGCTATCAGTCAGATGGGGATAAAATATCTCAGATGTAGAAAGCATATGAACAGCACATTTTGTCATCCCCTCACTTTCCAACTAGAAAAACACTCAGGAAATTTTCTTATAAACTGTTTCTGTCAGGAAAGCACACCAATTTTGACCCAAATCTTGCTGGGATAACTTTTAGGCTTAAATCCTTTGAAAGAAGATACAACATTTCCATCTCTAGTGCACATAATTAGCACCATTAAAGCATTTGCTTTGCATTTTTGCATTTGCATTTTTAATCTCAGGATTAAAAAAATTCAGAATGGCACTGATTATTTACACCCCCAGCTTGTCTTACTTGTTTAAGATTGAATAAATATCCATCCCTTCCCCCAGTCTCTCTCTATCCTTGTGTAAGGTCAACAGCAAGGCACGCAGTTCAGTTCAGTGCTCAGCAAAAACCAGACTAATTCTCTACTGTGGGAACTGCCAAGAATCACAGACTTCATGGGCCATTGCCTGTGTGTAACAGTGCAGGGCTTGGCCCAATGCTTTGGGCTTCTTTTATTTTACACATATATATTGATATTGTTGAGAAGCAAACGTAGCTCTCCAACCAATGAGTGACACTGCTGCTCTGCTGTTCAGTGCTATCTCACTCCATCCTGAGCAAGCCTAAATGCTGTCCTTTGTGGCAATCCCACTGACCTAGATGCAGTCTTACAGCTGAAATACACACTCGGTAGTGAGGAGGCTAAAGACTCACCTGCCAGTTGTTGGGACAGAGGCAAAAGAAACCATCCAGTGAGTTTACACAGGTCCCTGAATTCTTACAGGGGTTACTACTGCAGGCTCTCCTCTGGATGTCCTGAAATGCCAGAAAATAGTAGAAAATTAGGTTTCTGCTTAGCTGGTGTTCCACTAGCATTTATTCTCAAGACAAACCTTCTTTTATCTTTTTTTTTCCCCAAATTCTTTCTTGAAATCCCCCTCCATTTTTTTTCAGCAAGGTTGATTTGTAAAAGTTTTGAGCTATTTCACTTATCTCTGTACAAAATAATGGTGCTGTGATTGCTCATACACAGAATGGCCAAGCACTAGGATGAGAAAAGCCCTGTAAAAAGTAAATATTAATAGAGACTGTTCTTCAGCAGCAGACTCGGAGTCTAGATGGAGGGTTATCTTGTCTTTTTGATTCCATGGGTACTTCATCTGACAATTGTTTTTACTGGCACCTGTAGGTGTGTCTTGTCACAAGCTCACTGGAGAAGTAGGTGACAGCTGAAACTTAGTTCCATAGTACAATAAAAATCCAGTTTTAGTTTCTGGTCTTTATCTTGACAGACCAGTGAAGGAAAAGTTTACTTCTCCTTGGTATCTATTTGTTGTTCCTGAATTTATAACTGTTTTTCCATTAAGAAATGCAGGCTCCTACACAGTTTATATTTTGTAAGAAGGCATATCACCTCCTCCACAAATCTTGGTGCTTTTTTTTTACCTTCTGTTACCAAAAAAAGTTTTCCTGAGGAATGCATGAGAGGAAAGAAATCATTTAGCTGTTTAATCATTGCAACTTCACTTTATTTACTTAGGGCTGAGATTTCCTTTTCTGATCTCTAGTTTGCTTCCCATTTACTTACCTGCTGTAAGCTTTGAAGTTTGTTATCGAGACTCAGGATCTGCAAAAGAAATGTGAATTACGTTGTGCTTAGTATGAGCATGATCACAGAGGTACTTGCTGGATACTGGTAAACTCACAAAATATTTTCCTCTGAGAGAAGATAATAGCTGGTATGAGAAAGCAGGTGACAGTCAGATCCAAATGAGGCACCATTCATTGAGATTTTGGTGGGTTTGGCTGTTCAGAAAATGACAGCTTAAATATGTCCCAGCTTGGATCCACAAGGCAAGACTCAGTCTCTCAAAGATGTATCCAGGTGCTGAAAACTGAGAATGTGAATATTCCTGTGGGACTGTTCAGGTCCTCACATGCGTGACAAGGACAGCGGTCTGGGACAGAGCACTGAAAGCCAAGAAAAGGGTCTCCACATCTCACTGGGTTGTAACCACAAACAGCAAGCTGACACTGAATCAGAGAATGTGATGGATACAATTAGCACAATTTCCCTAAAAGAAGGTCTCTTACACTATAAAATATTTTCCTATAAGGAACTTGTGGAAACACTGTAACAAAATACACTTAAATCAGGCAATTGTTTAAAAATTTTCTCATGGAAAAAATTTTCAGGAGCAGAGAAGTGACAAAACTACTGCATCAGTCTTTTCTTTCTACTTCAAACCCCTATAGCCCCTTTCATCTGTGGAATGGGATGTCTGTGTACAACTATGAAAACATATATGGTCCATTTCCAGAATTTATCCATAAATATTAAAGGATATAGTCAATATACATGCTGACAATGAACAAAGAAGAATCAGAGTAACTGGAAATGTTGGGGGGATTTACAGAAATATTTCCATTGTCTACAAAATTAAACACAGACTCCAGGCTGATATTAAATAGGGACTCTGCTCCAGTTCCCTAAACTAGAATGAATCAAGTTGTTTAATATTAGTGTGAGGAATGGAAACCTGGGAATGCTGGAGAAGGATAACATGAAGGTATGGCTCACCTTGGAGGTCAGCAGAGTAATCTGCTGGGATACATTCTGCAAGGCACCACTGGCTTTTTTAAGTTCTTGAATCTCTGTGCTAGTCTCTCGAACCTGAAGTTAAACAACAGAGATAATGTGAAACAAACTTTGACTATTCAAAAGCTTAGTCCTTAGGAAAGTTTAGTCCTTGCATAACTTTACTATTATAAAGTCCACTTAAATACAGAGAGCTCTACTACATACACAATTTAATCTTTTCATTATCTTTTGTGATGACATGATTACTTTACAATTCTGCAATGGCTTACTTTCATATTAGACTGCTGATATAGATAATATACAATAAAATACAAAATGCATCAAACACTTGTGAAAACAATTTAACTATTAATATGTAGAACTGAAAATGAAAATATATTAAGGGAAAATAACTATATCACCTGACTAAAAAGTTCTGCAAGGTCTTCTTCATTAATTTTTACTTTCCCCAGTGGTCCAGTCCTAAATTCAATATTTTTGCTGGAGCCAGCATGGAACACTAAATTACCCTGCTCGGAGGATAAACGAGGCCTGTTGTGTATTGGGTAAAAAAGAATAAAGAGAGAATTTAGTTACACATATCTGCCAAAGAGTATGCAAAATAGAGCTGTAGTAAAGCCATTCTGCCCCCTTTACCAGCACTTACAGGGCACCACACCAACAAATGCATTTGCAAGCAATGGTACTTACTGCTCGTCATAAGTGGCTCTTTTCTGCCTCTTTTTTTCATGGTGGTTTGGGTCACAGCTCAATCCAGTAAGTAACAATAACACAGCTATGAGCCGAGGAGCAGGAGGAACCCAAAGCATTGCTCTCCTCCAGCTGTCCTGCGCTTGAAGTGAAACCTCCAGTGCTGGATTGGGCTGTTGTGAGTCCAGGTGCCCTTTGCTCTCACACACGTCCTTGTTCACAAGGTGCCCATTCTGCTGCCTTGTCTTGCAAGGGTGAACTTTATCTCAGATACCTTAATTAAAGATTGACAGCATGCAAATCCCCTAGACATTAAATGCATTTTTCTCCTTTTGTCTTTTGGGTTCAGGAGCTTTGAGAGATCATTAAATGGAATCTGCCTGTATTTTATCACTATGTCTTTGCCCTTTGTACAGCTGAGCACCCCTGTGTCCCTGAGCACCTTGTAATCTGCAGAAAGTGCTCTCCCACATGTTGCACCACAGGGGCGAAGGAAAGATTATTTGGCAGCACTAAAGGACCTAAATTGTTACCAAAAAAATTCCCAACCCCAAATGTAAAACCCACAGTGGCTGGCAAGGAATGTTTGTATTGAAAGAGAAGATTCCAGTCAGTAATTTACTGGGCAGATGACACAAACAAGTCAGCAGTACTGAACAGCATGCCATGGATTACAAAAGCAAAGTACAATTTTAACCAAATACGGTTGCTCTGACTCAAGGGTGACTCAGTCCCCAGATGCTGAGGCTCAGGCTGTTGCTGCTGAAAGCCATGAGAGATTCCATGTCCCACCTCCCCTTTGTTTTTGCCAAAGTCTCCATATTCCCCTTGCACAAGACTTTGCTGTTCTTTGTTCTTCCTGCTTAGAGGAGCTCTGCCTGTGTTTTCTTTCCTCATGCTAGGAGCTTCCTGACGTCCAGGTCCACCACCATTCTTTTTGATTTTCCTTTTTGCTTAGTAGACATCTTATTCAGGTTGCTCATATTTCAAAACTCTACTGAGAAGAGTAGCAACAGTTGTAGCTGCTCTTGCTTGTAGGTAACACCAGCATCCTTTAAGCACCAGACCTTCCTGAAAGCCATGGAGCTCCTGCACTTCCTAACCCTGCCTAGTCTTTCTTTCTGCTCCAGTTTGTACTTGTCACCTACAGATGTTCCACAGATATGCAGAACCTGCCCTGGAGCTGGGGGATTGAATAAACTCTACACCTTTCACAGATGGAAGCATTATGAGCTCAAAACAACCTGTGAAGAAATTGAATGTGGTGACAAAAAATACTAATGTCATCTCAAAAAGAGACAGATGCACACTGAGAACATGAACGTGAAGTCAGGATGCCTAATGTTTGTGGTGCTGCCACAGATAACGTGATCTTCACTGTGAATACCATAGCATCTTAGGCTGTATCAGCTGTATCCCACCATTTCCCCAAAAAACTAGATTTGTGTTTTGTATTTTATTATCTGTATTTTCATAAACTTACCTTGGAATTCAGAACAGCACCAGCCTGCTGACCATGTCCCTTGTGCTCCCACTGGCTGTGATGCAGTAACCCAACAGTCACTGCTGCTGCCGAGGGATGTGGAAGGGCAGGGGTGAAGCTCCTCCTGAACCCACAGGAGACAGCCCATCCCACTGGTGAGGTAGAAGGACAGCTCTCTGTACGTTCACCTGCTCTGCAGCAGGGAGTCCATCAGCTGTTCCTGCCAGAACAGAGAAACGTAAGGAGAATTTTCCATGTGTTGTCCTTTACCAACATGAGGGACAATATTTCCATAAAAATACAGAATTGTGTCCTTAGTTGTTGGAAATGACTGCTCCATTCAATCCACATGAGCTATATTTTTTTATATCAACTGAGAACCTGTCCCTCCATCTTTTTTATATTTACTGTTATACTTTTTGCTCTGAAACCTCTGCTCAGGAACAGGACAGCATAGACAAATTATCAATGTTTCTGTCTAGTCGACCAGACACCTTCTGCCTCTGCATATACTGTCCATTAAACTGGTGCTCATTAACATTCTTCCTGTCGATTTTGAGGTCTGTCTGGTGGGGATTTTTTTCTTTTTGTTTTGATTTTCTTTTTGTTTTAACAGTTTACTGAGTTTGTGTAACTGTCAGTTGGATGTCAACTTGAATAAACTCTGGGCCAACTACACCCATACTCCATAGCAGGCTGGCTGAATGTCTGTGTACTCCAGGAACTTACTTTCACAAAGTCCATTGTATGCTGACAGTTTCCATCCTGGCCTTCAGCTGAGGCCCACAAAATCCTTCCTTTCCTCTATTCACTTCTTTTGCACGCCGAGTATGCACTGCCTCTCTCTGCCGCCTGTCAGCCTTTGATTCAGGCTTCCTTTTCCAACTAATTAACTCCAATAAACCAATAACCAGTGAGCAATAAAGGATGAAGACAAGGCTGGTAATGCAAGGAACAAGAAGAAATTCACCTTCTCTTCCTGTGGGCTTTATAGCTTAGAAAATGGTTGGCCTGAGGATGAGCTGATTTTGACTGTGCACTGATTATAGGATGGAAAGAGAGGGTTGGACACCCACCTATTTGCATGAAACACTATTTTCCATTTCATTAGACCTTCCAGATTTTAGTTAATTTAGTCTTTATTCCTAGTGAATGCACCTTAGACGGGCCAAATTGAGAAATCCATAAACCTTCTTAAGGAGAGAATTAGGCCCACACCTTTTAATTTTACTGTAATATATTGGATTGAGACATCATTTTTGGAGGAACATAATGGAAAACATACGAATGTCTGGCACAAGAATAGGGGCTGTTCTTTCTAACAAGAAGAGTTGGCACAAACTTCTCCTCCTGGGACAGGTCATTCATTACCTCCCTAAGATGAAGACTCAGAAAACAGCTCTAAAGAGCATAGGTTGTGTGCAGATTTGGCAAGAGTAATGGAGTCTTTGTCTCTAATTCTGGTTGAAGTTCATCCTGTACTAGCAGGGACTACAATTTACCACCATCTTGTGTAGCTGTGTGAAATGAAATGGTGGTATTCCTCTATTTCTCCAGCAGTATGTACCTGCAATGCAAAGATGCTGGTGTAGAAGACAAGAGTTGACTCAAATCAAGGCCAAAAATTCAATGCACATTAATTACTCCTAGGAAGTAACTCAAATGCATGGACATGACATGAGTTTTTGACAATGTTGCCTGTTTAAATGGAGGAAGAGCAGCAGCTGGTGTGAATTCAAGCCTGACTAATTTTTTAATGGAAGTCTAAAAGGTAATATTTTTTTTCCCCCTCTACAGATGAAAAAAAAAAAAAAATCCCTGCTATTCAATGTTATCACTTAAATATTTGCAAATAATTATAAATCCAGTCCATTGCTGGTTAAATACCAAGTAGAGCACATTTACACAAGTTTTCCCTCAGCTGAGCTCATATCTCCCAGTACTTCTGTCTTCACTTCCCTGAATCCTCTTTCATCTTTCCTCTTCCTAATAATACTCTAGTGTTCAAAAGTGACACACAACACATGAAGTTATATTTACATATATATACTATACATATATGAAGTTATACTGTTACCTCCATATACCTGTGCAAATTCATGGTGTAAACCATGCCCCATATTGAACTCAGCATTTCCCGTGTGTCCCTACAGCTCTGAGACAACCAAGCACAAAGCTGGTAACAGGCCCTGTGCAATGGGTCAGCAACCATGGGGTTTACATCAAACATGGGTGACTGAAAAGTAACGTTCCCCTTGCTGTTCCTTACCTGAAAGCATTTATCATCAGTTCCTTCCCTCTCTTCATGAGTGTCTGGAGAGTTTTATGGCCACAGCACCTTCCCCAGGGGCTACAGCTGCTGCAAGCCTCCATTTCCCACACCCCTCCTTAAGGATTTATTTTTCTTTTCAGCATTCTGCCCTCTGACTCCTGTTTAAGATTCTGCTTCCTCAACACAGTTGATGAAGTTCATAAGTTACCTGCTAATGAGGTTAAACTACCTGGCCAGGAAATTGAGTTTTTCAGTTTTTAATAGCAAATAACAAAGATAAGAGTCTTGATTTAGTTAACTACTTAAGCTCGTATTGATCTACTGTCCAAATTCTCCCTGGATTTCTTTAACACAAGTAGGATTTAACATATTAATTTTTTACTTTCCTTAAGAGACTCTTATTTTCATTCTTCCTTCCGGTTTTTCTTCCTACACATTGTTGTTCCTATAAACCACTAACCACTTTGATGCTTCCTATTCTCCATTTCATTCTTTTTTGCAATTAGGTTAATGAAAAGCTTCCAGTCGGTTGTATTGGCTTTGTTCTTTTCTACGGATTATTCCAGTCCTTTTAACACATCCCAATTGCTTTAACATACACTGGAGTTATTTTTAGGGATTTCCATTTAGATAGCCACCCTTCTTCACTAATAACCCTAAAGCCATGAATGGACCTGGCTGCACAACCTCCCTCAGATTCATTCTATTCTGCACTGCTGGCTTTTACCAAGAAGCTCAGTCCAAGCTATGCCTGTAAAGTGTTTGCTGTGTCTTGATGCTGTGGTTACAAGTACTGGCATTCTGTCAGTATACAAAATAAGCAGTAAGAGTCATCATCCTGGGCTAGAAAAGATCTCTCCTGCTCAGTGGATCATCCAGGTCACTCGACAACAGTGGCCAAAGGCAGATAGGAAATGAAGGGGTGAGCACATGCAGTACCTCTCCTAGGTACTCTCTAGGACTCAGTTATTTGCAGCTCGGGAACTTCTTCAGTCAGAAATCTACTTACTCAGTACTCTCAAAGGATTTTTCTTACATGAGCTTGTCCAGTCTTCTGCTTCTCCACAAGCTTCACCTTATAACACATGTGCAAAAAATGAGTAATGCCATATGTTAATTGTGGTGAATATACAGTGAAAATGCCAATAAAAATATTAATTCTGAGAATAATCCCATTTTAAATATATTATTTTTAAACAGAATGAGACTAGTTTATTTTTTAAAATATACAAGGGCAAACATTTGAACTAATCAAAACTATTTATTGCTATCTACATATGAGAAAATATATCGGTATCATCAACATGCTTTGCTCCCAAGTGCCAGGTGGCAATTTAAAAATATTTTACTTAAAACAGTCCAGTACATGGACAAAAGCACAAGACAAACATGCTCTCACTGAAGCTGGGATTTCAAGATGTATTCCTGCATCTAAAATCAGAGACATTCCTCCCTCAAGGAGATTTTAGGAACTATTTTGCTGTGGTTTCCCAAATCCTAGTGAAGGACATCCAACCAGAGTGGCCATCTGACATCCAACAACTCTCTCACTAAAAGAGTTGTGTTCCAGTTGATTTAAACCCTTTCAACTCTGCTTCTTGTTTCACCAGAGCTCTTACCAGAAGATTCCTCATCCAGTTTCCTCCCACTGTCAACAGGACCAGCCGGAGCAAAGTCAAAGAGAATAATCCAGTTGTCTTGCCTTCACAGATGGCTGCCTGGCCCTCTTGGGCCACTATTTCTTTTCTTTAATGGCTATATAAATTCCCCAGACCTTACAATCAACTAAAGACACAAATAACTACAAATAACACAAATCTTGCCCTACTCTTTGCAATAACATTTAAACTGACATCCTATCACTACTCAGTATTTCATAAACTTCCGCTAATGAGGCTGTAACACTACAATACTCATATTTGCACAGCAAAGGGAAAATGGCTACTGGAATTAATTCTGGGCTCTGTGTCTACTTTTTTATGGTTTCACATTATTTTTCCTTGGATACTTCTTTGATCAGTTCAATTTTATACAGTATTTACATAAGACTGCTCAGAAATGCCTAGTGCTCTCAACCAATTATTACTTAATCTCTTCCAAATCCTTACTAATGTCACAGTCTTTAAACACCATGCAGAAAAAAATACAACTCTTAAGTGGTTGTAAACACATAGGAGACAAAATATATTAAACTCCTAAGGAAAATAAACATAATTCAGTAGTAATACAAGAATTCAAGTGTTAAACTTTAGTATGAACAGCAAGCAGAGGAGGCAAAGGAGGAGCTGAGAATTGAATAGTTCATCCTTGAGATGTAACACATATTTTCTAAATTTTCCATTTATTTTAGAGATGTGTGACAACTGCTAAAAGAAATTGTAAAGTCATTGAAGCATTGGGCCTGTTCAGATCTCTATTGAAATGTCTCTGTCAAAACCAAAATGGGCTTTCCCTTGTCTAAATTAAAGAAATAGCTATCACCAATCAATGTTTTCCCAGACTGTAATACAGAGACTCCTGAAAATCCTTGTAATTCTCCTATCAGTCAAAAGTGAGATAAAAAAGCCTCTGGGCAGGAGCCTTACATTCACTGCATGGAAGGATGCCCCTCCACTTCAAGCTTCAACAAAACCTCAAACTCACTGCATTACAAAAATGGTATTTTAGTAATTTTGCTGCTAGACAGGTTTCCTCGTGAGTATAGGAAAACCCCAGACTAACTCAGATACAAACTAGCTGGTATAGGGGAGATTTCTGTAAGTCAATCTGCAAGCTTCAAAAATGACTACATAAATGTAACACCACCAAATATGACACCCTTTTTCTCAGTGGAAATTCTCAGATTTGAGGGAACACAACCACACTACCTCACTCAGATAATGAAATGTACTTAAGACGTTCAAATGAATGAGGTACAAAATCAAAAATCAGATTCTGGGAATCTCCCTCGCTTTACAGAGCTCTTTGCCAGATTTTACTTCTTCACATTTCAGCTGCTTTTGTAACCACATTTCATTGCTGTGAAAATTATTAAGCTGAAGTTGCAAAGTACAGCAACAATGTAGGCTGCAAGGTACTCAGGATTAGAAGACTGCTTGGAAAAGGAAGCAACATGATCATCAAGTGAGGTCAAGCAGGTACAACCCAACAGAACTCAGTAAACCAGTCTATTAATGACAAACCAAGGGGATAAGCAGCAGTCACCCAATTTAGCTGCACCAGTATTACAGGGTTAGCAGGGGTAAAATACACAAATATGTATTTACAACTCTGAATTCTTTAAATATTTTTTTCCTTCAGAAATAGCTCAAATTAGCAAACAGATTCAGTCTTCACAATCACATTGAATTAAAATTCACTGTCAATAGGTAACAGGCTCTGTATTGCTGTATCAGTTTTAGGTGCAGCTAGGTATGTTTCAATTTACACTTCAACACTGCTAACTTACAAGTGGCATATAAAGAATTAAGATATGTTCTACACATAAAGGAATTGAAAAATAATTGTTAATAGTAGCGTTTTTCCAAATATTACTACAGTGAAACAGAATGAATAGACTATTTACAAGGTTTAGCAGAAGGAAATTCCAATTTATACACCATTGATACCCTTTGTCTTCATACCAATGTTTGCAAGGTATTACACAGCAATAGATCTTCATACTACTGCATTTCTCCCAAGAACAAGACCATACAGCTATTAGATATTGATCTGGGTGATAAATCTACACAACAACCATTGTGTGTATACGTAACCATGGTTCACTGTCAAAACCACACATGTTCTTTGCAGTTTGGTAGCCAGCACAGCAGTACTTTTTTGCCATTTCAGTACTACAAGTGACCAAGTGAGGACAGGGGCCAACCTCATCCTTCTCTAGGGCTTTGTCCAGAGCACTTTCAGGAGAAACCATTTCCATTCTCTTTTACAGCTGGAACAGCCCAAGTGGTCAATATGCTCCTGGAGAATCAGACAGGCTGAAGTAGGTCAATCCAAGCTTTTCCTGGTTTAATAGTCCACAAGCAACATGCAAATCAAGACTGAAGAAGAAATATGCAGGAGCCAGCATAAGATAAAGCTGCGTTAATTTATCTACATAAATTTATTTTGACTTTTTTTTCAGGACTACAGGGGATGAAAGTAGCTGCAGTATCTCTACAGCAGCTCTGCTCTCTATGGTCTTCACTTTCTCCTGCACTACCAAGCCCAGATGGAACAGACCATGACTGTTCCTGTGTCATCCCAGGGGTGGGGGGAGAAGGGGAAGAAAACTCATTCATTTTCAGGATTGGCAACTTTTATTTACTGCTTAGGTGCATAGGAACTATGATCAATTACAAAATCCTTCTGTCTTCTGGCATATAATCTCCCTAAGGATGCTTACTAAGTACCATCTCGCCTCTTCCTCACTCAGGCTGCTTTTAATCTAAATGCCAATGGGAAAATCCCAAGGAAAGATAACAACTAGAACACATGGGCTTCTTTAGAGGGCTTTCAGTTTTCCCATCATTTTCTCTATTATTTCAGAGGTACTGAACTCAAAGCACTTGATTACAAACCCACTGAGTTGAGCTCTATGAGGCACTGTGCAGCAGTGGCACTCGGGATGGCCACATATAGTGGTTTCACCTCAACATACACTCCTAACCCCACTACTACTACCAAGATTTGTGAAGAAATTTTCAGAAGAAGCTCATATAGTTTTTCTCCAGTTCTTATGTCACAGGAACCTAAACATGAAGCTTTAAATTTTTTTTTATGTCTTTTACATGTAGGTCATTGGTAAGGAGCAATGATCTTATCCTGAATAATGTGAGAAGAGAAACAGAAAAGTTATTGACAGGCCTGTGATAATCTTGAAATATTTTCATTCAGCTGCACCTAAACAAATCATTCCAGACAAATACAGCTGGGTTCTAGAATCCTACAAGTATTTAAAGAGGATGAGAAAACCATAAAGAACAACATTACATCTTAAAAATTGTATGTAAAATATTGAATTTAATAGTTCCTTGAGCTACAAAAATCACATCAAAATTTCAGATCATATATACAGTAAATCTTTTCAGAATGCATCACTTATATTTAAAGATGAAGACATTTTACACATAGAATTTGGTCTCTGCACCTAATTAAAACAGCTTTAACACAGTTTCACGCAGTACTGAGAAAGTGGTTTTAAGATAAAAAATAAAATAAAACAAAATAAAATAAGCCTTATCCTTTCTCATTGAAGTATTTGCATATGCTGCTATTTTTCATTTTGCAAACTAAAGAGAACATTTAATACAGCAAAAAAATCCTGAAAACTGCTATTTAAATAAAACACCTATACAGTTCAAATCCATCATGAATGTGAGTTATTAAAAATATATCAAAACTGTTCCGCAAAATGTCTGGACAAATATCTTGGTAAGCTCTGCTTTTTGCCCAGGTTCCATCAGCTTTCTCCAAAAGATTGAAGTATTTTCTGTCACCAGTCCATATGCATCAGTTTCAGGTTCTAAATTATTCAAGTAGAATGGAGATCAATCTTGCCACCACATGTACGTTGAGGCTGTTTCCCAGAAGACGATAGCATTGCTTTACTGTTACCTTTTCAGGAAAATCTAAAACAAAAACATATAGTGCAACATCACTAGTCTGGGTTTGTTTCTACTTTTTAGTCTAAATTTTTTTTCAGTGAACATTTCTTGGTGCAGTTATCACAGATTGCAGCAGGATTCACCCTCCCTCCAGCCCCACAAAAAATTCACAAGGTTACAAAACCAATTCACAACTAATTCACTGGATTTGTATCAGTTCTTCTATTACCAATATTGCCACTGCTAAGGTTTCACAAGAAGCTTCAAAACATTCCTCTGTTGTGTAACTACTGCTGATCTACCTTCCCTTCAGAGAGCTCAAAACATCCAGCAGTCTCAGGGAGGGGCAGCAGCACTAAATCCCTGCACAACGGCTACTCTAGATAACATCCACAGAAGAACACGGCCACAGCAGAAAGAAAATGTGACAATTCTGCAGATGGACTAAAGTGCACTTCTCAATAAGCTTTATATTGTACTTCCCACATGATCCCCTCTAACAGCTCAGGCAAATCACAAGTCTCTCAGTGCAACATCCCACCAGTAGAGATTAAACGATGAGCAAGGCTTATTCAGTGAGTGATCAAGCAGTTGAACAATTTCCCATGTAATTCAATGCCAACCCCATTAAACGCACTCAGAAATACAGACAGCATCAGAAATGTCCTTCCCATAGCAAGTGCATGGCCTGGCAGAAAGAAGGGAGCGCCAGTAAAAATGACACCAGCCCAGGTACTGTGAAAGGGCTGTGTTGTGTACTGACTACCAAGCTCCTGAGAGTGAAGCAGTTTCGAGCAGCCAGTTGGTCTGCTCTGTCCTTGCTTGCACTTTTACCTTACTCCAACTGTGAGGTAAAGTACATTTGCTTCAACCTGAGTGAAAGATGAACAGCAATGGTGACTTAACTCTTAGGGTCACATAGTAAACTGCTGAAACTTGGCCACATTCAATTATTTCACCACTCCCTAAGAAGAAACACCTAACTTTGACTTGAAGGTCATCACCACTCCAATTAGCTCAGATGCACAAGCACACTGTGAGTGCAAGTAATGACATGTATGCTCTGAAATTTCCACAGCTCTTCAGAAAACTTCTTTTCCAGAGAGAGCTCAGGAGAGAATGTGGTTGCATGGTTATTGAGCCAAAGGAGGCTCTGAGGAGGAGGTGGTGTCTGGGAGGAGTTGTTCCATCCTTCTCTGCCAGTTATTAATGCCTCATATGTGGACTGCTTTGGTAAACACATCTTCTGCCAGCTCCATCCACTCTGCCCAGCTTCCTGGCACTCACATTTGGGCAACCGTTCTTCTGTCTTTGGAACAATCACTTGCACTCCCACACACACTTCCTTAGATGGAGTTTTCACATTCCATCAATGAATAAGGTACAGAATAAAGGCATTTTAAAAGCGTACATGAAAATAAATATGACACAGACACATTCACACATGCACTTAGAGCCCAAGAAGCCTATCTGAATCTTGAAAATGTCAGACTTTCTCCTTCTACCTTTTGGCAACTAAAAGCCAAGAATTAATTTTCAGAACTCGCGGTTTCCTTTATCCCAAGCCTCCTCCCTCTGACTGTTAACATTGTCTTGCACTTTCTATCTTCTTGGCTCCAGAGTGGCCTACATCAGAAGGTCAGATTCAACAACTTCCAGTATGCTGGCACTTGCTGCACAGCTCTCACTGTAGCATTTATGTCACACACAGTACCTGAGGACATTGAGGTCTTAACAGCACGTACTTCTCCACCATGCTGGCTTTTGTTTCCTAAAAGCTTACATGCATTGCTAATAAGAAAAATGGGAAACACATCCTGACATCACTCTCATGAAAGCAGGTCACAGGTGCAAGAACACTCTGTTCACTTTTAATGATATTGCTGTGGGCCCCACCAGAGTGACTAAGACAAATGACTGCAGTATTTAATTGAGCTATACTGTAATTACTATTTATACATTTCGATGTTAAAAGCACAAATAAATCTGGTCATGTTAAGAATGAACAATGACTTTAACTGTGGACCTCACGTATTAGAAAAGGCCTTCAACTACTTAAAATGCAGAACCACTTAGACAATCACATTTCTTCTGATGATACTGTAGCTGCACTAGTAACAGCATCTGTTACAAAACTGCTGACAGTCTGTTCACATAGTTTTCAGCTTATAGTTTCCTCATGCTTCAGTTTCTTGGACCAATAACATACTGTAGTGCGTACAATTCCAAGCTTCCTGGTTTTGAAAATTTCAGCCTAAATGTTGCTGTCACTGCAGAACACAGTAGCAGAGAACTTATAACACATTTTGCTCTGAAAATACCATATTTCACAATAATTACTTGAAGTTTAGTATGGGAGAAATGCTGTCAGGGCAACACCCTTTGCTGCAGCCATAAATATATCCACTTTCAAAAAAAATCCACAGCTTGCAAATTCTCAAAAGAAACTGAGATTACAGTACCTAAATTCACTAAAGATATCTATCAGCCTAGAGCCAAGTAACACTTTTTTAAGTAAAAAGTGGGAGAAGTTTTAAACACAAAGAAATGTCAGACTTGTGACTCAGTGCAGGGGGAAATGCATGTTCTGCCTGTGACTCAGGAGTATATGAGAGGAAACCACTGAATGAGAGAGAGGCTTGCTTTATGTGTCATCAAAGTTGGAAAAGCAGTATACAGAGGGAAGGGAACTGCAAGAACTGTAAAACAGTTATAATACTAACTGCCATAATTATAGCAAAAGGGTACTCTCCTCTGAGAGGTAGAATCCCAAACAACAAAAGACAGGTCTGCTAAATGAACACATTGTACATGGTGATGATCCGGATGATCCTCAAATTCAGAAGCCTGACTTGTCTTCAGAGTTCAGTTCTGGTTTGCAAAATATTGAACCTTACTGCACACTGTCTCTGCACATGAGCTCTGAACAGAAAGCATGGTATCACTCCAAGCACTATGAAATTATAAAAGTCAGGTTTTGCAAACTGCTCACCCCAAAGTAATAGAGTCTTCCAAACATAAATTTCTTCATTGTCTCAGTTCTCTCTTCGTAACATACAAGCAACATTAACCCTATTGCACCTCTCAGTAATGTTGCAGAGACTGATTTAACAGTGGAAAAACTCCAGCTGTATTAAAAAAAGAGGAAATGGGCAATTTTGTGCTCAAAAGAGACCTTGAGCAGCATGATAAGCCTATACAAGCCCAATCCAGCTCTCTTAAGTTCAAGTATCTTGACATCAGCCTCCATGAATAGGAAACAGAGCTGTGCTAAAAGGCTGTCTGCAAATAGAGCAGATCCATTAAGGAAGAGAGAGTATGAAAAAACATTGCATGTTGGTATGTAACAACACAGCACATGCTTCCAAATACACATAAACATCTAAGCTTAGTGCTGGCAACTCTAGTTTCACAGTTGAACCTTGATAATGTTTGCCAAATGTAGCAATTTCAAATATAACAAGTAATAAATTAAAAAACAAACTAGAACTGTGAAAGAAAGAAATACATAGAAACAAGTTACATTTCTCAGAACTCTAGGTCACTGAAGAAGTCAAAGCAAAATATAACAAATTACTCAAGGTCAGTGCTATCTTATTCTTTGAGCAATCTGGTCTAGTGGAAGGGGGTTGGAAATAGATGATCTTTAAGGTCTCTTCAAACACAAACCTTCCCATGATTCCATGGATGCCTTTGTTCCCGAGTGACAATAAATTGATCTGATGTGATGTCAGCAGGACAGTTTATTAGCAGATAGTAACAGCTACACTTTCCTGCTTGCCCTTTTTTACAAGGAGAATTCTGATTAATTTACTTCAGGTTTAATTCTTGTTGATGTGTGTCCAGTGTACTGATACTGCTGAGTGTTGTTCCTTGACTCCTTCAAAAAAACCCAACCACTTAGAAAATTAAGTAATTGGCCAAGGGCTGCCTTTCCAAGAAAATAGAGATGGCTTAATAGATTGGATACTCCTCAACAAAGAACTATCTGTATCATCTGAAATTCCCTGTCAGCAGCTGTAAATGTGTGGAAGGGAGAAAGCAAGCAGCTCAAACACTGAGAACCACAAACAGACTTCCTAAGCTGGCAGGATATGTAGATTTACCACAGTTGTGAGTAACGCTGGCTGCTGAGTAAATAGTTTCAACTTTTAACACAGGTATTCCTTCATTGTGCTTCACTAACAGAGCATTTCACATGCCAAAACCTTCTTCTTAGCTTGTGAAGATAAACCTCACCACAGAAGCTGGCTCTTAAAAAATATGCGAAGAACTGGTGGAAATTTAGAGAAATTCAAAGTTAGCCAAACAACAAGAATCAATCAATCATAAGAACTGAGAGGTCTGAAAAAAATGCAAAATAAAAAGACTGGGTTAGTCCCAATAAAAAAAATACATTGGCATTTCCGAAGAATAATGTAGAAGTGGATATTTTGCAGCACATACCAAATTCCAAAGGGAATCCATGAAGATTTGCTATTTCTCTTGGAGTAAAGTACCTCAGTTTTAGTGTTGACAATTTCATAAGCTTCTCTTCTTCCGGTAACTCGTCAATGTGTTTAAACACTGATTCAAGCTATGAAGAATATCAAAACCAAGAAATATGACTGATACAGGCCAAATATGTAAAATTTACAGTCACATCTTAATAGAATATTTCCTTAATTATCAAAGTGACAAAGACAATTGCATGTTTTGCTTGAAAGTGTCATTTGCATTCTGTTTTTGCAGCCAGCATCTCAACACATGGACTTGCAAGAAAGAAACCAATGTGGCCATGAGGACGTTCATAATTTCTTCCTCCAGTTCCAAGCTATACTGATACTTAATGGGGCAATCAAAGAATAAACATCTGTTAATGACAAAGGACAATATAACTGAATAACAGACCATTCATACAAATTAAGCTGGGTGGATGCAGCTGTTTTAATACACTCGCTTTGAGATTATCCCGAATTCCAGAGCTGCATTCCTCTTATGCTTAGAAATGCCCTATAATATTAGTGAACAGCACAAAAGTGCAGGAGGAAGGGCTTGTGTACAACACAAGCTTTGTGAAAAGTATCTTCAAATGCTGATTAACCAGTACATTCATTACCTTCCCCAATGCCTAAATACCACTTGGTCATGAACTTAGTACCAACAGTAGAACTTTCCAAAATACTCTTTGCAGATAAATAATAATTTTGAAATTCAAACATGTTAAGCATCTGACAATATTTACTGAATTATATGCGTACAAAAAACAGCCCTTGATTCATAACACTGTAGTGTAGGTGCTCCATAGAACTAGTAATTTTTAAGGTTTTCACACACCCCTGTGAAACCTCTGTATGACATGACAGATAATAAAATAATAGCAACTCATATTCTCACAGAGAGACACAGATATAATTTTGGTCTAAACAAACTGCTGTCTAGGAACACAAAGTAAACCAATTGGAAACTCGGTTGCCATAAAATGTACATTTAGAAGATTTTTTTCTTATAATATTCAGAATAACAAAGGAGAAGACAGAAAAAAAACCCCAAGCTTTGAAACAAGCCTCGAGTTTTAAAACAAGTCATTCTAATATGTTAGACTGCACACTTACCTGTACATCTACTGCTGTCTGCAGAACTGAGCCGGTCCCTTCTACATAGTGCCCATACCTTAACAACAACAATAACAATCTTAAATTAGTAATTTCACTGGATTTCATGGCATTGACAACTGCAAAGGTGCAGGGAGGTTACTTAGGTTCCTTTGCCTTCATGAACAAACAGCCTCCTGGACAGATAAAGCAGAAGGCTTTGTTATAAACTCTGCTAACCCCTGGAGTGCAGTACCCTCCGAATGTTTATCCACACTAGTGTCTTATACATGGCAACTACACAAGGAATTCAAGCATAGGACCACCAAAAAAATCCATCTACATTGCCTAAACCAATTTTACATTATGGCAAAATGTGTTAAAGGTCAAATGGTCCAGGGCTTCAAATTAGCTCTTCTTACTAAAAGGAGGACCACTAGTGTGAGCCTCCAGCTTTCATGTCAAAGCGTTAGGAACAAAGTGTTTCAGTCAGGTTTAACTTCTGTTTGCTTGTGCATTTTCCACTGAAGGAAGGGTGATGGCCAGGCATCTATGCAAAGCAGTAGAAGAAAGAAGAAGAAAAAATTAAATCCAAGTAAACAGTAAGTAAACTTGCATTCTGAAACCTATGATAGCTGTTCTGCATGCTTTGTGGTTGATTGCTTAACAACATGTTTACTCTGTAGTCCCTTCAAGGCTATCATTTAAATATAATTATGGGCTTTCAGAAACATGCTCTGTTGGTCTAACTATGGCAGTTTGAACATTCTGAACAGAAAGAGAATGAGTCAAGCCAACAGCTGGCTTTGCCTTGTGGAAGAACTTCAGAAGATCCCCTGCATTAGAGGGATGTGGTCTGCATCAATTGTTAACAGACACTCTTCTCTGGTTTTATCTGTACAACTGTAAAGAGAATTATGAAGGTCTTTTGTTCCACTTGGGACCCACTCCTAAACCATGGCACAAGTTATGTTTCAAGCCTCTCTAATTCCACAGTGAATAAAAGAATATTCTCCCTTCAGCACAGACACAATGACCCAGCATGGCTCAATCTTGAGTATTTCATGCTCAGCTGAAAAAGCCACAATTAGTTCTGCCAGTAACAGCAAGAGCAGCACACATTTTAAAACAAAGTGGTTACAAATCTTCCTCAGGATCAGAAGACCTAAACACTGTTACAGATTAAATACATGTGGAATCTAACTGTTCTGTAAATACATCATCTTTAACTGGTTAGTTGCATTTTGCAAATTCCCTAACACAAAGTTTAACAATGTAACACACACAGCACTGAGGAATCCTCATCCTCTTCCTCTTATATAGCATCTAGTAATATTTTAGTTTAATATAACTGATCCAAAATAAATAAATGGGGTAAAATTCAGAGTGGTATTGAAGAGTTTTATTGGGAGAAATAAATACTTCTGTCTAAATAACTGGCACTAGAGTACAGAACTCTTCCCCCCTCCAAAAAAAAATCCATTTGGTGTCCATGTACTTTGATGGTGGCAACTACATGTGTGTGTGTGTGTGTGTGTCTGTGTCTGTGTGTCTGTGTGTCTGTCTGTCTGTGTGTGCGCACGTGTGTTGGTTTTTTAGTACAAATGTGGGCATATGGCTAATGTAATGCTAGCTGGATTATTTATTTATTATTGAAGGTGCTGACTACAGTAAAGTTAACATTCCTTCCTTAGACCCGGAACATAATTAAATTTTGTCACAGTAAAAAAATGATGTATTGATTTTCTGACACTTCAAGTTATAATGAAAGAAGTTGGCTTAAGAAATTACAGTCTTCAATTTTCATATGATTCAAGATTCCCTCCCTCTTTTATTTCTGTAAGCTTTAAAAAAATCTTTTCATTTCATACATGTATTTTTTCTGGGTATATTGTGTCATATATTATGACCGACAAAAAGTAATTTCCACAAAGCGAGAAAGCTCTTCTGTAATTGATATTTGCACTATTTTGAAAGGTATCGCTTCTCTTGTCAATAGCATATCAAAAATTTAAACTATGTCCATGACTATATCTAGAGAAGTTAGATATGATTTTTGTTTCCTCTGTCCTTTAAAATAGTCAATTTCCTTTCAAAACTTGAGCCACCACAAACATACTCCAAAGAGAAACCATGGTGTTGGTAGTCTCATGGAACTCAGCAATCATTTACTAAGTGCCCAGGAATTCAGTGTCATAAGGGCACACAGAATTACCTGCTTGATCTCTCACGCATTACAGGCCATTACATTTTGCTGTATACTCCACCAAAGCTTTTCAAAAGACATACTGGTATAGCAAAAATCACTGATGAACTATCAGTGTTTGAGGTCCCTGAATTAGCAAGGACTAGAGAAGGCATACCCAGATTATTTCCAACACATGAACCTTGCTAGAAATAACTGAAAATGCCAGACAGGCATAGCAGCAGAGGGATTCATTGTACTACTTGGAGTACTGTTCCACGCCATTCAGAGGTATCTCATGCTTCAAAGAAACATAAAAACAGAACTTCTGGAAAAGATACAGCAGGGACTTATTCCTGGCCTCAGAAAGTGACTTTAAAGAGATGCAATTATAAACCTTCCCTTAATGCAGAGCTGTAAATGAGATGAATACATTGAGAACCATGTTGGCAACCTTCCTTCCCAAAGGCTCTTGAGAAACGGAACAAACACGGTAAATCAGATGGAACTACCACCACAACTACCTCCATATCAGCAGAGGGATAAGAGTCACATTCCTCTGGTGTCAGGTTTCCCACCACTATATGCAGAGACTTGAGATTAACTACTCACGAGCCTCCTTCAGCATGATTTTGATAAACATGACCACGAACTACCATGACGTATTCTAGTGAAACCACAAGTGGCCAATTACTTTGGATGACACTTTAGGCATACATAAGATACATCAGACACCATTCTGGCTAAGGGTTTTTTTTTACTATTCTAGTTAAGAAAGGGATTCCATGAGATGCTGATTCCCACAACTCAAAAGAGTGAGGGAAAAAAAGGCACATACATATATATCAATGAGAGCTGAGGGAAGGCCTTTCCAATTGCACAGATTTCAAACTTGTAAAATTCTTTTTCTTCTTCTTTATTGTCTAAAAGTTAAAAATAAAAAAAAACCTGAAGGAATTCTGTCAATCTGGCAGTCCAATGTCTAATAATTTAAAAAAAGTTACAATTAGCTTTAACTCATCATCCAAGGCATTTTATTGAAACATTCAGCAAATTAAAAAAACCAATCCAATCAGAAAAGTATATCAGTATTAAAAATTCCAACAAATTTGCAGGCTCCAACTGGAATGTTTCAATACAAATGCATTCAGTTGAAAAGCTCCTACCCACTTGTCCACGGAGTTTCAGAACACTCACCAACTTCTAGAAGTCAAACTTAAAATTGCAAGGTACAAATCAGAAAACTACTAGACAGAAAAGCACCAATGTTCTGCTCCAACAAATGTGATTTGTAACGCAGCAACCTAACTGGTTTCATGACAATCCACAGCTATTCTGATCTACGTAGCTGAAAAATCCAAGAAATCAATAAAATGTACAGTGGAGACAGATTTAATGAGGAATGGATCTGTCATGCATGACACTTTGTAACTTCATTGAGCAATATAAAGAAATTAATTAATGAAACAGCACTACACCAGTCTACTGGAACCATATTTCCGCAGGGGTAATTAAGCTTCTGTGAAGGTCAACAACAAATGGCAACTGTCTCTTGTGAATGCCTTTTTGGAGTGGGCACATGATGTTCTGCCAGACAGATTCTGATGCAGGCATTCCACTAGACCAGCAAGCACACTATATACGAAGATTTCTTTCAAAGGCCTATGATTTTTTGATATAACACCTCTCTGTGATTTTACAGCACACAAGTGAGAAAATACGCTAAAAATTTCAGGATATGATTTTGCAAGACATTTCTTGGCAACTTACCCTTTTGTAAAGCATGTGGATCTCCGGCAGGTGGGTTTAACAATGTCTAACAAGAAAGCATAGCGCAGTAAGGACTTTGGTGGTAAGAAATATTGACTCATTTCTTCGTTTTCCTCTTCCAAGAAGTCTTTTAGCATTTTAATGGAGGAATCATTATCCTGATTATGTTTCCTTTCCATTTCTTCTACTGTTTCAAGCTTAAATAGAAAGGCCCCTTTTGGTAAACTCTTCTTGCTGCTGCAATCTGGACCAATGTTTGGATCCAGATTCTTCTCCTCAGAGGACAAAGAAGAACCGGTTTCACCCACTTGAACAGTGACTTTTTCCTTGAGTAAATCTTCTGGATCCTGATCTGGGAATCTTGTCAATATCTAAGAGGAAGTTGTGACAAAAATAAAATAAAATAAAATAACTGTATTTAATAAAAAACTTCACAGCCAACCATACAGTAAGTAAGAATTCCTTCACAGATGCTCACAGCAACCTTTTGATATTATTTTCACGAAGATTTCAAAAGCAGTAGCATTGAGATTAGCTGACCTATTGGCAATGATGTCAGAACAACCTCAAATAATTGCCTTTGCAAAAAGACCTTTCCAAATGTGTAAAAAATGTAGCAGTAAGACCTGTTTTCTAGCCCACTATCAGGCTAGAAAACACATCTCCCAACTGTTTAAAGCCATCTAAGCCACAGACATGTACATCAGTCCTTACAAAGCTCAATATCCAGGCTGAAAAAAGGAGACAGAATTTAACTTTTCTGTTGGAATCACTCATTCTTCTTCTCCATTCATCAACACACACCACAAAACTGAAAATGTAACCCTCAATCTTCATGAAATGAAGCAAATTGAAGTAACATGAACAGACTCACTTGACCAGGAGCTTGAAAGGAAAATGGTTCTTGGTGAAGCTTCGCAATTAGAAAATACCGCAGCCTAGAATTGGGAATGCCAAGCTGTAATCAAAATTCAGAAGCCTTTAGTCCACGTGATAGCAGAGAAAAAGTGGTCTACAGCACCACACACGTTATCTGCCATTATATGCAGTAACAGAATTATGACATACTAATGTATTTTGTGACTTCAGAGATTTCAGTATTCACAGAATCATAGATTCATAAAATGGTTTGTGTTGGAAGGGACCTTGAAGGTCATCTAGTTCCAAGCCCCCTGCTGTGGGTAGGGACACCTTCCACTAGACCAGGTTGCTCAGAGCCCCATCCAAGCTGGCCTTGAACACTTCCAGGGATGGGGCACCCACAACTTCTCTGAGCAACCTGTTCCCATGCCTCACCATCCTCATCACAAAGAACTTGCTTCTGATTCTAATCTAAAACTACTCTTTAAGTTTTAATCCATTCCCCCTTGTCCTGTCACTACAGGCTCTTGCAAAAAGTCCCTCTCTCTTCCTTGTAGCCTCCCATCAGGTACTGGAAGGCTGCAATTAGGTCACCCTGAAGCCTCCTTTCTTCAGGGTATTCTCCAGGTATTAGTTGATAATACCTACACACTTGTAACTTCCATATCTAGGTACTTCCAAAGAACCAAGTGAGTAATTATTCTCTGTATCTCACAGATTTGACTTTCTCTGTAAATGAATATGAATGTAAACAAAATTATATGTGATGCAAGAAGAAGACTTGCCTCATGACTTCTTGGGACAGGTACTACCTGTTTTCTGTTAAAAGCAAAAAAGTCTCTTTGCCTTTTTAAACAAGGAATTATAAGACATCTAACAAATAAATCTACCACAACGGGTTTTCAAGCTACACTCTATTAGCTTCTCTCAAATATTTATGGTACTTCACTGATTCCAGTTAGTCTTGCACAATCTGAAATCTCTCTCAAACTTTTTTCAGTTGCCAGGGTAACATGGAAACAAAGCTCCTCCTCCCACAAGAAACAGTCACATTTTCTGTGCTGGGAAGTCCAGCGCACAGCACTTCTGAAGCAATGAGGCTCCTGCAGGGAAAACCACCTCCCTTGTTACAGAGTAAATTCATGCCCTCTTAAAAATATCAAATGGCAGCAAAGCAACATGGGACTAGGATCTGAACACAAACAGCAATACAATTATGCCAGTATGAGAAAGCAGAAGTCATGTCAGTTGGTTTTCTCATTCAAGTGTGTCTTCAGCTTCAAGCATGACTCTCTTTTCTAATACAAAAGAGAATTTTCAAATGTGCAATAATGTGAATTTTCAATAGTGCACTTTGAACTATTAAATAATATTAGAGCAATATTAATACTCACACAGGTTGGAGACAAGAGAAATTCCTGATATTTAAACCCACATGTTGCTAGTGTTTGCAAAAGTTCATTTCTGAAAGGAATAAAAAAGCAATTACTCCCTTCACATAGTCTTTAGCCCCTTTTTTAATCCTAAATAAACACAGATTAAATTCAATATCATATTTACCAAAGCATTAATTGAAATAATTGGACAGCAAATTATTGATATGTCATCCATTACTGAATTTGAGAGACAACATATGAAGTTCAGCGTTAGAGATTATTATATATTCAAAGGCACCTCACTCTTACTACAGTGCAAATGCCTCTACAAAACACATCCCATCTTTAGGAGAGTAACTGTAGTGTGCCAACAAGGAAAGTAATCAGAGGGCAAGATACTCTCTTTATGACAAATCATAAAACAGGAGATTAAAACCACTACAAATAGCTCACTACTTCCTTCTGCTCGCAGCACAGCACCAGCTAAACCTAACAAAAAGGCTAAATCGGGGAATGACAAAAATCAGTGGCTTTGATTATAAAAGTGAGGTGGGACTATGCTTTATAAACAATGGAAAAAGACTGTAAGGGAAATAATGTTAAAAATACTTTTCTTCTGTATTCCATGCAGACTGCACTAGGCTGGAACTATACAAAAGGCAGGAGCTGTGACCTGTACCCAGCATTGTATGTGAGACTTCATCCCACGTGTCATAAGAGAAAACAAGTCTCCTAACCAGGGTGTTTTCTGAAGTGCAGCTTGTCCTAAGCACTGGCCAGCAAGGCACAGCCTAGGGAATCCCTGGGTCTACAAGAGAGGACCATGAACACTGAACCAGTGAGAGAGCTGAGCATGTGTCCCAGCTGCCTGCCATATTCATTAAGAGCATGATATGCAGGGTGGCTGTTGGTGCTTTAAGGAGTGCATGGAAAGATCCCACTCTGTTCCAGCAAGAACTGAGAAGGAAGATTGCAACTCTCTCTCCTGCTTTGGTCACAAGAGAGGAGAGTGCTCCTGCTGTCATTAGGTAACTGTAGTGACACCTTTCCTCTTCCACATTTCAGACCAAGACTAAATACGACCTTCTTACGGAATCTCTGCACCATTTGATGGCAGCCCTGAACCAGGAATAATTTACAATCAACAAAGGTACTCAAGAAAGCCCCTGAACTATTCTGTGACCATAACACAAGATACCATGGGATCCTGTCATGAATAAGCCTCTGAAACCTCTGAGTCTAACACCTATTATTATTTTTCTTTGAAAACTAATTCTGACCTTTTCTAAAGAAAACATGATCATCAAATAAAATCAAATCAAAAACTTAGACACATAACCAGTTATCTAGGAAGTTCTTTTCACAACCTAAGATTTTAATTCCTGTCCCATCTCAAGCTATTTTGTTAACTCCAATTCAAGGAAACAAAATTCCCTTCTAAAGAATAAATCCCTTCTCCTTCTAAATAATATATCCTTTTTGCAAACTAAAACCTGCATATATTAGAGTTTACCTTGCAGAAGAGGATTCAAATCCTTTAACATTTTCTATAAGTAGATATTTTGGAAGCTTCTGAAGCCTACAAGAAAAAAAAAAGCAAAACAGTGTAAAGTACATTATATTCATCCACAGATCTGCTTAGCTAGCAGAAAGATCAACATATTTCCACATCATTCTAGCTGTTAAAGTTTAGCATCCTTAAAAAACCAACAGAATTAAAAATGTGGCTGCTGGTAGAAACCGCAAACCCCACCTATGTTTGGATGAACAGCTGTACCTTCTTGTACTCCATGCTGTACTTTTGAAAATGTTTATCACTCTTCATTTCCTAAAGCACAATAATACTATTCAACAGATTTAGTGGATAATATGAAATATAATTGTTGAGGGGAAAACCAATTGCTACTTAGCCATAAAACTGTTGATTTCAAGTGCTTGTACCTGAAATCAATGTCAAGATGTCACACAAACCTTGCTGGTAACACATCAGAACCAGTATTCATTTAACTGATTTAAGAAATACAACATATTTAGAGTTCAAACTGCAGGTATTCTCAATTTTCTAAACTTGACTTTTTTATTTTAATGGGGGGAAGGGAAGGAGGTGTCTCAGCTTTAGCAAGATCAGTGCAATGGTCTGGAAATAGACATATTCCAAAAACAGCCTATTAAATCTCTAGAGAATTGAACATGCCCAAACTGTGCCAGGGACTCTTCCAACAATTTAGAAGCCCAGATGACTCAGATTCAAGTCTCTGGGAACATTCTGTAGCACTGATTAATTCTCTAATGAGCCTAATGTAGACACAGAATGTCTGTCACACACTGGGATCTCAGAACAACATACAGAAATAGGATATTAATGCCCCTAGACAGCAACTTCATGCGTATTGAAATTAGTGACTTTGGACCTCCATTGGAACAAATCACAGCAGAATTTGTTTCAGCACATTTTTAATTACCTTTAATTATGTCAATTAAAGATATCACATGAATTAAAAGAACTAATGCATGCCATAAGAAACTGGAAAATGTACAAGAAACCATGCCAAATTTAAAAATACTAAAAATAATAGTGAAAAAGTAATAGTAAGCTGAAAAAAGCAGCATCAGCCCAATTCCTTGCAGAGGAATAGAGAATATATCTGCTGGGAAGACTACCTATACTCATCATCATTGGCTACTATTCTTTTTCAGCAATGAATCCAGAGCACAGCCTGAAATGCAAGCACTCATAGGGGATCAACAGATCACAAGGCAAGTAATCACTGTACAAAGAGAAAGTGTTAATTATTTGGCAGGTATTAACATTAAAAATGTTTCTGTAAATGCAGCACTTTGATTTTTAGCACTGGATTTTGCCAGGTTATGGCTTGGACACGATAAACAGACAGTATCTGGACCATTTGGGTTGGACTTTGTTTGCTGGTGGGGTGGTCCAAGGATTTCCCAGGTCTTCCCAGATCTTGAAATTGCCCTTTCCATTATCTCTAATATTTGTCAACCTAGGCTACCTCTAAGCCTCATTTCAGCAATATTTCATTATAAAAGGCTGAACAAAAGGTAAGTACATCCAAGGAATGAGAAATTATTTCATGCTTTTCATAAACTGCATGCATACCGTAGAAATTTAGAATGTAGAGGGATAATTCCTGTATTAAGAATTTCCTTTTTTGGGGCTGAAGTACTCCATACTCAATGTCTCACAAATGTATCTTATTCAAAAAACACATAAGCACTATCTTAGTAAAACACAAATCCACTGGAATTGAGAAACTCTATAGAAGCCATCATGTTGAACCTTCTAGTGACTGCTTAGAGTAGGTGCTGCTTCAAGAACCCTCCCCAAGGAGATAAGGGACATGAGCAATGTCTCCTGGGGTGTTGAGATAAAAGTGAGACAGCCAAGCCCAGGTCCTTTGCATCGTCATGATAAAATTATAGGTCCTGGAGTGTCTGAAGCTTTGGTTTTGAGAAGGAAAAGCCTCTGCCATTTACCCAGCTAAGCCCACAGCAACTGGGAAGCAGGATTGCCATATTAATGCACTATAATGTCCAAAAGCAGCCAGCTTCTTAACCATGTCTCAGTTTAATGGAAAGGAATCCCCAGGTCAGGATGCCTTTAAGGATATGGAAGGTACTATTATTCTGACAAATTATTAACTTGCTTAGTATCTGCCAGGTTTTATTTATCATTTTAACAGTTCAGTTGGAAACCTGGGTTGCATTTCTTGTTCCACAGAAGACATCCTTTACAACTTCTAAACAACCCACATTCTCTCTCTAATTTTGTATCTCTGACAGAAACAGGGGAGTAGTAATAACCATTCTTTTTTACCTAGGAATTATCTAACTTTCTGGGCTACAGAATCTGTGTTTTGTTATGTGTTCTGTGCCACAGATTTCTTATGTATGGCCCTGCCAAGCTACTCAGCCCTTCTGTGTCATTGCTCTCTGTCTGCTCATGACAAGGGCAAAGACACAGTTCCATTTATTGTTGTTGACTGCATAAAGTTGCTAGAACAAGGATGAAGACCCTTTTCTCCCACAGCTAACAGCAGTTTGAAAGAAAGGCTTTTTGGTACTGGCTTCCTTCTGTGTTGAAAGCATTCATTAAAAAAAAAAAAAAAAAAAAAAAGAGTAAAAGAGACACCAAACATGCATCTGTCCTTCTCCAATCCTGACAGCAAGATGAACTAATGGAGGAATATATAGGGAACAGCTGTCCTAGTCTCCAGGTGAAGCAAGACTGCCACTAATACAAATAATTATGACTGTTTTATCAGGAACTGGGATCTGACCAGGCAAAAAATGACAGATGAATACAAAGACAAGGACACTGTTCAGACAGTGCAGTGCTATTCAAATTCTTTAGTAGTACTACTCCAAATAAGAGATTGTACTACAAACCAAAAATACACAATCTGCCCCAAGATATCTAGAAGCAGCACCAAAAAGAACAGAGACTTAAAGAATGGAAGTGGTTGCAAGATGCATTGCATTGTACAGTCAATAACATATTTAAACCAACTTTCAAATGATACCTCTTTGAAAATTACTGTATGTTGAATCTAAGCTTTTGTAACCCAATATTTTAAAAACTTTTCATGTTTCCATGAGACCAATAGACAAACTATTATATTACCTACTCCTGCTTCTATGTGAAATCAATGTAAATTTGATGTTGAACTGAAAAGAACTCTTTCTTCTCATTTATCATCTAGGCACAGTTTAAACAGACATGCAATGAAAAGGAAACCAGACGATGAAAGCATATACAGCAACAATGAGGTAATTACAGCATTATAAAATACAAGTATTTGTAAGTTACATATGACTATGTGAAAACAAACATGGAATACAACACAATACTAGTAGTATCCCTCTAAAACATTACAGATGTCTTGTCTCACTGAAATATAGAACACCTAGTTACAACAAAGCCTAGTTACAAAAGGGCTTTACAATGGAGGTAGAAGTTCATTTATACCTTGGGAGAATATCGAGGATATAGAGAAAGCTCTTAGTCCGTGGATCGGACACATCACCTTGCAGGCCAATTCTAAGAAAGAATAAAGAAACACTGGTGTATTACTCAGAGCAGACTGACATTTGAGTTGCATTTTTCTATAGAATGCTGATACTTTGCTTTGAGTTTTGAAAGGGGATTCTGCAAAAGCATCACGTACAGACAGGAGGACTTGCTCACACAGGCAGTGTCCTGAGAGATGCTCTAAGGAATGAAAGTCTGCCCCCGGAATCCATCAGCTCACAAAAAGGTTAAAGTTGAAGCATTCAGTAATGAAATCCACTCCCCAGCCTGCAAAGCCTTTAGCATTCTGGTCTTGTCCAGCAAAGCCTTTGAACATACTTGGCTCTGAATGAACAAAAAACCCCCACTGGGTTTCTGGGAATACCCTGCTATTTTGCACTGAATATATTAAATTATTTCTATGAATTAAAGCCTTATTGTTCACCATTTAGCAGGATAGAGCCCCACATGAATAACTTCTAAACCAGTTTTGTAACACTAACCTGGACAGATTATGTAGGTTACAAAAATTATAATGATTCCAGGCCTGTGTTTCCCTAGCTTATACTTGTATTAGGCTCATAAAAAAAAGAATAAAAATTTTGTAGAAGAGCTTTAACATGAATCTAAATTAATCAGTCATACACAGATTTTTCTTTTCATCATATTATAAAGAAAAAGATCTGAAGTGTTTCCTATATACATCATAGGTTTGCACTAATTCATTTTTATAGATCAGCACCACTTTACAGGGATTTCTTTTCAATCTTATAACATTCAATAAGATATACTTTCTTACACAATCAGTATTATCACCATCAACAGACTCTTTTCATGAAGCTACTACTTTGCATGAGTGCAGTTACTAGAATCTTACCCCACTGGTCACTGCTGACAAATGATATGAATTACAAATTAATCTGACAAATAACATCTCAGTAAACTCAGTCCTTAATCAGCAAGATATTTCTCTTTATCATCCACAAAATAATTTCAAAGCCATTATCCTTCCAGTCTTGGCTAAAATAGAAATATTCTTTCAGAATAAACTATCTGTGGGCACATGCAATTTTCAAAGTACAGAAAAAAACAGATTACTCTCTTAAGTCTCAGAACTGAGAAATTCCAATCTTCCTTCTGGAGTTGCCCCAGGAAAATATTAGATTGGTATCTAAAAGGAAAGGCAGCACTCCAAACACTAGATTTCACTATTAGAGGAATAATACAGTTCACAAAATTGGTGCTGTAAGAAGCTTACTTAACTTAAACTGAATTAATATATACATCTGCAAGGAATGTGATCAACAATTAAGATGCAAATTGCTGCATTTCTTTTGCTTCAGTAAACAGCATGGTGAACAGAGCTACAACACATTTGCTTAGGAAGAGAAAGATACATAGATCACCCACACATAGTGTCACTCTTGATAACATTTCTCCTTTGACCGTATATAGTGCAATAACTGCACTTTTCTCCCAAGTGTGCTGTACTTACCTTGTAAACGGCTGACAGGGAGGACTCATCAAAATCATATCAAAAGATAATCTGTCAAATTCTTTCAGTGTTATGCCCTCAACACAGAAAAAAATAGAAGAATGTTGAGTGTTGTGAACTGTATGAAATTCTCAAGTCATCTTTCACATCAAACTACCCCTCTTACTTCCACTGTATGCTTCATTTAGCAAAAAACTATTTAACTCTCATTTGACCTAGTAATTTCAAAATCTTTTCTACCTTGGCAAACCATAAAATATAAATATGTATTCACTGCTCTGAATGTAAACCAAAACACTAATAAGGTTAGCATTTATACATAATCTTGAGGTTTGTATCTGCTCATTCTTTGAGGTGTGCAGTGGTTCTTTCAGTAAATACTGACTTGTTATTTCTCCTGAAAATAAAGTACTATTATTCAGATATGAAGTCTTTGTACATCAAAACCAGTGTTCCCATACTCAAAATATGTGTAAAAACATCTGAGAAGGAAAGTAGCTCAAGTGTAAATACGATAATTTTTATGGATCCAAACTATGGGTTTTAGCTCTTAGGAGCTCACTGGCAATGCACCCTATACAGTTTATTTCATAGTTTTTCCCCTATAAAAATTAGTCAAAGATATTGTAAGGCTGAAATTCTCCTCTAAAAAGATAATCCTGCTTAGAAAAGAATGAATTAGGTCTGTGGTAGGAATTAATTACACAGGTAAAAAATCCTCTAAACTAAGTTTTCACCAACACTAGAAAGTCAACACCTTAAGGGGCCAGGAGGAAAGAAGGACAATGATCAAGTAACTATGGCTTGGACAAAGAAATCACTCCTTGCATATTCTGAGGGATACCTATACAGCAAATATAACATAAATACCCTCAGAAAACTAGATAAAAGCTGCCATTTTTTTCCATTATATTTGAAGATGGTGTTACCGACTCTAATAATCTGCTCTTGTCTACTATAAAATGACACAGGCAAGGATTAATCTTCTTTTTCCATTATAAAACTATAAACTATCATTTAGCCAGTTATTATTGAGTGCTGAATAAGCATTTAACCTTTTGCCATCTATTTAACTCTTACTTAAGCTGGTGTCTTAAAACAGACACAATATCTTTTACTGTCATGTTGTAAAACCTTAAAAGAAGATTAAGAAGTATACAGTAATTTCTAACTCAATCCAAGCAAAACTTCATACCTAGCTTGCCTCCATTTATTAAAACAGAATCCAATTTTACTTATTTTTCAAATAATTTGGCAAGTGACAGAATTCCTAAAATGTTTTATCTATTGAGCCCATTAAAAAAGATTCAAGAGTGTTCAATATGTTTTGTTGTGTTTCTCTGAGCCCAACTATAACTACAAAACAAAGGCATGCTCCCAAGTAATTTAATTAAATTTTTCGAAGTACATGAAAATATTTTTTTTAATCTAAAAATATGATTTTTGACATTCCTTTACTGGTGGTAAGCATTCCTCTTGAAATTTATATAACCTTTCTTCATGCAGCAGGCAAGACTTTAAAGAAAAGCCTGCTGTATGAATATCCCTCTTACTTCAACAAGCAACCACAGCACAAGCAATCAAAGTTATTGTAAAACTGCTTTATTCATAATAACATAAATCTTTTAGTTTCTCTTGTTACTAATAAAGACAGTGAAAGTAACTTACATCTTACAAATGCCAGACTACAGTAAAAAACACATTAATTACTCACCTCAATAGTCTTTGCCCATAACGGTGTGCTGGGAAAATTGTGCTTATAAACATCATTGGCAAGAGTGTTCACATCAACAGCAGCTACAACTTCTGCGTATGTGCAGCTTTCTAAAATTAAAAAATTAATTTGAAAACTCTAGCTTCTCTTCACTACTCTTAGAGAAATGTATTTGCTCAGGTGTGTCGCTCAAAAGCATAAGGCAAATTACTCAAGTTCTGCTGTGTTGTCTTTGAAACTTTGTATAAAAACCATACTGTTTTTCTAACCATATGGGCAATACTTCCCTTCTTTAAATATCCAAAAATGGAAGCTAACTGTGCACCTAATTAGTAGATTAAAAAAATTCCAAATGGGGTGCATCTCTACATTTCCACCTCTCTGCAGGTTGCTGTGGCCAGCAAGTTCCCTGGCTACAGGAATCCCAAATCAACTTGCCAAGCCCCACTGCCACTGCCTTATCCCCTGACAACTTACAAGAAATTAAGTGTGTTATTTTAGAGGTGTACTACTTCTCATTATGAAAAAATAGCCCCAGTATGTTTGATGTATGTCTACTCTTCCAATATAACTTTTGAAGTTGCCTGAAAAACATTTGTGCTTACATTTCAATAAAGCCTTAGTCCTCAAACTCAACTGCTGCCTCCTTTGAGTTAAATGTCCCAAAATACCAGACTTGGCAGCTTCTCCTCTCTTGGACAGAGGTGTTATTGAAGAGAGGACAGTGTAACAAACTCACAGCTAAAACCCTGAAATAAAAATACACTAAAAAGAATGTAAATAAACAACTGTTAATTTATAGAGTAAGAGAGTAACAGGTTCTAGAGAAGCTAAAGAGATAAAAAGAGCAGTGTTTACTCCATTGCCCATCATGTCACACTATTTATTATTACTAAACACAATACCTTCACTGAGGCTTTTTATCCAAGAAGGTTGGCTGTAGTTACTGTCATAGTTGCAGGCAGAGAAGTAACCCTACCTCCTGATACCCAAGATCAACCACCAGGATATTTACATTATGATCAACATTACAAAGCCTCAGATGAAACACAGGCCATTTTAAACAACTTTTGTAAACCAAAAGAAACAAGGCAAATAGCCACATGCCTTTGAATAATCTCACAATATGCTCAAGTAACACATTAACAAATGAACTTACGAGACACCATATGAATTACTGCTAGTCAGCTAATTATTTACAGTTTGAGAGGATAAAAGCCCAACTGGGATGATCCCAGTGGATTTAATTTTGAAGCATGCAGTTACCATCCATCGACTATCTTTCAGGTTTTCAAGGCTATCTTAGTCAAAACTAGGATGAAAGAGAAATCTGTGTGTTCAAAAGATTGTAGCAGACATTTTAACAAGGCCCAAGCTGGTTCTTCCAGGTTTACTTGGTGCAATTGAGGGCAAAAAGATAAGGATTTTCACAAGAGAAATACCTACAGGCCACCAAGGGTCAACATACAAATCACTATTTGCCATTACTGTCTCGACCTTTTGACCACAAGTTGTAACTGAGAACTAAATACAGGTCTACCCACAAGGACAATAGAATGACTACACCTGAGATTACAGAACAGGTATGTTAACACTGACACCTAGCGTGAAAAGAAGCTGGATGAATGTCTCAATTTACTAACGTGAACACTTCCATCTTCCTAAAACAAAGCTGCAGCGTCTAAATAACAGGAACAAACTTCCAATACTGTTAAAGAGACCTCTTTTCTCACTGACTCTTTCAGTTCTTAAAACACATTGTCCTAACAAGCTAACCCTTACCGTGTTTTCCAAGTACTCCAGAAGAAAAGTAAAATTAAAAAATTCAAGACCCTCAAGTTATTATCTAAATTAACACATCATTTAAAAAGGGCAATTGGGAAGGCAAGCTGTGTGCTTTCTCTCACAGCTCATGATTCAGACACTCAGTTTTTTACTGCCATCCATTCAATATCTCCCTGAGTACATACAGGAAAAAATAGCTACTGTGGACTTCACAGGCCCAAAGGCCTGGAGATACTGGAAGAGAGCACACAGCTGATAGTAACCTATTGAATCTCCTTGCAATACAGTGTTCAGTCTAACATTTACATCAGAGATGTAAATCAGCATGGAAAAAGGTCAGGAACTTTTCCCAAAGTATTCCACCTGAGACCCTCTCTTCCTAATTCAAAGACCTGGTAACTTTTTCAAAGCTTCTCCTCCTTTTCGTTTAAAAGTTGCAGCTCACTTGGGAATTCCTGTTACAGAACAGACTCCCTCTAAAAGCTGATTAAGCGTATTTGTGTGGAAATGCCCTGGAAACGCATGAAGGAGCTTGAGCAGGCAAGCAGCTCTCACACATCCAACGTAACAAAGAAAAGCTTGTGTAAATTTCAAACAATGTGAAAACGCAACATTTTTAAAGTACTTCTCCTGAAATTTAAATAACTTTATGTCAAACTGTGATATTCTGCTTTTCTATAGCAATTACATTTACTACTTGAAAATTACTATAAGGAATGCATCATAAAAGAAGCCTGAAAGCAAAATCTAAGAAAAACAGAAACAAGACTGTGTTTAACTATCCCCACTCACAAAAGGCACAAAACCAACTCAGGAATCGCTGACTTGGTGGGATGTTAAATCAACTCCCCAAAATACATAGCAGAACTTCAATACAGAAACAGACACAGCTCTGGAGATTTTTTTAACCCCCTCAAACAAGTACATCCAATTTTCAAAACACAGATATTTAAGAGAATTACGACAATGCAGAAGACAGTATCATTTTATTCAGACTAAAGAAAAAATAATACACATTTCCTAAGTGAAACTAAGAGGCTTCTGGAATACATGATTTGTAACATTCCTCAACACCAGTTTTTGAACTGAGATTTTTCATTACTGAGCAAGGTGATATAGTTCAAATGGAAGCCACAGACATGATGGGGAAGTTACTGAGGGAACTGTTATGAAATTTTTAGGCAGACTAGATTGTAATATTTTCTCTTGGCTGAAAGCAGGTGAAATCAAATTTGTACCATCCTATTAGTAATGTACTGATTTCACACTTAAAGCTTAAAACCTCTTGGACCCAGACAGCAGAAACTCTTTGACTGTCACTTAAACTGCCTAAAGAGGCAGCAATCACTTTGGGTCTCAGTTCTCTACTTTATTGAAAATACAATGCTTACAAGGCCTTTCAGCTATGGAGCTGTCATTCTTGAGGGAAAGGGACATTGCTGTAAGGATTGGAAGGTGATGCATCTGAAACAAAGAAAGACAGGATGTGTGCATCAGCTTTTGATTTGAAAAAGTGTGTCACCAAAGAGTGTCACCTTCAAATGCCAGAAATAAAATTTCTGACATTACAGTATCTGCCCTTTTCCTCTTTAGAATTGATTGCTTTGTCATGTGTTTCTGCAGACCTTAAAATTAACATAGATCTGTTTGTATTCACAACTGCACTTTTGCAACTATCAATGTCAACAGCACACATGAAATATACTGTGTTATAGCAAGGAGAGTTTGGTGGATTACAGCATATTGGAAAATAGGAGCCAGAACAATTATCTATTCTAACAGGTGTATGGAAACAGATGGAAAAGGGAAGTTTAGTCAAAAGTTTTGTCAGTCCTGTTTCCTTTTAAAACAGAGAGCAAAGATTTAATTTCTGAGTTGTCAGCTCTTAGCTGAAATGATTAGGCTGAACTGTCCATGGCTACAGTCAACACAACAATCAGTAAACTCGGTACTTGGTTCCTGCCCGACACTTAGCAACTTCTTCCACTGCTCTATTTGTACAGGATTTGATCATGTTAAGCCACATATACTTTATAAACTTACATTATAGCACAACTGGTACCATCCCGTGCCACAAAGAGCTATATTTTGGAGAAGCATTAAATTGAGTTTAGGTGTAAAAACTTGCTCAAACCAGCAATATTTTTGTTTTGCATTGTGCTGAATCCCAAAGCTCCTTGTCAGTTTTGTCTCCTTTGCCTCTCCTGGTGGGACAGCTTTGCACAATGTAAACACACACACCAGTTTACTGTGCTGTGCAATTCACAGAGACAAATAAAATGAACAAACATGCATGACAGAGCACAAGAGACAAAAGTTGTAAAATTGAAATATAACAATTGCAGAGGAAAAATACCACCAACTTCATCACCGCGAAACTATGGTATTTTTTAAAATATGTCTGTTAATGTTTTATGCAAAAAGACTTTTTTTCAGGGACCTGGCAGATTACAAATGCTTGTGGCAGAGACATGGAACCCATTTTTCATGGGAAAACTGCCTAAATTAATAAGCCAGCTTAGGTTTGTTTTGGTTGGGTAGGAGGAAGAGTGGGCTGTTTGTTTCATGGAAAGTTGCTAAGGAAATGATTTTGTAGCCACAGGTTTTCTAAAAATATAACACTATTTTTCAGTGCAGAAACTCTGCACTTAATAAAGAAAAAAATTCACTCACACACACATAAAAAATTACCATAGATTTATATGTATATGACTTAATCATCAATCTTTATAAATCCCAAAAGGCTTGGGGTACAGGGTGGGAAGAAGAAAGAAATGCACTTTCATCCCTTAGCTGCCTCAATCTTTCAAGAGTGTGAATATGAACAGACTCACTGATTTCCGACCTTAACTAAGCTCAACTTTCTAAATACTATCTTTTTGCAGGCCTTTGGTGCTAAAATATTATTATAAAGCATTCAAAATCCAAAACCAGAAATTCTGCATGTGCTGAATTATCTAAAGTACCAACGCAGAGCTAGACAATCCCCAAGATTTTTCTTTTTCAGCTTTATTCAGAGAAACTTTTTTTCTTTTCTGTTTCAGCTTTATTCAAACCTAAATTCAGAAACAACAGTCTCTTCACTGTCAAAAAGAATGTGATTCAACTATGAAACAACTCGCAATACTCGCAACTTCTATGTCCTCTTTACAGAGAAACACAAGAGACTATAAAATTCCATCAATATGTGAAAATTCAATTATTTTTTACTGTAGGCAAGGACAATCTCAAAACCAACGGCATACTGTTTGGTGCCAAATGCATTCTACGTTAAGGACAGTTGCAAAAAAAACAAAGATCCTCATCCTGCAAACTATACCACAACTAAGTTCTTGAAAGATCACAGCCAAGAAGGGCATCAAGGTAGAAAATTCAGTGTCAAGATTTCCTGAGAAATACCTATTTGCCAATTGAAACACTGGCAATTTCACAGAAAAGTAGGAAGTTGGACCAGCTGAACTAACCATAACTGACCCCATTACATGGCCAGGAACTAGCCTGCCAGAACTGCAGAAGCCCTTTTGTAGAACAAGGCCTTCCTGGGATGCTGCCACTGAAATACTACATGCTCCCTCTGTTTTCTACATGTTCCTATTATTTCTCTTGGCTTATAGATTCACTAGGCACCATACCAAGATAATATATTATTATACATAATCTTCATCTGTCATGCATCTGGCTTATGGAAGCACTGGCACAATGGAGGCCTTTCTTTCAAACTTCATATTTATATGGAAAAAAATCCCACAACCCTTCTAATATTTCCATACATCATTTAAAAGAAGATGCTGAACAATCCCCCACTTGCTAAATGGAGGATAGGATCAGAGACCTTTTCAAACAGCATGGTTTCATGTACATATACAGACCAAAAACATATAAGAAACACATTATTAAAGTACTTACAGAGGAACATTCACTTCTTTTCTGCTTTACTTGCACATAAAAGCTAACACTTCAATGCCCCTTGACTTTACTTTGTTCCTTCATAAACTTTTCCTTCATAAAGTGTGTAAGAAAACTGAATCCAGATGTCTATAGGACTTTAAAAAACAGTAGAAATTATCAAATGCCCAAGTATATCTCTGCTCCCACAAGAAATCAAATTCATCAAAAACAGTTTTATATAACAACTTGTTATTAAATACTCAACTTAGTGCAAATTTCGTAGGATACCTTTTAATCAAATTGCCTATTTCTTTTAACAAGACTCTAAACAAGATTTTCATCAAGAAGTGTATGGTTTGGACCTTTCCTGAGACAACACAATGCTTATGGGCTGAGTTCCCATATGCTTCCCAGAAACATCAGCACCCAGATTGAAAAATATTATACCAACTGTAATGCAAATAGCTTTGTGTCTATTCACTTCCCAAATTTCAATTGGTACTTGACCATTTTGAACTAGTTAGGGTCATTTACACAAATAATAAATTAAATGTCCTTACTTACAGTACCTTTATCTGCTTTGGCTGATACCACTACAGAAGAATCTCAGACTCACTGTGTATACCTATTGCAATTTCTTCAGTCAATTGCAAACCCATAAGAACAGCAATTACATCAAAGACTGATACTGAATCAGTTGCATTCAGCAAGTTCAGAAACAGTAAACGTGGAAGGAAATTTACCTTTTCAGGAAACAATTCAATTAAGTCCTTCAGTCTCCAAACTACACCATTAGGTGACATGATTTCAAGACTTCATATGTGTAGTAACTATCCACTGGGGCATCACTAATCCTGCATATCTTTTGGATAAAAGTTTACAGTATTCTGATAATCTAATGAGGCATTCCCAACATTCCCACCCTTTTAAGTATTTACTGAGTTGCAAATGATGTTTTCCCAAGTGGAAATTCACAGGACATCACATACAGCATTATAATTTATTAAACATTGTAGCACAATACTGAACTGCCCCAAGACATCAATTACTGTGGCAAGAAGACAGCTAGAGAATTCAGTAAAGAGTGAAGGAACCATGGTGTAGGCTAACTTTCAGGAACCAGTCCACTTTCTATGGAAATTGTCTACAATACAACGAACATGGACAGCTTCCCATCACTTCAGGAACGTGGTTACTAGAAAAGCAGCATGTTACCATTAGCATGTACACTATATACAAGGCATAACATGCTGTTTTCATTCTACAAAAAGTCCAAAATCTGCGGTTCCAGACAAAGCTATACTTGCCTCTTAATATTCTAAGAATGTCTCTGGAAATAAGGAAAATATATCCTCAAAACAGGTGGTTAGGAACAATGTAGGAACCTATTTTGTTGTGTATTTTTATAATAAATACATTAAAATCTATTTTATATATTTACATTTATAATAAAGCACTTAGACACATTCAAGCAAAAAATAGGATAGTAGGAAAAATACCACTCTGACAACTGTGAGCGTGTTTTAAGTAGATAAATGATTTGACTCCATAAGCATACTCTTAATATTCCATAGCTCCCTGGAAAAACAGCAAGATAAGGCAAGTTTCCACCTGATGTTTTTATGGCAATGCTCTCTGCTAATGCTCCTAAAGACTGAAAGATTTGAAGGATTGTAGTTACAGTTAAAATTATTACGGTATTATCATAAATTATACTAATGTGTGTTGAAACATGGACTTCAAAGTAATAAGGTCCAGGGTACTTTACAACGGAAATCAATAGCACTAACTCAATTTTTAATTTGGGGAAGCCAATTCACAGTCTACAGGACCTGCTGAAGGTCACCCAGGCCGTGCTTTAACAATTCAGCAAATTGAGCTCCAGGGTTCCTCGTGCAGATCAAAAACTCACCTGGGAACATGGGCTGGTGTGAACTCTCTATACCAGCTCAAATTCCACATTTAATTTTCATGTTTATAAAATGTTGCACTAGCTTCAGATGGTCAGGCTCGCTCATATTGGAACACGGCTCAGCTATTCACCTAACTATGGCCTATGAAAAGCAAGTCCACGAGCATGCCCGTGGGAGACCCTGGCTCATGTGGTTATCATCCTGGGCACCTCAGTCACCCCCATCCCACCTGCAGCAGGGGTGCGTCTGTATTACACAGAGCACGGAATAACAAACACAAAATCACGGCTTTTCCAGAAGCAGCTGCCTGCGCCAAACAAAGAGCAGGGATCCCTAATTTCTGTCCCGTATATGGTGCCACACGCCAGGCTGTGGAAGGGGCTATGAGAGAAGAGGGGACACCTTTGCCCGCCCCATCGAGAAGAGGAGCACCCTGCACTGCCCTCCCTCCCTCAAGGGCGGGGCCCCTTCGAGAAGATGGAGCCCCCGAGGGTGGGGTGTCCCGGGCGGGGCAGGCAGCACGGAGCCCCGCGGGACGCGCCGGTACCTCTGAGGGCCTGGTGCATCCCCCCGATGCCGCTGTACAGCTCCAGCACCCGCAGCGCCGCCATGCTCGGCCCGGCGCGCTCGCCGGCCCGCCCGGCGCCTTCCGAGCGCCGCCCTCCCGTTCCGCCGCTCTTTCGTTCCCCTCGCCCGCCCCGGCCTGCGCTGCCCCGGAGCGGCCGCGGCCTGGGCTTGGTGGTCGCTCGGGGATCCCCGCAGGACGAGGTCACCCCCGCTCAGCTGCCCCTGAGGTGTCCGTGGGGCGGCTGCTGCGCGCGGCTCCGCCACCTGTGCCCTCCTGGCAGTGAGGGGCGGGAGGGGGACCCGCTGCCCGCCGTGACTCCCTTGGGGGTCAGCGAAAGTAATGCGGGCGGCGCAGGGAGAGAGTGGCTGTGCGGGGTGGCAGAGGGGCTTGCCCTCATGAGGGGGCTGTGCGCTGGCCCGCCCGGTGGGCAGCTGGTGACAGTGGCCTCGGCGGTGCCATGGGCCCGGGCGTTCCGTGAGTTCGGCGTAGGGTGATGTTTTCGAGAAGTCCTTTCAAAGCCCGCACAGGAAAGAAGGAAATAACTGATGAAACTGCCCTTATTTGCCCCAACGCTTCTTGCTAAATTGAGAAGGAGGAGACTACTCACATCAATGTTGCCCCTGCAAAGTGTCCGTTTTTTAAACAAATATTTTATGTGTGTGTGTCTGTGTGCACAGTAAGTACATTGCGCACTGTTACATGGTTTACCCACCAAGGTCAAGCAGACACTCACCTATGCCTCAGTTTGCAGATTCAGATTGTAAAGTGAAGATGAAACATTAAAAAAAAGAAAAAAAAAAAATCAAACCAAACCTGAACATGTTTCTCCACTAGTTTCTTCATTTAATTATATTGTTGTGGAGCATTTAAGAAGCCTGTCAAAACCAAGGTGGGTTTAAGGAATACTTATTTTTTCCTTAGAAGTTGCCTCATGCAGCATGTCATAGTAGTTCCCAGCTCTTGACTTGCAGTGGGGGAAGAATTTTTAGCTGAAACTGGAGGGCTAAAAAAAGGTAAATCTGCTGCCTTTCAATTCACTCCTCCAAAATACAAGATGCATGACCTGTGGAAAACAGTGGAATTAGAAACAAAATTTCAAAGTAAAAATATCAGTCCTTGCCAGTTTTTTCAAAACAGTGCTGTCATTCACCTGTGGATCTTCATTATCAGAGTCTGGGGCTGCTGCTTTGTTTGTCAGCCATGGAAGTAAGCAGGTGACTAAAACAACAAGTCCAAGTCTACATCTGGTATTTGTGAAAGAAGTGCAGCAGCTGAGACACCAGAGGAGAGGAGCAGGCATTGCAACCAGCGGCTTGCAGGTTTCCTGCATTGGTGGTTGATGGAGAACTGAGAAAAGGGTGCATGGTGCAACAAAACTAGAAATGTGCTTGCTGGAGAAAAGAGGCATGGGACAGAGACACTGAAGGCTCTGAAGGAAATTGGTCAAGATGATGAAGATGGGTTACAAAGAGCAAGGTTGTTATCAGCAAAGAAGATACATTTTAGTAGAGCCTCTTCAAAATATAGATGCAAGGTGAAAATAAAGAAAAAAGCAACTTTTAAACTATTGAAATCAGTAAAGCTGATGAATGAGTTTGAGTTTCTTGTCTTACTATTCCCATAACCTGCAGATCACAGCAGTGCTTGATACTGTCATGAGTGAGAGCTGTAGTCAGCCAGAAACTGTTCATTTATTTGGAGCTGCCCAGTACCTGGAGTGATTAATATCAGACAGGAAGACAGGGCTGAGACCTTTTTTCCTTCTCCTTTCCCTGACTCCAGGGTATTTTTGCCATTCATACATAGAAAAAGTGGAGTCTGATGGAAAAAGCAGCAGAGAGGTCTCTGCTGTGCTGGTTCGTGGCAGTAGAACATTCCCAGGGGGGAATGTCCCCCACTGGCAGGAGGGAAGTCCTCCACCTACTTCCTCTTCCAGTGTAGTAAACTGGAGAATATGATCAAAATGCCTCCACTCTGGCAACAAAGAAATTCATAAACTAGATTGGGATTTTATTGGCTTGCTCCTGCAAAGCATGGGAAGCACCAAAATTTCCCGAGTGCTCATTTTTAAACAACTGGCAGCAGTCACTTTTATAATTCTGTATAACTGTGTCTGCCCTAACCTGGTTCCCATTATTAATTGACAGCTGTGAAAAGAACCAAAATGAAAATAGGGAATCTGGAAGCAGTTACTTGTAGTGTTCTTCACTTTAAAAATGTAAAGTCAATATAATAATAACCATACTTTTTGGATCCAAACTTAGATAATAGTATTTAAGGCATGCTACTTATTTCAGATGGGCAATGGCTGAGAAGTGCTGAAATCCATGGCCACTCATATCTTTCCTCTCACAGGAAAACCCGGAATGATGGCAGAGAGAGGGTGAGCCCTGTGAAAGCAATTGTTCATACTTCACTCAGAAAATCTTGCTAACATGTGCTGCCACTGCCATGGGGCAGTCTAAATATTGCTCACACTTTGTCTTGTGACCCCAAAGCAGCCACATGTCTGCAAAATTTCCCAATTGGATCTCTCTGACTTACTGAAATTTGGGTATTGTGACGGCTCCTTTTTACTCTTCTTGCATATAGGATGGGTAGGATTCCTGTCAAACTCCATGAACATTTAATTTTATTAACAGAGGAGATTAATAAAAGAGTTGAAGTCCAAAGTCTGGCTCTGGACTCCACATTTTTTAGGACACAAGTATGGGCTGTTTCATGTGTGAATTATGGCTCCACAATGTATTTGGCTTTAAATAACAAATGAAAGGCTTTTCTAAAATGATGCTAATTTATTCTAAATGGCCACATCTACAGAACTATGATAATGCATTGATGAAGCAGCTATTTTCTTGACTCTAAAATATTTATAGTAAAACATATTTTAAGCAAACGGATTTTTTAATGGTATTTTTAAAGTTGTTGACATAAGCATGTGACGTCAGCATTTTCACTGAGACAGCTTTGAAAACTCCTGCCTCCTACCAACTAGCAGCATTTCTTCAATGCAGAAGTTTCTGGAGTTTGCCCACATCTCTGATAAGTGGTACGATACAGGTAATCATGCTAGGTTGGAAATTGTTGCCTTGGTAATCAACAAACACGTCCAGTGAAACAGCTACTGTGGTTAGAGGAACACGAAACCACTGCAGTGTTTTCACTTCTTAAAATGCTTTAGAATTGTTAAAAACGTTACAATTAGAAATGCTGCACAAGAACATCACAGAAACATGCAAAACTCCCTTCCTTAGGATTCTGCATTGTACTTGGCAACTGAAAAGCAAAATTACAAAATATGACTGGACCATGTAATCTTGTCCTTAAAGTGAGAATAAAAGATTTTAACTGCTCTGTTTCTATAATTCAACAAGTGCACACAAAACTCCATAAGCAGTTACATGTCAGTCTGCTCCCTGCCCTCCCCTTTGCAGCAGAGCAGAGCCAGCAGAGTCTCTGCTCACCCCCAGCTGTGAGAGGAGGCTGCCAGTCTGCAGTGCCTGCCACTGGGCTTTGTCGAGGCCATGAATGTAACCCCTCAGCATAAGCCTGGGCGATGAAAGGGAGTGGACCTGAAGCTGGGAAGTGTTTGTGGGCATTTCCTCTATATTCAAAAAATGGAAAGAGAGCAGGGAAAATCTCCCTCTACTCGTACACCGGATGTTTAAAAGTGCCTTCACGGTGATCAGCCAAAACTTCCATACAAGCAAATATCAGTGTTGACAGCTGAAAAACAAAAAATGCTTCTTCTGTCCAAAGGTCCAATGTAACCTACCAAATACCCAAGTGAGGATCAGGAAGAGTATACAAACATCTCAGCTATCTGGAAGGGAAGCTCATATTCTGGGTCAGAAATCACTGTGGCCAGGGAAGAATGTGAGGCATGTCATACCCTTGCAATGCAACCAGTGAATTGAAAAAAATTACTGAGAGCATATGGCATCAATTATTTTTTCCATAACCATTGGCCCAGTAGCTTACTAATAAAACTGAAAACCTTTTGCAGTTTATCAAAGTCAATCTTTATCGGATGTTATGTTTCAGGAGGGTATTTATCAGAGTTGATTTCTGGTGAAGTGGTGCTCAGTAAAAGTAGCTGTCAACCACAGAGGCGGTACTTCCAGGAAGCCTTCTGGGCTGTGCCTGTATGGCTGAGGAAGCCTATGATTTTCATTTATAATGCCGTGCATCTACAAGTCTAGAAATGAAAACCACATCCAACCAGGTTTGTCAGCCTCTCTCAATGTATTTTCTAAGAACTCTATACCAGGGAAATTTATGTAGCTGAAATTATTTGGAAGAGTGATCAGATAAAAACATTTTTAACCTTTTGATTTTCAAATATATTAATAGCTCCATTTCAGGATTTTATTTTCAGGTTTTGGTGCTAGGTATAGACTCTGTAGGGAGTAAGGAATAAAAATACATTGCTTCTCTAATTAAATCTTTACTTTTCTGGTTTAAATACATTTAAATCTAAATAAATCTGGCTTGTTTGTTATGTTTGGCCTGCGGTGGTTACCCGGGCTGGATGAGAGGCATATGCTTACATTATGTCATTGACTTTCTTGAACTTACACATTCCAGTGCTTGACAAAAAAAATTATATAAAAAATTATATATTCACTGGACTGAACAAAACAGACCCAGAGCTCTTTAAGGCCCCTGCAGTCAGGCAAGATTGCTGGTGCAATGAATGCGTTTTGAGTCAGACCTTTGAAGGGTGACAGCAGGCACGGAGAGAGGCATTTGTTAAAGGGGGATCAGTTCAGGATGAGGTAATGGCGTGGGAGATCCCAGCTCGCTTGCAAGGGCAGGAGGAAATGATGTGGTGCCTGCTGCTCTCTCAAAGCGAGGGGAGGGGAGATGAGGGAAAGAAAGGAAGTGCAGACAGTGAGCCTGGATATGCCTCTTAACTTCTTGCTTAAGGCAGGAATTTTCACCTCCGGTATCCCCGTATGATTTGCACAACTTATACTGTGCAAACTGAAAAGGACTTGTAGCTGTATGTCAGTGTTGGTCACACCTTCTGATCACAAGGGCATCTAGTATCACCTACAGCTTTTGTACACTGCAGTTTTGTCTTTTAAGGAGTTCAGCCCCTGCCCAAGCTGTTTTGTTTTTTTTTTTTTATTCAGTCCATGTGGTGAGTTTAATCTCTGACTAGGACTAGCACAGGAAATGAGATCTGCCATGGTGGCAGGATTTCAGCAGAACCTTATTTTCTCCAGAGAGAAAGAAAACCTTTAATGCAGCCATAGCAGAGCTGTAACTGTGGCCCTGCTGAGCGACCTTCAGATTAGATAAACCAAAATTATACACAGTGAATACTGTAAAATCTGCCCAAGAAGCTGAGCACTGTGCCCAGGCAGCACAGAGGTGTCTTCCATTTATGGATTGCAATTACAAAAGTTACTGTACTTAAAATATTCTCTTTCTAGCTTTGGACATGCCTACAGATATCTGTCAAACACACCAATATAATATCTACCCAAAAGTCTCTTGGAAAATAGTCTATAATAAAACACAGATTTGAAGAAGTTATGAGATTTTGTAAGGATAAACTGAAATAAAGGATAAATTGAAAAGTTATTGTGAAAAAAATCTAGGAAAAATATAACAGTGTCATTTTTGGCTGCTTTGGGGGCCCCTTCCCCTTTCCCCTTTGCCTCAACTAAGAACAAAAGCTGTAGGTTTTTCTAAAGTTGAAACAAACTTTTTTTAGAAAAAGGACTGTGAAATTCAAATGTTATTTTTGCCAAGACAGCTTGGGGAGAGATGCCCCAAAAAGCCTAGCCTAAAAGGGCCAAGAAAGCCTAAAATAGTTATTTCTGAAGAAGAGAAATCTTCTTGCACAAGACGTATGCCAGTACGGACTAGCAATGTCAAAATTCAGCGGTAGGGAATTGGGCTTACTTAAAACTCCAGCAAATATGTTTCACATAATTCATCACAAAAATACAATGGGAGATTGTTGGAATTGTCCATTGGGAGCCCTGCGTGTCAGATGAAGTCCCTGAGGATGATTTTATCACAGTTTTGGTGCCAAGTCAGATGTAGCACTCCTCTCTAACAGTATAGGACACTGTTGTTCAAAACCTAACAATATTAAACTCAAGTAATTAATTAACCTAAACTGTGAATAATTCACATTGCCATTGGCAGTCCAGGCATCATGTATAGTGTAGTACAATAGTATTGTGTCCTTCATCTGCGGGATATCTGTCAAGATTCCTCTTGATATGACAGAAGTTGATTATTTTTGGAATACAACTCCAGGACGGTGGCATTACCATATTCAGGGAAAACCATGCCTCTCCCTTTGAAATATCCTGACATCTGACCTGTATGTTTTTTCATCCTGATATGCTGGTAGGCTTGGTAAATTCTGTCATGGAGTTTATGAAAATGCCTGATCCATGTCAAATAAACAGCTACAAACACTGGCAAAACTCTCAGTCAGCAAAACTGAAACATCTACAAAGCTCCTGAATAGTTGTCAGGTCCTTCCTCCTGTCATCCTACACATGCTCTCTCCCACCCAGTGTATGTATTGGACCATATACGAGACCAAATTGTTAAGGAAAATTTCAGGTAGACAGTGAATTGTCTTTGTATTGGGAAACAGGACACCGTTCCACCTGAGAAAGTGGATACCTCTACTCTTCCAGACATTTGCTCTCTTCCTTCTCCAGCCATATGCATCATCTCTTCTGTATTTAACTAATTCTCCACTCAATTCCTTGTTGCCCACAATATATTATGCATCTTAAATCTGGATCATCTTCCCTCCTTAATCCCAACTGGTCAGAGTATATTTATGCTTGAAAATTAGGCATAGAGCTGGCATGTAAAAACAGAGTGTCTTTTTACAAACTCAGTCTCCTCAGCTTTGGGGTGTGTGCAGCACCGCCTCTTCCCTTTGAAAGGAGCCAATTAATCCCAGAATGGCTAGCACAATGTATGCTCACTTTATGAGTCTCATTGGAACCAAGGATTTGGCACAAGAACTTGGACTGAGGAATCCACTAAAAACTTGACCTTCAAGGAGCTAGTACTGTTCTGCTTGTCCTGGGCATCTCAAAGGAAGAATGAAACAATTACTGCACGCAATTAATGATTCCATTGCTGTGTCTTGCCTCTTCCTCAGAAAGATCATCATTTCCTGGTATATCATGGCAAGAAAACATTATGCTATTTATGCTTTGTGTAAGTGATGGAACTGGGGGAGAGACAAGAATGAAATCACTTCTCAGATTTAATTGCTTTTTGGCTAGAGGAGCTCTTTAAGCAGTTTGAATTGAAAAAGCTTGGCCAAAAAGAAATAGTAAGGGTTTAACTGACAGGGTTCATTAATGGTGTACAAGAATCACTTCTTTTAGATTTTCCCAAAGAGAGACTGCATGGATGGATGGATGGATGGATGGATGGATGGATGGATGGATGGATGGAGGATGGATGGATGGATGGATGGATGGATGGATGGATGGATGGATGGATGGATGGATGGATGACTCATCCTTGAATAATTTTGCAACCTCAAAATTTAAAACAGTGAACCAAAACAGGGCTTCCCATTGTAACGTGACAAGTGACTGTTCATCCACATTGTTGACTTCTACCTGGACCAACAGTTTGCTGCAGGAATCACAACCTAGTGCTGAGCACGGTCGAGATGGCCAGGTCAGCAATGTGGCAAAGGACAGAAAGAAGCTACACAAAATATGCATTTTGCATAGATTCTCCTGAAAACTTGAGCTGCTTAATTAAAATATTTTATCTGATACTTAAGTTAAATGGACCTTATAAAGTTCCTATCATGATCCTTGAACAATTTCTTGGTCTTTGAAAATATAGCAATTTCATGAAACAAGGATGTGGAGAGATAAAATTTCAAATTATCTATTTTGGGGCATCAATATCAAGACTGACAGACTTTGTGTATTCTGAAAATTGGTTCTGCTTAAAGAGTTTCAGGTTGAGCATTGAGCCTTAAACTATGCCAAACCTCTTCTCAGTTTGGAAAACCTCATTCTTTATGTCGCAGTCATTGCTAACTGTATTGGTGCCATTCAGCAGTCAGTGCTATTGCTGTTAAATGAAGTGAGACAGGGTGTCATTCTTTATTTGGTTTTTTTTTCCAGTTTTTAAGGGATGGATTATATAAATTGCTGTATTTGTGATAGAGCTTAAAAACTTCTCTTCTCTTCTCTTCTCTTCTCTTCTCTTCTCTTCTCTTCTCTTCTCTTCTCTTCTCTCTAGAGGTGTGCATGGTGTTTGAGACAACCTCAGGGCACAGGGCTGTAGCAGCTTTGAAAATGAGTACCTGATTTGGTACAGAAATGTCCTATTTTGATACACAAAACTTCCTATTCTGGCAATTAGAAACCATAGTAGAGAGGAACCTAGTACATGACAATAATAATTCTTTGGAAATGTAAATCATGCGATGGGGTGGCTTGACTCATGTTCAAATCACTTCCTTAATGATGAAACCCCTGCCAGTTTCATACAGTTCATTATACATTAAAATAGAATATTTTAGACAGACTCGGTTCGTTTTGAGTATAGAGCCTCATCATTTACTTGAAAAAATCAGCAGCTAGTCATACCAATTTGATATGCTTTGCAATGCTAGCAATGACAATAGGCAACATAATTTTAAAAATAAATTTCATAAAAGAATTTGCCAGTTTCTTTCTCAAGACAAAAATTATTCAAGGAAGTTATTCACAAGGGGAGATTTAAATGCTGGAACATTTAGATATTCTGCAGCCTGGTGATATTCAGAAATCCAAATCAGCTTCTCCTAGTCACCAGAATCCCCTTTTTTTTTTTTTTTTTTTGAAACAGAGACCTTTCTGTTTTCAAAATCACAGCAGTCTTCATGTTTTTAGGCCATGGCTGAAGGTGTTCTTAGACAGTGAAAGTCACAGCAGTCACTCAAGTGATAGGCAATATCACTTGCTCTGGCTGAGCACTACAGAGTGTTCCTCCTGTTCAATTGTCTGTAGGGTGTTAAGGGTCTTTTAATTCCTCATGTTAAAGTGTGTCCCTATTGTCCAGAGTTTGTTTAATACTCACGGTGCAGGGGATGTGTGAAGGAATGACTCTACAGCCCCATGCATGCCACGGCTTATGGTTGCTGTATGGTACGACAACAAAAAATATTGTATTTGCATAGCAGGATGTTTTTTCATGGGTACTTAATTTTTTATGTGTCTTTCTACACCTCCTGGAAGCAGAACTTTAGAAAAAGGGCATAAATCTGATTAAGAAAAACATTCACATCTGTTTAGTCGAGGTTTATATAACTGGAAAGCACATTCAATATTTGGACTAAATTGCTGTCATTTCTTACTGTTTAAATTAAAAGGTAAATAAAAAAGTTTAAAAAAAAGCGAATTCCAGTCTTTTCAGTAATGTTTCCAAACCAACAGATATTTATGCAAGGAAATAATAGAAATTCTGTTATATGGACTTTTTAATTTTTAATACAACAGATATGCAGTATAAAGCTGTTCAGGCACCTGTGCCTTCTCTCTATGCATATCCATTTTCCCTGTTAACAAAAGTTATACACAATACAGGTGTCTTCTTGCTGAATTTCTATGACTTGATTCCGTATTTCATTCCTGGCAGTAAACCAATAGATAATTATCTGAAAAGGCCACCAAAAAAAAGGCAAAAAAGAAAATTTCAGTGTAAACTGAAACTCTTGTGATAAAAATACCTATTTGTTTTTTCAAGAGTGCCATTGGCTTACCTCTGATCTACTTCTGTAGAGGTGATGTTGCGGGCTGACCAGGCAGCTGCATGACTGCGCGCTGGAATTGCACGGGAAGGCATTGCAGTAAACAGCACAGATGACAACAAATAGCCTATGAATAATCCCCAACGTGGTGCTGAGTGATGCTTTTAGCTGTCTGTTCTTCATGTCAGAGGTGGTCAAGATCTCCATCAGCCACCACCTCTGAGAGTCTCACAGCATTTTGTATGAAACTAGACAGATTACTGTGATTTCATTTCCATTCAAAGTACACTTTCCGTGATGTTTATGGCTACACTGAGACAGTCTCTTCTGAAAAGGACAGTAGAGATCTTTCTGCATTTCAAGGGGATATGTTTTAATCCCCTTTGGGGTTTGCAATGCAAATGTGCGTTAAATTTATTACAGCTTACAAGAAAATTACAGCATCTTCCATTTGTGCATCTGTGTAAGTGCCAACCAGCAAAAGGCACTTAAAGGTTTGCTGTAGTTCCAACAGCCAACAATATCTGAACATTTCATAGTGAGACACGGAAATGAGGCAGGTGGCCAAGAGCACATATGGCAGCAGTGACATAAACATATGGAAATTACACTTGAAACATGAAGTGGGTGGGTCATATTTACTAAAACAAATACCTTGGATTTTAGGGGCAAAGCATTTTCTGAATGAGGATGATTCTTGCTTGTGTGTGCCATTGAGGGTTTTGTGAAGTATAAGTTGTGCTCTGTTAGTTGTGCTCTGTGTGCTCTCAGATGGGGCACCAGCTCACCTTTAACAAAACAGCAGTCTACTAAAGCTATCAGTATTTCTGAGTACAGCATCTTTAATCCCTGAGATTGTTGGTTATGTACTGTTTTGCTTTTTGCCTACTCATAGAATGAGTATGTACTTCTGTGCCAGGGCTCTCAAAGGCTTACAGCTCAAACTTGATGGCTTAAATAGAGCTCTGAGAGGGCTGGGGCAGCACAACAACATCCAGGCTGGGCTTTGGGAACTGTTAGCCTCAGGAATGCTGTGTGACCTCTGCCTCTTATTCAGTGGGTGAATGGAATGAGCTGTAGCCCAGGACTTATACTGCAAGCACTTCAGTAGCTCAACCTTGTCAGCTTCCTTTGCTTGAATAAGCTTCAGTGAACAAAAGAAATTAAAACCTCAAGGACTTACATTTAGATACAAACTGCATTCCTGCACTTCTGGTTGCCAACAGAATGAAAGCAAAGCAGAATTTCCTTCAAAAAACCAAGATCTTTAATAAAATACATAGGTTCACATTCTTCCTTGTAAAGTACATTACCTGAAGTACAATAGTTGACTATTGTGAATTGGGGTATGAAGATTACATTTTTCTCTACCTACTGTTCATGTTCAGGTTTATCAGAACTTCCAGTGAAGATACTGCTTTCTGCAGGACTGCAAGCTAAAAATAATCAAAAATCAATTGTAGTTTTGCATCCCCTAAGTGCTGAAGTAATACATTACAGATAATATGTCTACAATGTATCACTCACTTCCCATGCGAAGAGGAAAAAGATGTCCCTTACCTGAGGCATTAGTGCAGAATTTCAGAATGTGAGTTGTGCTTTGGCCACTCAAGTTTTAAGTTATCTAAATGGCAGAGATTCTGTCATCTTCCTTAAGCAACATCTGCATTCATGCTGAAACAATATGCTGCTACTCAAAGTTTTTCTCTGTTAATTTTTATGCCATTGCTACTGCCCCGTACTACCTACATAATTCTTTTCCATTGCTGGTAGTCCCATTTTGATAGTAAAATTGCTGCTAAAACACTGGGATTTTTGTCTGGCCTTTTATGTTACACACATATTTGCAGATCATAGTTAATGAATAATTATAATTTTGCCAGGTGCTCTCCTAAGACTCTGACCATCTGCCTACCAAAATTAGTAGCAATGGTCTATTGGGTACAACAGTGGAGAAACAAACTTTTGTTAAAATCAAGCCTGCTACTATCCTAGTTATTTTCCAGGAGCAAGATCCTGGATGCAGCAATTTCAGTAATGTACTGTCCATGCAAAAAAAAAACCCCAAACCTTAGGTATTCCTTGGACCATTGTTACAATAATGGCAGAATTAAGTCGTAGGCATGTAACCGCTTACCTAGCTACAAAGAAAACATTTAACCTCTAAAGTTTATGTCTTATACATAGGAGCTGAGATTGCAATCATTGGGAGGCAGCTAAAGAAAACACATACTTTTTTTTCTGGCTGTTTATTTTGAACATTTGGCAGCCCTTTGTGAATAGTTAGCATAATTTTTCCCTGATCTTACCTTTTCAGAAAGCTCAAAAGGAAAGGAAAGGTTCTTAGAAATATATAGAAACATATATATTATACCTATAGAGGGGTTTTAATAGATTATTCGGAGTATTTTGCCAGGCCTGTGACACTAAACTTGCCAACCCCTTTTTGCAGTCACCGCGCTCACTCTGGAGGGGGACAACGAGATACAAGGGGGAAACCCAGCACCCATTTCCGCGACGCCGAAGACACCGAAGATGCTGCTGCTGTCACCTCCGTCTTGCCCGGGCGCGCCGTGCCGGGGTTCCCCGCGCCCCCTATCCGGGGCGCCGCCCTGCCACGTCCCGCAGCCCCGGCGGAAACCTGCCAGCCTCCGGGGACTCAGCCACAGCGCAAGCTACCGCCCGCGCCCCGCCGGCCGAGCCGCCCCGCTCCGCTGGCCGCCTTTGTGTCCNCGGGTTCGCGGCGCCCATAAGAAGGGGCCCTGGCCGCGGCCACCGCCCTTCTTCGCCTCACGCCCCGGCCGTCCCGTACGCTCCCGGATTACAAAGCCCGCGCCGCCGTCGCTATGAGCATCAGCACGAAAAACTCCTCGTACCGCCGCATGTTCGGCGGGGGCAGCCGCCCCAGCACCGGCACCCGCTACATCACGTCCAGCAGCCGGTACTCGCTGGGCAGCGCCCTGCGGCCCAGCAGCGCCCGGTACGTGTCCGCCTCGCCCGGCGGCATGTACGCCAGCAAGACGACGTCGGTGCGGCTGCGGAGCAGCATGCCGCCCATGCGGCTCCACGACTCCGTGGACTTCTCCCTGGCCGACGCCATCAACACGGAGTTCAAGGCGAACCGCACCAACGAGAAGGTTGAGCTGCAGGAGCTTAATGACCGCTTCGCCAACTACATCGACAAGGTGCGCTTCCTGGAGCAGCAAAACAAGATCTTGCTGGCCGAGCTGGAGCAGCTCAAGGGCAAGGGCACGTCCCGCCTGGGCGACCTCTACGAGGAGGAGATGCGGGAGCTGCGGCGACAGGTGGACCAGCTCACCAACGACAAGGCGCGCGTGGAAGTGGAGCGGGACAACCTCGCCGACGACATCATGCGGCTGCGGGAGAAGTGAGTGTGCCTGGGGAACGCGGGTTCGGGCTGCCGGCGCCTCCCGCTGCCTCCCCCCCGCCCTGTCTCCTGGCGCGGAGGCAGCCCCTGAGCATCCCGAGCGGTGCCGGGCGGGCGGGAAGCTGGGCGGGCGGGTTTGGGTGACCCCCGCTCCGTCCTCACCGCTGTCTTGCCCCTTCCAGGTTGCAGGAGGAGATGCTTCAGAGGGAGGAGGCCGAGAACACTCTGCAGTCCTTCAGACAGGTTAGCGGTGGTGGGGGAGGGAGGGGCCCGAGGAGGTGGTGGCTGTGCCTGGAGCCGAGGGGTGGGAGTGTAGGAGTTTGCTTTCCTTGCACAAAGAGATTCCGTCAGTTCTCACGCAAGCCCTCCGTGTTTTCTTTAGGGGGGATGCTGCAGTCTGAGGGGAGGGGAGGAAACCTATTGTCCTGCTTTATCCAAGTCTAGCCCATTTTACAAAAAACGTCCCAACGTGGAATCACTTTCCGATCCAATAAAAGTGAAAGGGGGCCATCTGCTCGCTTGGCTGAAGGGTATTAATGGTTTCTATGGGATTCACCGTGGAATGCAGATACAGGCATTATGGCAAGTGTGGTGGCAGCAGATTGAAATAATAGATCCCTTTGTGTCGGAGGGGAGGGCGCAGTGGGCTGCATTCTTACTAAATGTGTAATGGTGCGGGAATATTTCTAGCGAAATGTGTCTATTATGGGCCAGTTTTTATACAAAACAGAACTCCTTTCTGATGAATCACTGGTCAGTGCATTACTGGGCAACAGTTTCAAATTTAAGGTTTTTCATGTGGGTGTTGTCTGCTGACAAGAAGTAGACAATATGTTCCTTGGGGCGAGGTCACAAGATTGAGTTTGCCTCCTCTGGGTGTCCAGTAAGAATGGGGAATTTAATCCTCTGTAAAATAAAGATGTTAACCTAGGAAACAAGTTATGTTAGAGTTTAGTCTTTGTAGGATGCTCTGATGTTATCCAGATAAAGTAAATCTACATGACAACCAGAAACAGCTGTGCAAACAGTGTTCGAAAATTCTTAAGCTCAAGTTTTCACTTGTGCAAAACCAGCTTTCAACTTAGATTAAGCCTTGTTTGGACTAAGAGATATTTAGGAATGTGCCTTCTCAAAACAGGGTCTCTTTCCTAAAACTGCTGATGTAAAACAGCATTGCTGGCATTCTTCTAGACGGGAAGTGACTGCCCTTATCACCAGGCAGCTGGGTACAGGCTGACTTTGTCCCAGAGCTCTTCATGGGCATTAACAGAAGTCACTGTTCAGGAAATCAGCACTTGATTGTTCGCGTTTCCCTGGGAAAGGCTTTTGACTGAAGTGTATTTACAGTCCTTGAAGGAGAGAAGGTGTGTTCAAGAGATAGTGTGGGGAAACTGAAAACACCTACTCCCATTCAGAGCCTGGGAACTCAGTCTCCACTGGCGTTCTGGGGACAGAAGTTTTAAACAACAGTTTGAGATACTGCCTTAATTTAAGCTTATAGGGTTTTTTGGAGTGCTAAGACAATTTAATGTAGTGTGAAGTTCTATGAAAGAGCATTTAACTTAAGTTTTAGAGAACCTCATCTACTCTGATTCATTGCTGAATTCAGTTGAGGGATCAATTGCCTTAAGGTTGGCTTTTACATGATCTTTCATATTTAATTGGTGCACTTTAGGCATGCCTGTATTTCAATCCAGTTGAATCTTATGAAGGCTCTGGGCTTTAAAGTGAGCTTGGCTTGGTGTGCATACCTCACACTCATTATCCAGCTCTTCCCTGTATTTTGGAAAGGGGTCACTCAGGAGCTCAGCCTCCAGATGTGTGCATGCAGGACAGTCAGAATTGGATCAATTTAACCTCCAAACCTGTAGTTTGTGCATAAGAAATGCAAATCATTGTCTATGGAAACTCTGTACTAAATCCATTCATGACATAACTGGTGCATGCTGGTGTGCTTGATTTGAACATCATTCATACCTAATTTTTCCTTACTGGCAAGGGTGGAGTTAACATGCAGGTTTTGAAACCTAAATCTGTTTCAGTATAAGTTTTGTTCTTCTGAAAGTGAAATTAAATTAACAGAGCACTGATGCTGAAATATCCTTGTGCTTTCCACTTTAAAACAATGCACAGCTTTCTATTAAGTCATTATATTTTTCCACTGGAAAGTTGTATAGTTATATAGATTTGGATTACTTCAGCAGGTGCTTTGCTGTTCTGATGAATCATCAAAGCTACTTTTTCCTTGATGGAGCAGTTGTGTACTTCAGTATTTTAAAATAAAGAACAAATATTTGAACTTAAACTTTTGTTTCCAAAAGCTGCCTGTTGCAGAGACTGTTCAGCTCAAATGTTCTGAATTTTAATTTATTTCTTCTGGGCAAAGATATGATTTTACTCATGTGCTGAGGGGTGTACTGCATAAAGTATATGTGGATGTTCAGTGAAGACTTTCCTTTGGGGCAGGACAAGCATCACAGTTAGTGAGAAAGTTACCACAGCTTTGCCAGCTAGTCTAGCAGCAAGGAATAGGTCATGAACCTGTGACAAGCCTAGCAGATCAAGTCCTGGCTAGCATGAGCTTTGTCTAAAGTAAACGTGGATGCTCAACCCTGCGAAGTGTGTGGCTTGCATTGAAGAATCTCCTTGGATGAAATCAGTGCGTACTCCAGCGGAATGTATCTATGACTTGTACTTGTTTGTTCAGGCTACGAGTAGCCTGTTCCTTTATGTGGTTCTCCACACATCTGGGAGCTACTGAAACACTGAATCTTAGTGATAGGGAATACATAAATGATAGCATATAGTAAAGTACATACCACATATGGTAAGTGTCTTCAGTTTAAATTGCTTTCAATTTACTATAAGGTCCTAAAATCCTGTAGCTATTCAGTTGTTATAAAAAAAATTAATAGCCTTCAGGGTGAAGATTCCTGTAAAATCCTCTAGAAAATCTTTGGATGTCTGGCCAATTATGTAAACATGTTGGGTCATAGCCATGTAATTTTCTGCCAGAATGATCATGAGGGTTTTGGTGGGAGGAGAACAAATTAATTAGGAAATTCTTTCCCTGAGCTGGAAAACAGAACTGATATGAACTGTGGGTGTAAAACTGGAATTGATAGAAAAGTTATGGAATGATGCATGAAATGGGTATTATGCTGGGTAAAGTAAACAGAATATTCTTCTGGAGCAAGGACCTTACCCCAGAGTAGGAGTGATCCAAGGAGAGGCTTTCTAGGAGTCTAAGGAAAACACTCCTTATTTCAAAGGTGCCATAATAAAGAGAGCTGCTGATTAGGAATGCTTGTGCTTTGGGCAATCCAAAATAGCTTTAGAGTAAGCTGTAAGAACCTGATATGTTAATACCCTGTGAGCACAAGCATGTGGCTGTGTATGTAACTAGTGTGAAAGGAACAATCTTCCCCTTTGCAAACTAAATGCCTTACACATTCAAAACGTAAGAAGTTGCCAATCAATGTTTAGTCTTGTGTTTTTGAGCGAATTCAAATTGCTCCCTTGTAACATTCATGACGTGTCTTCTGTTATGCTCTAAATGAATTTTTGCTGTTGATTAAGGCTATCTCTGTCCAGCAAAAGGTGGAGTCTTTGCCAGCAACTGTGGGGGTGTAGGCAATGATGAGTAGCTCAGTTTGTGTTTATGCTCATACCTTTTTTTTCTGAAGGGAGATCTGTTGACCTGCATTAAGTGAATACTGCAGTTCTTATACGTACCTCACCATCTCTACAAGTATGCTTTAAAAGTGTAGTCTGTGGACCTAAGGGGCTCTGTGCTTGTTCACCAAGGAGTCCATAAGTTAAGCCCACTGATAGGCATGAAGGCACATGTGTTGCACTTTTAAGCCCCACTGAAAAGAGTGGAAGTTGGCAAATTACAACTCCTTGTCCGTGTAGTCAAGCTAGGAGCACTTACTGCCAACTTCTGACTCAAGTACTTGAAGGATTTACACCCACTATGATCTGTGTGCTCTTGATCATGCTTAGGGACATGTCAGCAAAGATGATATAATCAACATATATGGTATAGTTTTCAAATTCACAATAAAGGTGCATATAATTGTTTAAGGCTAAGGTAGGAGGTGGCAAAAACGTTTTTTACAGTTTTTGATTTCCTATTGTCTTGCCAAAAAGCTCAGATGTAGCATCAGTCTGTATGCTGCTGAACTTGCTGTAAGAGACTTCTGTACATCAGTTTTGTAAGATTATGCATCCTTCTCTCTGGTCAGGATGTTGACAATGCCTCTCTGGCACGTCTTGATCTTGAGCGCAAAGTTGAGTCCCTGCAAGAGGAGATTGTCTTCTTGAAGAAACTTCATGATGAGGTAAGCTGAGAAATGAGGTCTGTGTTTAGATGTAGGCTGTCTAGCAAGGAAGCTCTTTGCTGGTTCTGCCCCAGATTTCCCACCTGTGTATGATCTGTGTGCTTTTGTGCAGTAATATTGAGTGTGTGCTTCTCTCTAAGGAAATCCGAGAATTGCAGGCCCAACTCCAGGAACAGCACATCCAAATTGATATGGATGTTTCTAAGCCTGATCTTACTGCTGCCCTGCGTGATGTTCGCCAACAGTATGAAAGTGTTGCTGCTAAGAATCTTCAGGAAGCTGAAGAGTGGTACAAATCCAAAGTAAGTAAAATGCATCAGGCACTGGAACTAATTCTGTTTAACAGCTTTGCTGTAGCACTTTCTGTTCCCTCTGTCTCTCTAATGGACACGAACGTAACCATGACACAAAGTCATTTTTTAAATCCTAGTCTGGGAAGGGTACAACTGAAAACATTTTGTGCCATAACTACAGCAGCAAAGTAATGGATGCACACTGGGCTCTTTCCTGTGCTTGTACCTGAAAGCAGATGTTGGATGAAGTACTGGAGAAATGAGTGAAAAGATGGGAAATGTACAGGGTGGGGAAACAAGTATCAAAGTTGGCTATGAATTCTAATATAACATTTAGACATAGAGAGGCACTTTAAGAGTAATACTAATATTTAAGCACTTTAGGTGCTAACCCTTGTAGTACCTTCAGTTGCCCTCAACTGCTGTGTCCACAGAAGGTCTGTTTCACCATTTCTGTTGAAGTGTTGTGCTAACCAGACTGGGGTTTTCCAGTTTGCAGATCTCTCTGAAGCTGCTAACAGGAACAACGACGCCCTGCGCCAGGCCAAGCAGGAAGCGAATGAGTACCGCAGACAGATCCAGTCTCTCACCTGCGAAGTTGATGCTCTTAAGGGAAGCGTAAGTGGAAGACAACAGTTGTTCTTCTTCATTGCAGCTTTAAGCACTGCAGTGTAATTCTTAATTTGGATGTGAATGCAGGTGATCACCCGCATGATGATCATGGTGATTGCCATGCAATTCAGCAGCACATTAGTACTTTTTGTAAAGGCTGCTGTGAGCTCAATTTGTGTGTATGCACAACAGTGCACTGGCTAGATTGATACACTGACTTGGTCTTACTTGAGCTGTAAACAATAAGTTCATTCTCTTGCTATAATATTCACTGTTTATTTAGCACTTTCTGAAAGTGTTTATGCCTTGTCTGTCAGGTACAGATAAAATTACAAAAAAAAAAACCCTGGAGGAGCAGTGAAAGGTGCAAATTTTGCTGTTGCTAAAACATGACTGCCTGAAAGACAGGCTTGAAATGGATGTAACAGTGTTTAGCACACCTGCAGATCTCCTCTACTAAGGACTGCCTGCGTGCTGACTTGAACTGCATGTGTTGGGCTTACTGTAAAGGATGGCTTTGCCACCTGGTAGAACAAATATGTGGCACACCTCAGATCACACAGCAGAATAACCCTCCTTGACTTTGCAAAGGGAAGATAAGGAGATGACAAATTTGGGACATGTCTCGGCATTTTCAGAAAGGATGCTAATATAACACAACTTTCCTCCTTTAAAATTTTAAGGGTCTTGAGGGTGGGGAAGAGTGACTGAACTGCAGCAGTGCTTGATTTCACTATTCTCTTCCAGAATGAGTCCCTGGAGCGCCAAATGCGTGAAATGGAGGAGAATTTTGCTGTTGAAGCTGCTAACTACCAAGACACTATTGGCCGTCTGCAGGATGAGATTCAGAACATGAAGGAAGAAATGGCTCGTCATCTCCGCGAGTACCAGGACCTGCTGAATGTAAAGATGGCTCTTGATATTGAGATTGCCACCTACAGAAAACTGCTGGAGGGTGAAGAGAGCAGGTAATCACTTGCAGACACTTTTCTAAAACCAGGAATTACTAAAAGATACTTTATACCCATGTCTGACTTTATCAATTTCTTTTTTTTTCCTTCAGGATTAACATGCCTATTCCAACCTTTGCTTCTTTGAACCTGAGAGGTAAGCTGTTTCTGCTATTTCAATTAGGCAGTTGCTCTATCATTAGCATGAGGGTCCTGGAGAGTTCCTTTTATGCTGGTTTGTGAATTTGTGTAAGTGCAGTTTGTTGTGAATACTCTTCTTGGATCCAACTACAGTATTTGCAATTACTTAACCTTGGATGGTAGTAGCTCTTTTGCTCCTGGACACGTATTTTTAAATATTGGTACATAGCAAGTAATTAGTTTGGATATCTGCTGAAAGTGCTTTAAGGGGCATGGAGAGAAAATGTAGAAGACCTGGCTTATTCAGAGCAGGAGACCTCTTTGTATACTAAATTGGGATTCTGAAAGTAGACACTAAAATCTGTTACACCTCATTTCTTTGAGGAGGCACTTCATCTAGACTATTGGTAATAATACATCTTCTTCTGCAGAAACCAACATTGAGTCTCAGCCAATGGTTGACACTCACTCAAAGAGAACACTTCTAATTAAGACCGTCGAAACTAGAGATGGACAGGTTGGTGGTAACTTTAATTTTATTTCTATCACAGCTGGTTACCTTAAATTCTTAAGTTTGCCTACTGCTTACTGCAGCTTGTATGTGGTAGTAAGTATTGAGTAGAACAGCAACTGGCAAAACAAGCTGTGTGAACATACAGGCATAGCAAACAGGTTTCTCTGGAAAAAAATCAAAATTCATCTGATAGTAAAACTTTAAGTTGGTGACTGTTACCTGTGTATTGAGTATTTAAGTTCAGCTGAGTTAGCAAATTCTTAAAAGATTTCCTTAGGAAAACATGTGGCTGTAAACAGAGATACTTTACTTGCTTCAGATAAGATGCTGTTGTTGGTGTAAGTAAATAAAACTTGAAAGGTTTCTGTATGCTATTTACAAACTAGAATTTCTCATAAGTGAGAGCTTATACCCACTTGTTCACATTTCCACTTTTAACTCTTAAAAACCCACAAAAACCTTTCTGCTAAAACTTAATGCAAGTGTTTCTGTTTTTCATTAGGTTATTAATGAAACTTCCCAGCATCATGATGACTTGGAGTAAAGCTGAAGTGAAGATGCATACTTACTAAAGGAGAAATTCTTACCAGCAAGATTGAAAAAGTCCATGTCTTAAAGGAAGAAACAGCTTTCAAGTGCCTTTCTGCAGTTTTTCCATGAGCGCAAGATGATTATGCTAGGAAATAGGTCTTAGATCTTGCAAACTGACTCTCCCTGAAGGATTAGAGTTTACAATGGAGTCTAGTTTACAAATAGCAATATCTTGTGCTGCAATACTGTTTTTAAGTATCTGAATTCAATAAAACTGCTTTTTCCAGCACAGTATGAGCAACCTGTCGCTACTTCAATAAATCTTTGGAAAATGGCTCTTGATGTGTTCTAATTTGTTAACTTCATGACTTTCTGGAAAGCCATAACATAATGCTGGAATTATTATACGGTTGACATCTCTAGTACTGGCTGTGTGGAATGCTGTTTTTTCAGTTTAACTAGATAAAATGTCTTACTCATTTACTGCTTAGGTTTTGGAACCAATTAAAATGGATTATAACTGGCAGATGCATAATGTATTATGATATTTCTTATCACTTGAATAAAATGATACTTCAAGCTAATAAATATTAATCTTGCTTCCATATAGTAGTTAATGCAGTTACTAAATGTCAGAATGCCTGAAGTACCTTAAAACTTGGCTTTATAAAACATACTAGTTATACAGCAGAGAAATAGTTCATGTGGGCCCTTATCTCAGACAGCACCTTGCAAAGTTAACAGCTGACTTGGTGCATTAACTTATTTTTCCAGGAAAAACTAGTTCCCAAAGGCTTGTTGGTATTACAGAAGCTACATGAAGGCTTTGGCTGGAGCTGGGGGTTAGTTTTTGCTGTCAGTTTTTGCTGACAATTCCAGTATTTAAACCCCTTTTAAAAAAGGAGAGCCACCATGCTTGGTGTTCTCTGCTGAGCATCAGTGTAAATGCAGCAGAATGGGAACAAGGGAACAATGGGAACAACATCAACTTCCACTCTGCCTTGCCATAGTCTTCCAGAAGGCAGTAATGGAAGTTGATGTCTTCTCTGAACACTTAAGTTTTCTTCTGCAGAGCAACATACTTCTCAAATTTAAAAACCCACAGCAGAGCCCCATGGAAGTAGCTACTGTGTTCTGCATCCCTTCTGTAAAGTCTGCTTCCTGTAAGCTTTTACTGTGGTACAAAGTTTCTGGAATGAGGAACTGCAAATGTAATTTTTCAGTTAATATGAATAGCATTCAGCATAAGGGTAGTACTTCCATGTTGTATAGACTCTCTTGCTAGCATTTGGGAATTGATCTGTAAGAAAAGCTTACCTCCATCTGATAGGGATGAAAACAATTTACTCCTTTTCCATCCTTATTCTTACCTTTGCTCCAGTGTGTGACTAACTGGATGCAGTGCAGGCCCTGGAGGGGGTGTGGGGGCAGTAGGAGGCTGCTTTTCTCATCCCAGTTGCTAGCAGCACCAGGTTAGGGGTCCTGCAGCCAGGATACTAAAGAGGGAGGTGGACAGTGCTTGGGGTGTGCTGAAACCCTCTGCAGCTCCAGCACAGGCATCCTGCAACCTGGAGGTAGGGCCTAGGTGTGAAGGCAGTTTGCATCTGTGAGCCACCCAGGGAGAATTGCTGCAGCTGTTCTTCACAGCAGAAAAGCACCTAAATTTTCAAACAAACCCCACTTTTCTCTAGTAAGTGTTCAAAGACTTCAGCCTCCCACTTCCCATTGGGCCAGAGGGGAGTTTTCTCTTTGCTGTTACACCAAACACAGGTTGATGATACATGTAAATCCATTAGACTGGGATATGTCCCTGTCCAGCTTGGTGCTTTATGTGTTTCCCAAGAGAAAAAGTCCTGCAGGTGGTCCAGCGTTTGTTCTGGTGACTCCCTTCATGCAAAAAGGGACAGAAGTGACGCTGAGGAGAGCACCTGGACCCAAGCCTCAGCCACAGCTTTTGCCTCAGCAAAGCAGAACAGATCAACCTGGTCCACCATATGGTGGGTAGGATAGTCTCACTAGAAACTGAGAGTGAACCCAGCCTTTTTCATGTTGCAGAGATTACTGACACCAGGTTTTCTACTACCTTTCAACATCCAGACTAATTTAAAAAAAGCACAAATAAGCTTTCATGGGAAGTATTTTCTGTGATAATAATAGCCCTGGGCATGTGTAATATCTCATTTTGAGCACTTTATAGGCATGAGTGTCAACAACCTTTCAGGACAAGTGGAATAAAGGGCTGATGTCTTGCCTGTTGCAGACTACTTAAGTCTTTCTCTGGATGTAGTTATTGAAAAAGTTGAGCCAATGCTTAATGTAATTTCTTGCCCCTAAAGCTATGTCAGAGCCCTGGTTGCTGGCATCTGGCAGTCTATGGGCAGGGAGAGCCAGCCCCACTAGGGGATGGTGGGCACCCTTGGTGCCTCTGGGCAGAGACCCACAGCACAGTGTACTTTTTGAAATGCACATTGACCTCTGGAGTTGTGATAGTCTTTCAGATATTGCTTCCACTCTGCCACCAGCTACCTGGCTCAGTGCTTTCTGTTGTCTTTGATTGCTTCACTCAGTAGATAAAAGAAGTGCCTGTATCAAGCACTGACTGAGCAAAGGAGTTATTCCTGGCTCTTCAGTGTTTAGGGTTACTCAGAACACAGAGAAGCATGTGGCAGGGCTCTCAGTCCTGGGAATAAATAGAAAAATAAATAAAAATAAATAAACCTAGTTGCCAAGGGGATAAGGAGATTGCAGGAAACGTCAAAAACCCGCACCCCTGTGAATGCAAGAGCACCCTCCTGGTGGAAAGGAGAGTGGACAGTGGCTGTGTAAACTTCTCAGTGTTTGATCTAGGGGCACCAGCTTTATGCTCGTATATAATTACTGAAAGCTGCTTCATGCTGAGCCAGCAGCTGACCTCAGAACTGTATTTCACATCCTAATAACTGCAGGCAGCAGCTGCACCAAGTGGGGCAGCCCACACCGATGGCCAGGCACTTGTCCTGCCCCCCAACGAGCCCCACGAAGCTCTCCCGAGCTTCCAAATGTGCCCACAGTCAACGATCATAATCCTCCGGGTGACTGAGAATCCTCATATTTTGTTTGTTTTGCCTCATGTAGCCAGAACTTTGATTTCCTTTTTTTTTTTTTTTTTTAATAATCTTGCAAAATATGGAAACTGTTAGCAGAGACTCCGTATTCCAAGCCCCTGGGAACACGTAGCTAACGCAGTTCTTCTGCCATTCAGTTGGTCTGCTTTAGTATACAACAAATATACTTTTCCCTTCGCTTTCCCTCCCGTCCTCCCTCCCTCCCTCTCTCTTATTTTCCTTTTTCT
>VZSE01007762.1:14669-28594 GCA_013398275.1 Promerops cafer | reverse complement strand
CCATTCCAGGATTCTGGGATTCACTTCCTCAGCTGTACAGAGCTCCTTCTCCACGGGAACTTCTGTTTGATCCTAATGGAAAACCCTGACACAATCCAGGGCAGTTGTTACAAAGCCCCTCTGCCCCTTGTTTCAGGTATTTATTTGTACTCAGGTCCCTCCTCTTGCCTCTGGAATTGTAACTGTGACCGTGAGAGGATTTCTGTCCCTGCAGCCACGTTCCCCAGTCCCACAGGCTCTGTCCCTGCATTTAGGGACAATTGATGTGCAATCCCTCTCTCTCCCCCTGGCTTTTCCTCAAATGAGCAGCCAGAAATTCATTCAAGCCCTGCACTTCTGTTGTTATCTAGATGCAAGGAGCTCCTTTTTTTTGGGAATCATGGAAAAGCTTTCCAAGCTTTTGCCATGAAGGAAGTTCCCCCCTACCTGTTGGCCAAACAGCTGCTGCAGTTGCATTCCTGCTCTTTTCCTTTTGCTCCCCATCCTCCTGGAGGATTGCTGCCTGTTGCTGACATTTGTATTGTGCCTGGGTTTATTAATTCATCAAATGCCAAGGATCTGGTTCCTCGTTCTGCTGGAGCAGCTGGTTCCCATCAGCTGCTGTTACAATTGGCTTGAAAAACCTCCCAGGAGGAGCCCAATAACTCAGATTTGTCAGATCTGCAGTAATTCATGCAAGATGGGGCCGATGTGGAAATCCACATTTCTTAACTGCAAGGATCAAGATACCAATCCTATTGTTGAATCCAAGATGGGATTTCCAGTAGGACCCACTTGTCACTGACAATTCCCAATTCCCACCCCCTTCCTATTGCACAGCCTGAAATCTTCTGTTTGCTCTTAGGCCAGAGGTTCATGTATTTCCTTTTAGGACAAGAAAATCTTTTCAGATTAGAACGGAACAACCCAAGCAATTCAGAAAATCACTCCAGTGCTCCTCATACTCGGATAACTCCAGGAACATTTCCTTTAAATCCTCACATTTGGCATCTGCCAGAGAGGAATGTGTGGTTTGCCTCGATAGGAGAAATCTGGAAATGAATATTCAAACATTTTCTGCTTTGTAATTTGTAATTGTGCGGGCTGGTTTAGCAATAAGTGTGTGAGTACAATGTTCAGGGAGTCTTTAGTTCTGGTCCTCTGACTCGACACAGACCTTTTGTTATCTTTTTGACTCAGGAATTACATCAGATGTCATTTGGAACTCCCTGGCGGGCCCTGCGCGATGGCGAATGCACAGACCCTGAGGAGAAACTCAACATTTCCTTATGAAAACTCTGCCTCGATGCTTTTTGTTTCCTCAGCACCTCCTCACCTGCACAATAATTGTGTCTAAACCAATTTGAGCTCTTGCACAGAAACAGGATGAGGGGGAATGGTTTCCTACAGGAACAGGCAGGGCTAGGTGGGATATTGGGAAGGAATTCTGTGAAGACCCTGTTGGCTCCGAGGGGTTGTGGACTCCCCATCCCTGGAAGTGTCCAAGGCCAGGTTGGAACAGCCTGGGACAGTGGGAGGTGTTCCTGCCCATGGATAAGCTTTAAGGTCCATCCCAACCCAACCCAGGTAAAGATTCCATGATCTGTCCTGCTGCACACCCCACAAGCGCTCGTTAAGCAAATTAAAGATCTTGTCCCACCTCTCTGTGCCTACAGCAGCTCTACCAACCCAGCCTCTTCCCTTCTTTCTTCCTGGGTACGGTGTCCTTGAGCTCTGGTGTCTAATCCTGGGTGTCCTGAGGTGTTGGAGCCCTGGTCAGTGAGAATTTCAGCTCTCTGTGCTCAGGGCACTGCCGCTCAGGAAAGCACTGCATCTGACCAGAGGCCATGGAGAAGCTTCCAGAATTGAGTGATGGCACTGGGATTGTGGCTGTGGAGTTTGAATAGAAGTGTGTGACAGCACAGGGTGCAAAACTTGGGGTTTAGGGGTTTAGAATATAATATATATATAAGGCAAGATGGAGGTATTTGGGCGTTGGCCAGTTCTTCTTCTTCACCTTCTTCTCCATGGGTTTGGGTGCTGTTCTGTAGTTGGATGGAAAAGCCACAGTGCGGACAACGAGTTCTTGGTTATTGGGCTGAAAATGGAAATAATGGAGGTGTCACTTCTGAATTGGAGAGTTTGTGCTTCAAAGGCCTTGCAGAGAAGGAGATACATCACCATTTTTCACTTTGTTAGCTGGAACTCCCAGCTGGTGAGACTGTGCCATGGATGAGAATGAATAAACACCTGAGTCCCAACAGGAAACTCCGTCTGTCGACTTTAGTCTCGAGTCTAACAAGGAGAAAAGAAGATAAAACTGCTGCACTGAGGAGCCCCAGGGTCTCCACACAGCTCCCAGACTCCAAGAACAAGGAATATCTTTAGCTCCATTCCCAGGGGGCACCTCTGGCTGTGAGATCCCAGCTTCAGCTTCCTTGTGGGAAGGAGGGCTGACCAAAAAACCAGAGGCAGCCTGTGGTGAAAGCCTGGGCTCTGTGCTCTGTTCCTGGAATTGCAGCAGATTTCCTGTGTGGCTTTGGACAAGTCACGTCAGCCAAAGCCCTGGGAGCTGGGGCCAAACCACGGTGCTCCAAATCAGGTGTGTGTGTGTTTGTTTGTTTATTTTTGTTTGTATGGCCAGGCATGTTTTTAGGAGCCTGATTTTTGACATCCAGGGGGTTTTTATAAACCTTTGGTCCATGTGTCTCAGGTGCCACAGCTCTGTGGAGTTCCTGGAGAGCCCTGGATGTCAGGCCAGTTGTTTATATGTGAATTTAGGGTGTTAACTTTATGAAGCCCATCAGGGGGGTGCTCATTTCTCTGAGCCAATCACTTCCACCTATGGGTGAAGGAGATCCAGGAGCACAATTCCATTTCTTCACGCCTTCCAGAGGCTCAGCACGTTAAGGGTGGAAAGGCTCCAATCCCAGAGAAATGCAAAACTGAGCATTTCTACTCCAGTTTCTTCCACCTCTGTGGATAGGCCATGAATATTCCTGTTGCATTCTCAGTGGGGAAACACTCCAGACTTGCTGGGCAGTTGTTCTCACCCTGAAGATTTTTTCCCCTCAAAAAGAATCCCAGAATTTACCTGCTAAGTTTTTAATTCCCTCTCCAATTCTGTCCGGGTCCAATCACCAGAAAATACCACGCAAGACCTTTTTAAACAGAAAAAATGCAAGGTAGGAGCCCACACCCACTTATTATTTTCATTCCTTGTCTTAAATAACCTGTCCAAACAAACAAGTACCTCCTAGGCTGAGACCTTCTACAACAATTTTTAGTCCAGGCTGGATTTTAACAGCCAACTTATAACAACAATCCCCTCTTATTGGTAGTGGCGTGTGTGCTACCAGGGTAAAAATATTCCCAATGTGCACACACTGCATGGGATTTAAATAGAAATATCCTTGTGATTTTGGCTGACAGAGTCCTCGGGCAGAGCTGGCTCCGTGCAGAGGCAGAACTTTTCTTAGCACAGCCAGGGGCTGGCCGGGGCTGTGTCCAACGGGAGGGGACAGCAGGGGCAGCAATGGGGGGCTGAGCTTAGTCTGAGGCTAGGCCTGTGTGAGGGACCCCAAGTGGAGACACCAGGGAGGTGTTTCACACCCCAGCAGATGAAAGTTGGGTTTTTCCCCAATAGCCCAGGATCCCTGGGGCTGGAAAAGCCCTCCCAGCCCAGGCAGTCCCAGCTGTGCCCCATGCCCACCTTGTCCCCAGCCCAGAGCTCTGAGTGCCACCTCCAGGTGCCACCTGCAGGGATGGGCACTCCAAAGCTCCCTGGGCAGCCCCTGCCAAGGCCTGAGCCCCCTTTCCATGGGGAAATTGCTCCTGGTGTCCAAGCTGAGCCTGCCCTGGCCCAGCCTGAGGCCGTTCCCTCTGCTCCTGTCCCTGTTCCCTGGAGCAGAGCCCGACCCCCCCGGCTGTCCCCTCCTGGCAGGGAGTTGTGCAGAGCCACAAGGGCCCCCCTGAGCCTCCTTTTCTCCAGGCTGAGCCCCTTCCCAGCTCCCTCAGCCCCTGCTGGGGCTCCAGCCCCTTCCCAGCTCCGTTCCCTGCCCTGGACACGCTCCAGCCCCTCCAGGGCTCTCCTGCAGGAGCCACAACTGGACACAGCCCTCGAGGGGCCTCTCGGTGCCAGCACAGAGGGACAATCCCTGCCCTGCTCCTGCTGGACTCATAATTCAGCCCCAATGTGCAGCAAATCCCTCAGAGATGTGGCAAACAGGAGGCCCAAAAGCAAGTGAAGGCTCTCCAAATCCCGGTGGCGAGTGAGATTCCCAAGCAAAGTGGATTAAAAATCCAAGGGAATCTTTAAACCAAATATTGGTTTTTGTAGAACAACAAAACCAGGGTAGTGTTTGCACTCAGCCATAAAAGTTGCTGTGGTTGTGTAATCATGTGGAGTTTTGGCCTTAGGAGGAGTTAGAAAGCAGCTGCAGAAAATTAACTTCTCAAATTTATTATGCATTGGGTGGAATCTAGAAAATTCCCCCATGTTATTCTTTTTTCTTTACTAGAACTGGAAAAGGCACGTTTTGGATGAGGTTTCATCTCAAGCCTCTCCCCCCAGGCAGGCACAAACCTGAAGCCTTTGAGGGGAAATGCAAAACCAGCAGGAAAACCAGACACCCCTCTCCAGAAAATGCATGGACATCTTCTTTCCTCCTTTAAGGACCTGATCCACATCCCAGCGGGTTCAGGCAAAGGAATCCCAGTGTAGGGAGCTGGTAGAGCCTCAGCAAGGTGAAAATTTGTGGGGTGATCCCAGATGAGTGAACTCTGGTAAAATTCTCATTCCAGAGAAAGGGGTGGGCAGCACCAGGAGGAAATCCATGGAATGGTTGCCACAGCTGGCACAGGCGAAAATTCTGGATTCTGTGCTGAGAAATAAATTCGGAGTCTCCTCTAAACATAAAGCCCAGAAATCCTCCAGTGCCCTGCCTTTTTCAGAGGATAATCATAGGAAGCTGTCCCAGATTCCCAACATTTTCCAATGTTTCAGTTTCTCTTTCCCTTCAAAATGATTTCCAAGTGCCCCTCACCATCTCCTCGATCCTCTGGTGTTTTTCCCTGGGATCTTCAGTTCCTTGGCTCACCACTGATGTCCCCTTTCACACCTCTAGGTCTCCTCTCACCTTCCTCACTTCCCCTCATCCCATCCCACTCTTAGTCCAGGTCACTGGATGATCTTGGGTGTCTTCTCCCACCTTGGGGATCCTGTGGTTTTCCCACCTCAGGAGAAGCAGGGAGTTGGGTTTGGGGCTCTGTCTGCAGCAATGATGGTTCTCAGGAGTCCACTAAGGATGAAATCTTTTCCGTGGAGAGCCTTCCCAAAATAAAACCATTCCCCAACCACTTTATTGAACAGAGTGATGATCCCACTGCTCGGATCTGCATTCCCTGTAATGTTCCTTTGCTGTAGATCCCATCCAAACCTTATCCAGTGGAAACTTTTGCATCACCTCCAAATTGGGATGTCGTTACAGCCTGGGACAGGATCATTTTGTTTTCCCTACGTGAACAGTCTTGTTCCCACTTATCCCCTGCATATTTCTGCTGGGTGTTGGATCCTCCCGAGGAGAGCTGCTCATTAACAGGAATTTTCACCCCTTCCTTAAAGCCCACTCATTGTTTTTTGGAAAATGTTCTGTTCCTCCCATCGTTCCCCTACCAAACTTTAACTCCTGGATTCGTTCCCTGTGCTGGTGGCAGGATTTACCTTCAGAGCAGGCACACGGGGAAGTCCTTGGGCCCTGGGAATTCAGCTCCTTGCTGCCATGAATGAAGGATTTTAGGGATGCCACGCTTCACTTCTGGCCCTGAGAGGCTCAAAGCAGCTGCTCTTCCAGGTGAAGTTCTCACTGTCCCTCTAAAATGCTCTGCACCCACAGGGAACAAAGCTGGCTCCTCTCCATGAAACATTCACGGCACTGCAGCAGGAAGCTCCTGGGTTCCAGAGAAAAAGATCAGAAAAGGAGGAAAACAGTTAAGGCTGCAGCAGAACCAGGTTTTAGTTGTGAACTGAGGGCAGGGGATGAGCACCAGCTCCTTGGAATCTTGTTCCTAAATGGGAAAAATTAAAAACTCGTAGGGTCTTCATAGCCACATCTCCACCCAGTGTGAACCTGAGCTGCTCCAGTAGAAACAGGATAGACCACTGAGGGTCTGGTTGTGGAATCCCTAAGTCCAGACATGCTCCAGATCATTTTAGTGAGTAACTGTACACAGGGCACTGTTTTACAGGTGATCTAGGGATATCCAGGACATGAATGGATCTGAAAATCCTGGATAACTTCCGTGGCATCTCAGAGTTTCTCTGCCCAGAGCAGCTGGGGCTGCCCCTGGATCCCTGGCAGTGCCCAAGGCCAGGCTGGACACTGGGGCTGGAGCAGCCTGGGACAGTGGGAGGTGTCCCTGCCATGGCAGGGGTGGGATGGGATGAGCTTTAAGATCCAACTCAAACCATTCCGTGATTCTGAGAGACATTATCTGTTTGAATAAACAGAATTCCTACAAAAGAACCTCTGTGTATCTCCAGGGAAAATCCACAACCCTTCTAAGGTGACCTTGATGTTCCTGAGTGGTGCCCGTGCAGAGTTCTCAGCTTGTCACAAATAACTGCTAAAACCACACATTAAAACCAATTTTAAAGCAAGAAAGCAGCTTGAAATGAGTGTTTGAGCAGAACCCTGTCCAAAGCACCCCCTGCCAGCTCCACAGCTTTATCACCCTTGGTTACTTCACTGCAGACTCTGAGGAGCAGGAGCTGTGGTAACATCCACCCATCCCTTACATTTCCCCTCAACGCCAAAGTTTCTCCCTGTTGCCCACAGTTCATGGAGCAGCCAAGTGTCTCAGTTTGCAATTCAAGCTGTGTCTGGGGCTGTGTGTTCCACTGGCACCTGTCAGAGCTGGGCCAGTTCTCTCCTGTTCATGGCCACCTGATCAAACCAGCTGGGGCACTTTTCTTTATCTCTCCCACAGCCAATCCTCCCTCAGGGAAATCTCTTCTGTCCATGGCCATGGAGCCTCCCTGCAGGGCTGATCCAATTCCAGCATCCCATGGGAGATGCTCCCCCAGGGGAGGAGCCCAGCATTCCTACCTGGATAGAATCTGACCCTGCACACCCCAGCAGCCTTTTCCCCCTGCATTCCCAGAGGAGCAGCTTTCTCCTGCCCTGCATTCCCAGAGGGAGCCCAGGCCCATCCACAGCACCCCTGGAGCTGCAGAGGAAACTCCACCCTTGGCCAGGACCCTGCTCCAGCAGAGCCACATCTGCCCCTGCAGGGGGATTGCAGCCCCCATGGGATGGGGCTGTGCCAGCCCCCTGCCCAGCAGGGTGTCAGGGCGGTTCTGACTCTGCCAGGGGTTTATTTTTTGTACTTTGCATTTGTATTTTAATTTTCCTAGTAAAGAATTGTTATTGCTATTCCCTTATCTTTGCCTGAGAGCCCCTTAATTTCCAAATTCTAATAATTGGGAGGGAGGGGGTTTGCATTTTCCATTTCCTTAGCAGACACCTGGCTTTTCAAACCATGACACCACGCCACTCAGGGCCTTGCCAGAGGCCACTTAGAGGAGCCCAGTGACGCAGCTGAATCACACAATGGCTCCTTTTCCTCCTTGGATGCAGCTCGGGATCCATCCCAGTCTTTTCTTGCCTCTCCATCTGCAGAGAGTCATCACTGCTGGCAAGGACAGCGTGGAGTGGGATAAATCAGCATCGATCCTGCTCCAGCCTCTCCTGGAATCTGTCACTGCAGAGGGACATTTGTCAGGGCTCTGACAGGTCTGGGATTGAAGCAATGCTGCAGATATTTAGGTTCAGGCTGTTTTTCAAGCAGGACAAGCAGGCTCTGCAGTGCAGCTCTTCCAGGAGCTGTTCCAGCCTGGCAACAGGCTTGGGATGAGTCTGTTCCTTAGTGTCCATCACCCACAGGATGAACCAAAGAACAAAACAGGGGAGAGTGGATCAAGCAATCCCAGACTGGCTTGGATTAAAGGTCACCTCATTCCACCCCCTGCCACGGGCAGGGACACCTTCCACTGTCCCACGTTGTCCCTGGAAATGTCCCAGGTCAGGCTGGCCAGGGCTTGGAGCAGCCTGGGACAGTGGGAGGTGTCCCTGCCATGGCAGGGGTGGGATGGGATGGGCTTTAAGGTCCTTCCAACCCAGTTCCTTCAGTAAGTCCATGGTCTCCTGGTTCTCTTGACCTTGCAGGATAATTAGAATCTCATCCTGCTGCATCACTGCCCGCTGGGAAATGCCTGGTTTTGTCATTTCTGTCACCCATGGGATGTCATTACTTCCTGCCAAACCGTGTTGCCTCAGAAACTCTGTCTCCAGGTTTGTGTCTCGTTGTGGTGGGAACAGCAAAAAACTCAGCTCTGCTCCAGAGATTTTATGGACAGTGACAATAAATGGATGCAGAACAGGGATGGCAGGAATTCAGGATTTCAGGAGAAAATCCTGCAGGGCAGAGCTGGCAGCAGGCAGAGCTCAAGGCTGCTGTGGGAGAAAACAAGGAAAGGGGAGTCTGAAAACAAATAATTCCAGACTGGTTTGGGTTGGGATGGACCTTGAAGCCCACCCAGTCCCACCCTATCCCACTCCCATCATCCCATCCTGTCCAGCCTGGTCTGGGACATTTCCAGGGATCCAGGGGCAGCCCCAGCTGCTCTGGGCACCCTGTGCCAGGGCCTGCCCACCCTGCCAGGGAACAATTCCCAATTCCCAATATCCCACCCAGCCCTGCCCTCTGGCACTGGGAGCCATTCCCTGGGTCCTGTCCCACCAAACCAAAACCAGCCTCCAGATACAAGTCCATGAGAAAGGAGGATCCATAACCTCAGTTACCCATGGAACAGCAATGTCTGTATGTTAAAGGTGACTTTGGTCCCATGTTCTCAGATTTTCTGGAGCCCAACCTCTTCTTCTGCCTCTAAATTCTGCCAGGGTTTAGGTTATTTTTGGGATATTTAGGGTATTTTCAGGACTTGCTGTGTTTGTTTGGATTTGTGGTAGATACAGGGGGGCCTGGCCATGCTTTTGTCCATCCCAGATGTTCCCACTGTATCAATACTTCCATAAAACTGTCCCTGACTGGGACCTTACATTGTCTAGGACCTCTCCTGGCAGAGGAACCTCAGAGTTCTGAGTCAGAGCAGAGATGCCTCAACAAGTGCTTCATTCCTGCTCTTCCCACATAATAAAACTGTTTGGGAAATGTTGGCTTTGCAGAATGTCCTGTGTATGCTGTGCTTCCATCTTCTCATTCCAAATATCCATACTGTCACGCCCAGAAAACTGGAAAAGACATGGAAGAGCTTTCTGTGGCTAACAAGGACATTCTGGAAGATTTTTCCATAATCCGAATGTGGAAAGCGATATTGAGACTTAAGGAAGAGAAAAAGAGGCAAAAAGTGATGGAGGCAGGGATGAGGGAACAGGAATTGTGAGGAGGATGGGAAGAGTCCAGGTCCAGTGGAGGAGCCATGGGCAATTGGTTTGGGCAGAAGGATTTGGGCTCCTCTGGAATCTCAATTTCCACCAGGGAATGTGTTTTATATAAAGGAACAAGGGAAAAACAAATGAGGGGTCTCAGCCAAGCAACCTTGGAAATCCTTTTATTCCAGGGGGGTTCGATCTGCTGGAATTTCCCCCTGGCAGCAGCAGGAGCAGGGCAGGGATTGTCCCTCTGTGCTGGCACCGAGAGGCCCCTCGAGGGCTGTGTCCAGTTGTGGCTCCTGCAGGAGAGCCCTGGAGGGGCTGGAGCGTGTCCAGGGCAGGGAACGGAGCTGGGAAGGGGCTGGAGCCCCAGGAGGGGCTGAGGGAGCTGGGAAGGGGCTCAGCCTGGAGAAAAGGAGGCTCAGGGGGGCCCTTGTGGCTCTGCACAACTCCCTGCCAGGAGGGGACAGCCGGGGGGGTCGGGCTCTGCTCCAGGGAACAGGGACAGGAGCAGAGGGAACGGCCTCAGGCTGGGCCAGGGCAGGCTCAGCTTGGACACCAGGAGCAATTTCCCCATGGAAAGGGGGCTCAGGCCTTGGCAGGGGCTGCCCAGGGAGCTTTGGAGTGCCCATCCCTGCAGGTGGCACCTGGAGGTGGCACTCAGAGCTCTGGGCTGGGGACAAGGTGGGCATGGAGCACAGCTGGGACTGCCTGGGCTGGGAGGGCTTTTCCAGCCCCAGGGGTTTGGGGATTCTGGGATTTCCAGTCACCAGCAGCCAGGCAAACAAGCAAGCAGGGATTTTAGTTTGCATGGCAGATGGACAGAAGGAAATCCAGCTGCACTCAGCCTCCACAGCTGTTGGATCCCAGCCTTTCCCGGCTCCCAGAGCTGCGAGGTTTGGCTGGAGCTGGATCCCAGCAAGGGAGGGGTTAACCCACACCTGTGGGCAGCTCCTGAGGTGTTTTTTCCCTGAACACATAATTAGGCTGTGAGCTCATTTACAGCCCATAATGAGGTCATTATGATGCCACCGGTCGATTTTGCCAGAGCTGGCAATCCCTAATCTGCTTCCTCTCCAGCAGCTCCCAAAGGAAGGGAGAAACCCAAACACCCATCCCAGCTAACAATGCTTCGATTTTCACTGCTGAGGCCCCAAATTCCTTTGTTTATTCCCCCTCTTTCAGATGGGTTTTCCATAACAAGGAACAGAAGATCCATGCAGCACGAAGCCACTCTGCCTCTTCCGTGCCTTTTATTTTCTCTCCTTCCTTCTTGTTGGCTCCTTCAGGTCCTGGCAGGCCTCAGTGAGGTTCCTCCAGTGCTGGGGCACTGGTGATGGGCTTTTTGTGGCTCCTGAAGTGGGGTCAAAAGGAAAATTCCAGCTCATGGAAGGGAGGGAAAGGAGGACCCTGCGGGCAAGTGCAAACTGAAAGAGGAAGAGGCAACAAGTCCATTCTGGGCTGCTTTTAAAGCAGATTCTTTCTGTTCTCTGGATTTATCTGTGGCATGTCCTGCCCAGCAAGAGGATAGAGGAATGACCTCAGAATTCCAGCAGAACCAGCCAGGGTGGCTCTTGGAACGGCTTTGACCACTTAACTCACTGGTGGGAACCTTCTGGAGATGCAGCTTCCAAGAGAAATGGGCAACCAGGGTGGGGGAAAGAAGGAAACCAGGGTGGGGAAATGTCCCTGCTCCATCCCTGGGGAGTGTGGGGAAAAAGAGAAGCTAAAATGGGGAAATGTCCCTGCTCCATCCCTGGGGAGTGTGGGGAAAGGAGAACCCAAAATGAGGAAAGGAGAACCCAAACTGGGGAAATGTCCCTGCTCCATCCCTGGGCCTTGTGTGGCTCACGTGGCAAGACTCTGGTCACGTCCAGGCCACAGTGGCCCTGGCAGCTGTAGGGTCCCCACCTGCAGAGGGACACCGGGATCTTTGGGGTTTGTCCCTGCACACAGCTGGACTGGGACTCGGAGGAGCCCAGCAGGACATGAAGGATGTGCTCCCACCTGGGATGTTTGTCCTCCTTTGTGCCTGGAGCTGTTCCCAGAGCCCCAGACCAGCACTGGAACTGCCAAAATCCTTCTGGAGATGCCTCCTCATCCTTCCTGAGAGCCGGGAATGCCGAGTTTATCACTTACACCCATCACACGAACACTGAATCCATCCTTTGCACCCGGACACGAGGGACACCCATGGCACAGCTTCCAGAGAAGCAGAACACAGCCAGGACCTCAACAAGGCCCTTTTGTCCTGCTCTGTTCCCTGACCAAAATGAAGCAGCACCTTCTGCCTGTCCAGGCTGACATCCAGGCAGCTGGAAGCTCTCAGGAGAACCTGGAAGCTGCCAAGTCACCGTTTCCAGGTGGGAAAGGGGCCATTCCCAGGGGGAAAAGGAGTGACAGAAAAATAACCAAAATAACAGATGTGTGGCAGCCCTTCAGAGCAGGGAAACTGAGACTCCTGGGGAGGAACTTCAGCTGCAGCAGAGCTGCTCCAGGGGCTCCAGGAGAGCTGGAGAGGGATTTGGACAAGGGATGGAGGGATAGGGAATGGCTTCCCACTGCCAGAGGGCAGGGATGGATGGGATATTGGGAATTAGGAATTGTTCCCTGGGTGTCCAGAGCAGCACAATATTACTAAACACTTAAAATACACTTTAAAAAATATCCTATGGATTTATCCTTAAAAGATATCCTGTGGATTTATCCTGTAGTTTGTAAATATCCAAGAGGCAAAATATCCTGTATTTTAAAATATATTTATATCCTGTTTATTCAGCATGACCTGAGTCCATGAAATGATCAAATGATTTCGTTACTGCATCATCTGCAACATTTCTGCTGCTGCACCTGGAGCCAGCTGGGTTTATGTGACACTGGTGGCAGCACAAAGTGGCCTTTGGAAAGATGGAACTTCTCTCCCTACCCTGCAAATTTGGTCAAGAAAAGTCCACATTTAAAAGGAGCCAAAGCTGCTGCTTCAGGAACGACTGGAATGTCCCCTCCGTGCCCCTAATCCCTTTCACTTCCCTCAAGGTTATAGTTTTTTAAAATAATAATTTATAAAAGGGCTCATCTCAAGAGTATCATTGAAATGCCCGTTGTGAATTGTGAATCCTGCCTGGATTCCCGTTTTCTGGGTGGGTTTTAAGTCACGGAATGGGCAGGTTTATTTGGGAATTTCACCTACACCAGGGCCTGGCTGTGGTCCCCTGGTGCAGGAAGCCACCCTTGGCTTGGTGGCTGCTCAGGAGAGGAGGGACCTTCCAGCCCTGCTGGGCATCCCTTGGTCTCCTCCTGCTGCTAAATCCCTCTGGAAAAGAAACCTCACCCTCTGGAAGCTGATACTTCAGAAAATTCCACGGGATTTTGGCGACCCTGGAAGTGCCAAGTGGGGTTTTGTTATAGAAGGAAAGCAAAATTATTTTTTCCCCCCATCAAAGAACATCGTAAGTGTTGTCTCCTCCTTGTCCGCAGGACATGGAACAGTTGGGATTGTTTGGATCACAAAATCCAATAAAAGCAGGCAGAGATGTTGGGCTGAGGGCTGCTGCTCCCATGGCTGCCAGCACCACCCACCTCCCTTCCCTGGAAAAGCCAAATCCCATTTCCCCAGGTGGGAGAAGCTCTCTGGAGCTCTCCAGCCACAGCAGCTCCTCCCTGCTCAGGGCAGCCAACCCTGGAGGGTGGAAAAGTCCTGCAGCACCGTTCCAGCATCTCCCTGTTCCCACGTCCCACGCTCCCTGCAAGCTGGAGCTGCTTGGAGCCTCCTCTTTGGAGCTGGAAGCAAATATTGCCCTTGGAGTGCTCCCAGCACAGGCACCAGCAGCTCCAGGAGTGCTGGGCAACTTCTGCTGGATGTTCTCCCAAACATGATCCGGGGGCACAGCCAGATCCTGCAGAAGGGGAGGAAAAACCACTGGAATTGCAGCTCTGTGGATGCAGGAAGTCCTGGTTGGAATTTCACTGGAAACCTCTGGGTTTGACCACCTCCACAGCAGCCTCTTCCCACCTGGGGAGAGCCCAGCACCTGGAGGAGCCACTGGAATTCCAGCAGCATCCCAGGTCTGTGGCCTGGTGATGTGAAGCTCCATGAGATGTTTCCCAGCACTCTGAGCACCCTTTTCACCCAGAAGGATTTTGAGATGGGATTGTCCTGCCCCAGCTGTGGGAAAAGGGAAAGGGGGGAGAGGGACAGCGATGAGCAGGGCAGATAGAGAACCATGGAATGAGATGGAAAGGATCCTGATGATCACCCAGTGCCACCCCTGCCATGGCAGGGACACCTTCCACTGTCCCGGGCTGCTCCAGCCCCAGTGTCCAGCCTGGCCTTGGGCACTGCCAGGGATCCAGGGGCAGCCCCAGCTGCTCTGGGCACCCTGTGCCAGGGCCTGCCCACCCTGCCAGGGAACAATTCCCAATTCCCAATATCCCACCCAGCCCTGCCCTCTGGCACTGGGAGCCATTCCCTGGGTCCTGTCCCTGCAGCCCTTG
>VZSE01007762.1:3254-14358 GCA_013398275.1 Promerops cafer | reverse complement strand
CTTTACTTTACTTTACTTTACTTTACTTTACTTTACTTTACTTTACTTTACTTTTACTTTACTTTACTTTACTTTACTTTACTTTACTTTACTTTACTGCCTGGCACCAGCTGCAGTTCCCTTTTCCCCTAAGAGCACCTGGGAGCTCCTAATGAACAGGATTTTTGTTGTTCTTGGCCCAGGAGTGTGAGCAGCTTGCTCCAATATTTCTCTTTTTTTATGGATGTCCATGTGAGTTTAATAAAATCTGTTGTCTGCTCAAGCTCTGCTGTTGTCTCCTCACTTGCAGGGAAGTGGAAGCTGTGCCAGGAGTTTTCCTATTGAGGTCCAACAAAACTCTGACCAGTGGAGCCAAAGGAGCAACGGGGCCCCCGTGGCCCTAAAGCAGCTTCATTAAAACTGAGCTGGAATTCAGCAATTAATCAACACTCACCCAGGACAATGCAGTCAATTAATCAGGCACAAAATGCCCTGTCCAGATCACAGGCCCAAGGTCTGGATTAAAACCAAGCCCAAGAGAAACTCCCAGTTCTTGGTCGATAGGGAAGGACCAGGACGTTTCAGCACATGTAATTAGCAATCAATTACTCATTAGAATGGCCCCACCAAGCCAGCGGGGAGCACATCCAAGGGCTCGGATTCCCTTTGGATCACCGGGCCCTGATTTCATTTCAAAAGCCCTCCTGGGCTGTGCAAGAGGCAAAGAGCTCCTTCAGGCCCAGGGACTGGGGGGGTCAGGCCCGTATCAGTGGGATATCATGGAATCATGGAATTCCTGAGTGGGAATAATCCCCCAGGATCATCAACCCAGCCCTGCCCTGCCCAGCCCCCCCAGCAATCCCCCCTGGGCACCCCTGGCAGCGCTGTCCAAAGGCTCCTGGAGCTCTGGCAGCCTCGGGGCCGTGCCCCTTCCCTGGGGAGCCTGGGCAGTGCCAGCACCCTCTGGGGAAGAACTGTGGCTGTTCTCTCTTCTTTTTCTCCTTGTTAGATTCGGGACTAAAGACGACAGACGGTGTTTCCTGTTGGACTCAGGTGTTTATTCATTCTCATCCATGGTACAGTCTCACCAGCTGGGAGTTCCAGCTAACAAAGTGAAAAATGGTGATGTATCTCCTTCTCTGCAAGGCCTTTGAAGCACAAACTCTCCAATTCAGAAGTGACACCTCCATTATTTCCATTTGCAACCCAATAACCAAGAACTCATTGTCCGCACTGTGGCTTTTCCATCCAACTACAGAACAGCACCCAAACCCATGGAGAAGAAGGTGAAGAAGAAGAACTGGCCAATGCCCAAAACCCTCCATCTTGCCTTATATATATATATTATATTCTAAACCCTTCAACCCCAAGTTTTGCACCCTGTGCTGTCACACACTTCTATTCAAACTCCACAGCCACAATCCCAGTGCCATCACTCAGTTCTGGAAGCTTCTCCAGGCCCTCAGGTCAGATGCAGTGCTCTCCTGAGGGGCAGTGCCCTGAGCACAGAGAGCTGAAATTCTCACTGACCAGGGCTCCAACGAAGAACCTTTCCCTAAAACCCAGCCTAAATCCCTGCTGGCCCAGCCCCGGGCCAGGATCCTGTCCCTGTGCCAGGACAGGGATCAGAGCTGCCCCTCTGTGGAGCTGCAGCCCCGGGCAGCTCTGAGCTCAGGCTCTGCTCCCGCTCCTCGAGGATTTGCCCCCTCCCTGTTGGAAAAACGATTTCCTGCACAAATCCCAAACTTCCTGCCTGCAGCTCCAGGTGCCACATCAGACCGAGGGAGGATGGCAACGTCCTCATGGACTGTCCCAAGCTCCCAGGGCAGGGCTGGATGGAATATTGGGAATTAGGAATTGTTCCCTGGCAGGGTGGGCAGGCCCTGGCACAGGGTGCCCAGAGCAGCTGGGGCTGCCCCTGGATCCCTGGCAGTGCCCAAGGCCAGGCTGGACACTGGGGCTGGAGCAGCCTGGGACAGTGGGAGGTGTCCCTGCCATGGCAGGGTGGGATGGGATGATCCCTAAAATCCCTTCCAACCCAAACCATTCCATAATTCTGTGATTCTCTTCTTCCCTTTGGAAGCTGAATCCTGTGGCATTTTTTCCCAGCATTTCCCTGCTCCTGCCTGAGGGTCCAGGACCTGCCAAGGTCAGCCTAGGATTGGATTTTCCAACCCTGATGGAGTATCCATAATTCTAATGTCACATTTCCAGGACAGCCAGACATTCCATACCCCATTTCTGTGATTCCAGGATGCCTTTAGGTTTGGAGACACCAGGCAAAGCTTCCCAGAATCCCTGCAGGCAGGAATTAAACACACGAGGGCTGTAAAATAGACACAGATCAAGTATCTCATCCTTAAAATATAAATTAATAATTGGAAAAAGAGGAAAAGAAAGGAACTTTGCTGGGCCCCATGGAATGTGAACCTCTATTCCCATATTCAGTGACAGGAATTCTGTGGGAATGCTGCCCAAAATTTGGGTTTTCCATGAAATCTCATTGCTATTCAGAAATTTCCTTGCAAAATCCACATTGTCCTGGAGAGTTAAACCAGGAGCACCCAGGAGATGCTGCTTCAGGAAGGATCAGCTTGGACTCCAGGGGAACACTGGGATGGAATTCTTGGTGAAATGGACTGTGGGATCCCACATCCAAAAAATTAAAGCAAACCATTGCCATAACTGGGAATTAGGGCATTGGGAATCCTTCTGGGGAAAACCTGCTGTCCTAAGTAGTGGGGCTGGTCCTTAGGGGAGTTCACCAGTTGGGAAAGACTTTCCTCCTTCCAAACGCTGAGCTTTGGATCTGGAATCCCCCTGGGCTGCCCAGGTGAGCCCAAGGTGCCTGTTCAGCCCCATGGTTGGCACCATGGCCCAGCAACCCAGGGAAAACTGCAGGAAGGGAGCTCAGCCAGCTGGCTCAGGACCTTTTTTATGCCCCAGCCTTTCAGATGGACACCAAAAAACAAAGCAAAAATAAAAACCTTGGCCCCTCCTTTGTGGAGAGAACAGCCTGGGAATATTTATTATTAAAAGGAGTGATGGAGCAGTTTCCATTCTTCCATTGTTCCTGCTTTTTTCTTCTTTTCTCCTTGTAAAAACACCCGAATAAAAGCAATTTATTAAGAACTGGCGTCGCCTCAGAATAGTTCCCCTTAATGTGAATGGTCTTAGTGACACTGTAAAATTTATTTACAGTTTCTCTTTTTGCTCATTGTTCAGATGGACCATAGGACACCAATAAAAAAAAATCAAGGAATTATTTATGCTAAGCAGATGGAACAGATGGAGCATTGGTGATAAGCAGCAGCTGGGCCTGATAAGCTGCCTTTAAACTCGGGGTTTTCTTCGTGCCCACAGGTTTTTGGAGCATTTTTTTTTTCTGTCATTCAGCTCTCTTGGTATTAAAGGGATGTTAAATGTGGAAATCTAAGTCCATGTTACTGAAAGAGTGAAGAATAAATGATGAGCATCACCTTCAAAGTGCTCTCTGAGCATCCTTGCGACTCCTGGTGCCTTTCCCACTTGGAAAGAAAAGCAAGAGTGAAAAATACAATCACAAAACCAAGGGGAGTTTAAAGCACAATGTGGGAAACCCCAACAGAGTGAGCAGAGAGTGGAAGCCCTGCCTGGATTCACCTCCAGAGATGTCCCTCCAGGGCTGCCAAATAATGGAATGATGGAATATCCTGAGTGGGAATAATCCCACAGGATCATCAATCCAGCCCTGCCCTTCCCAGTCCCCCCAGCAAACCCCCCAAAGGCTCCTGGAGCTCTGGCAGCCTCGGGGCCGTGCCCATTCCCTGGGGAGCCTGGGCAGTGCCAGCACCCTCTGGGGAAGAACTGTGGCTGTTTTATCTTCTTTTCTCCTGGTTAGACTCAGGATTAAAGACGAGGCAGAGTTTCCTGTTGGACTCAGGTGTTTATTCATTCTCATCCATGGCACAGTCTCACCAGCTGGGAGTTCCAGCTAACAAAGTGAAAAATGGTGATGTATCTCCTTCTCTGCAAGGCCTTTGAAGCACAAACTCTCCAATTCAGAAGTGACACCTCCATTATTTCCATTTCCAACCCAATAACCAAGAACTCGTTGTCCGCACTGTGGCTTTTCCATCCAACTACAGAACAGCACCCAAACCCATGGAGAAGAAGGTGAAGAAGAAGAACTGGCCAACACCCAAAAACCTCCATCTTGCCTTATATATATATTATATTCTAAACCCTTAAACCCCAAGTTTTGCACCCTGTGCTATCACACACTTCTATTCAAACTCCACAGCCACAATCCCAGTGCCATCACTCAATTCTGGAAGCTTCTCCAGGGCCTCAGGTCAGATGCAGTGCTTTCCTGAGGGGCAGTGCCCTGAGCACAGAGAGCTGAAATTCTCACTGACCAGGGCTCCAACAAAGAACCTTTCCCTAAAACCCAGCCTAAATCCCTGCTGGCCCAGCCCCAGCTGCTCCCTGGGTGCTGTCCCTGTGCGGGCAGTGAAGGACACAGAATCCCCACTTACAGGTGTTCCGTGCTGGATTCATGATCCCTTCTCCCAGTTAGGAGCCAGGCCTGGCCTGTGGGTGGTCTGAATCGTGCATCCCTGTCCAGCCAAGGCCATCAAAGCAGGAAAGCAGGAGCAGCTGGATGCTCCTGCTCCCACCTGCTCGGGGCTCTCCCACACAATCCCTTCCATTGATGGTCTTTGGGTCTCATCCGAGAAAGGATCCGTTGAACTCCGAGCTGAATGGAAGGAGAGAAAACAAAACTGCCGTGATAAATTTGGTCACATATTGTCCCAAGGAGAAAGCTAGGCCAGGTGCAGAGCTGTGATTAGGATCAAGTGTTGGGAATGGCTCCAAAGGCTTCAGCTGAGCTGGCTGCAGAGGGTTGGAGGGCTGTGGACAATGAGGAAACTCATTAATCCTCAGACCTTCACCTTCCTGGCAGTGCATGAGTCATGGATTGGAGAAGGTCAGAGCCTTGGATTCTTGGAATGGAACAGAAGACTGGGATTATTCTGGGCTGAGCCCCAGCTGGGGATCAGGAAAGGGGTTGGGGTTGTGCCCCTGTGCCCCCTCAGGTGAGAGCCCACCTGCAGAGCTGCCCCAGCCCTGGGAGGACATGGAGCTGCTGGAGAGAGCCCAGAGGAGGCACCAGGATGAGCAGAGGGCTGGAGCAGCTCTGCTGGGAGGAAAGGCTGGCAGAGCTGGGATTGTTCACCTGCACAGGAGAAGCTTTGGGGTGAGCTCAGGGTGGCCTTGCAGGGCCTGCAGGAGCCCCAGGAACCATGGAGAGAGACAATTCCCAAGGGCTGCAGAGACAGTGTTGGATCTGGTCTTTTTTTCCCAAATACCAACAGGACGGGACTCCTGGGAGTTCCTTGAGCTTTACTGCAGCATCAGCCTCAGTACAGGGTGAGACACAGGATGGCAACAGCTCATGTCATTCCAACAGCAGACAGAGTTCTCTGGGTTACAAGGCTTTTTGAAAGCTTTCTAGCCAATAGCAAATTGTTAAAAGCTTACAGGCATCTGCATAAACCAATCATTAAAACTACACTTATTCCTAATATCTAACAATGGCTGCTTGTTTCGCATTTCTTGCTTCTCAGGAACCTTTTATACTCTTCTTTAAACAAAGCACAAAGTCTCATTATTAAACTTTTCTATTATCTTGCTTGACATGTTTTTCTACTTGTGAAGGCCTAACTCTACCCAGCACAGAAACACAGTCCTATTGTTCTGTGTCTTCATCTTTGTATCCTTCTGTCTCTAGGCCTACATCTGCCCTGCTATGAGAGCTTTCTGCTTTTTCTATTTCCCACAGGACAGGACCCAGGGAATGGCTCCCAGTGCCAGAGGGCAGGGCTGGGTGGGATATTGGGAACTGGGAATTGTTCCCTGGCAGGGTGGGCAGGCCCTGGCACAGGGTGCCCAGAGCAGCTGGGGCTGCCCCTGGATCCCTGGCAGTGCCCAAGGCCAGGCTGGACACTGGGGCTGGAGCAGCCTGGGACAGTGGGAGGTGTCCCTGCCATGGCAGGGGTGGCTCTAGGCGGGCTTTAAGGTCCTTCCAACCCAAACCTGTCTGGAATTCCCTGACATTTTGAGTCCTGTTTCAAAGCCCTGCAAGCAATGGTCCCAATAGAACCCTCAGGGTCAAAGCTGGGCTTTCTGGAGAGCTTCAGCCATGTCAGATGAGGAAACCATGAGTTGGTAGCAGGCTTTTGAGGGAGAAACTGGTGAGAACAAGAATCCAGGTGTGTCCTGATATCCATGACATATGAGATGCACAAGAGGGTTTTGTTGGGAAAACCAGGAGTGGAAAAAGAACCCGAAAGTGAGAGTTCCAGAATGTTTTTGTATTCCACCTGCTGACAATTCCCAGCTTGTCCTCCAACAGAACGGGCTGGGAATGGGTGTCAGGACAATTCTTGGACAGAAAGAGCTGATAAATCTTATTAAAGACAATCAAAGGGAAAAAAAGGGACCAAACTATTCTAGGTCCTTCCTCCCCTCAGGAAAGCAAGGAGCATCCAGAACAGCTTCCAAATAATCCATTGGATTTTCACCCACCTCTTCCACCCCTTTGGCATGGGGGCACTGGAAGGATTTCACTGGTTTTTGTTATTTCAGTTGCAAGAAAATTCCCTGTGAAGGGAAAAAAGAGTCCAGGTGAAAACATTCCGGATATTCCCAGCTTCCTATCTCCTTGGAGAAACTTGGGAGAGGGAAAAGGGACACCAGGCTCCTGAGCTGGATCTTTCCTGAGGTATCCTTTGGTTCTTCTACTCAATCCTTTGTTTGGGAGGCATCTCCACCGCCTTGGGAGAGAAATTCAAACCAGAGGCTTTCCCAGAACATCCACATTTATGGAAGCTTCCCTTCCCTGGAGGAGAAGGAATCAAAACCTCAGGGGTCGATTTAGAACTTTATGGAGCTGAGCCAGAAATTCCAAAAAAAAAAAAGGTTTTGCATGGTCATAAATCAGCTGAGCTGGTGGATGTGAAGAGACAACTGACCAAAGGAGCCACCCAGGGCTGGATGAGTGGAATTTCTGGGAAAGCCATGGAAAAAAAGAGTTTGATTTTGAATAGCTGTCTCTTGATCACTTGCAGGCCTGGTTCGCTCAGGTGCTTCTCCCTGTCCCATCCTGACTGATGGGGAAATGTTATGGAATTTTCTTCTCTTTTCCACTGGAATAATTTGGACTGCTCAGTTGGAACCAAAGCTGTTTTGCTTTGTGTTTTAAGTGCCCAACTCTTGGAATTCCAGTAATATAAAGGCTACTTCAATAGACTGGAAATGTTGAATAAACACTGGGATAATTCCAATAATATTGGAACACCTGGTACTGGAAAAGCACAGCCCTTGGAACTGGCAGAAATTCCTTCTTCCAGAGGTAAATGGATGCTTTCCATGCCTGAGTTTTCCAGCAGATCCTGCACAGAAGGAACAGAAATCCCACCCTGCGGGGGGTGACTCATGGTTTAAAAGGCTCCATCCCAAGTCCCTTTGTCCTTCTGGCCTAGGAATACTCAGAGTGACTCACAAATTTATCCTCCAACACTCCAGTGCATCCAGTCTTGGAAGTGGAGGGATTAGGAAAGTCACCCAGCTGATCTCTGCATGAAATTCCCAATAATTTTGGGGAGTCCAGCACTGCCAGAGCTCCTGAGAGCAGAACTGCAGCCAGTTTTCCTTTATTTCCCCCCATTTATCCCCTTTTTTATGCCTTTGATGAACTTTAAAAGGAGGAGAGGCCCAAATTTGGGCCCGGCCGGTGGCAGCTGAGCATTTTAACACCCCTGGGATTCTCAGGATGGATGTCATTAACAAAGGTCTAAAATAAGCACAGGAATTTCAGCAGGGGAATAAAGAGCTCAGCTGATTCCTGTTCCACAACAAAGACAAGAGCAGACCTTTCCTTCCTGGGAGAGGTTTTTTAGCAGGATGATTCCCTAGGGATGAACCTTAGGAGAAGTATTCCTGTGTTTGTCACCCTCTGTGCTATGACAGAGTGGGAGAGAGGAACAAATTCCTGCTGCTTTGGGGAGGTTTTGTCACTGCTCAGTTATTTCCTGCTTATTTCCAGAACATCCAGCTGGATCCAAATCCCACCTACAACCTTGGGAATGCAGGATATCAACCAACACCTCTTTGGAGGTGAAGTCCTTGGAGCTTCAGACTTTTCCAGGGAGGGAGTTACACTTTTGCCAAGACAACCTGACCTTCTTTTATTTCAACTCGTCCTCTTCTAAATCCCTTGGGACAGTTTGAGAAATTGGGATGGGCATCCTGGAGGCTGGACATGATTCCCATGGGATCACCCCAGCCCAGAGTTATCTCCAGGCTTTGGGAAAGATCTGTTGCTCTCCTGAGGTTGTGAACAATTCTCGTTGCTGACAGGTTCATGAACTGCCCCGAATTTTCTGGCATAAAATGGGTTATTCCAGGAATTCCCACTGGCTTCTCCAGTCCTGAAGCAGCAGCAGGAGAAGGCCCCAGAACCAGTGGATAATCTCAGGCATCCCTAAGGCTGGGTTGGCCAGCATGGATCTACATCCACATTAGCAGACAGCACAAACTGTCCTGGTTTTCTGTGGATCTCCTGAATTCCAAAGGTGCCTTCCCTTTCTCTGGGCCCACAGATCTTCTTGCCACCAGGAGAAACATCCATGAAATGTCTGGAAAACTGGCAGATGAGCCATCAACCCAAATATTCCCTCTCCTATGTGAGAAAACTTCCCTCAGAGGTGACTCCCTGCACCAGGTTTTCCTTGACATCCCTCTCCTCCTGCTCTTGTCACCCCATTCCTGCTTCTCTCTCAGCCCTTGGCAGACAGCACCTCAAAAATCCCTGGCAGATCCCTCAAATCCACGAGGACTGAGCCAAACTTCCCCAAAACGCCTGTGGAGCTGTTGGGATGCTCTGGCTTCTCCCACTTCTCCAAGTGGCAAAATCCAACCAGGACGACTCAGCCGCAATGGAAAGGAAAAGGAAATCCATCGGGAAAGGCTGGAATGGCTTCAAAGTCCCACTGAGATTTCAGGGGAGCCCAGGATGGGGTGGGGCTGTGGCTTGGTTTGTAAAGCCAGGTGTCTGCTAAGGAGGGCAGGAGCCTCCCTTGGAATGGAAAATGCAACCCCCCTCCCTCCCAATTATTAGAATTTGGAAATTAAGGGGCAAAGACATGGGAATAGCAATAACAGTTCTTTATAGGAAAATTAACAATGCAAATGCAGTGGTACAAACAGAAACCCCTGGCAGAGTCAGAACCCCCCTGACACCCTGCTGGGCAGGGGGCTGGCACAGCCCCATCCCATGGGGGCTGCAATCCCCCTGCAGGGGCAGATGTGGCTCTGCTGGAGCAGGGTCCTGGCCAAGGGTGGAGTTTCCTCTGCAGCTCCAGGGGTGCTGTGGATGGGCCTGGGCTCCCTCTGGGAATGCAGGGGAGGAGAAAGCTGCTCCTCTGGGAATGCAGGGGGAAAAGGCTGCTGGGGTGTGCAGGGTCAGATTCTATCCAGGTAGGAATGCTGGGCTCCTCCCCTGGGGGAGCATCTCCCATGGGATGCTGGAATTGGATCAGCCCTGCAGGGAGGCTCCATGGCCATGGACAGAAGAGATTTCCCTGAGGGAGGATTGGCTGTGGGAGAGATAAAGAAAAGTGCCCCAGCTGGTTTGATCAGGTGGCCATGAACAGGAGAGAACTGGCCCAGCTCTGACAGGTGCCAGTGGAACACACAGCCCCAGCCCAAGACAGGCTGCAGAGGATCCAGCTGTGCCAGGATATCCAGCACATTCCTGCTGGGAGCAGGGAGAGCAGCCAGTGCTCCAGGGAGGATGGAAACCACAGGAAGCCACCTGGGATGAGGGACAAACACGAGATGCCAGCACAGATGTGTTGGAACCCTGATCACTGAACTGGAAGAAAGTAGAGTTAGGTGGGATTTTGGGCAGGAATTGTTCCCTGGAGGGTGGGGAGGGGCTGGGATGGAATTCCCAGAGCAGCTGGGGCTGCCCCTGGATCCCTGGCAGTGCCCAAGGCCAGGCTGGACACTGGGGCTGGAGCAGCCTGGGACAGTGGGAGGTGTCCCTGCCATGGCAGGGGTGGCTCTGGGTGATCCTTAAGGTCCTTTCCAACCCTGACCAGGGATTCCATGACAAGTTTGGAAAGAGTTTCCCCCCGGTGAGCTGGGTTTGCATTCCCAGCCTTGCAGCTGCTCTCTCCTTTGGGATCACATGCCAAGCCTTTCCCCCAGCCAGCCCAGCTTCCCTGGCCCCATGTCCATGGAGACATCCATGTCCACGTCCACATCCACATCCACGTCCACGTCCACGTCCACGTCCACGTCCATGTCCATGAGATCCATGTCCATGTCCATGTCCATGTCCATGTCCATGTCCATGTCCATGAGATCCAGGTCCATGTCCATGTCCAGGAGATCCATGTCCATGTCCATGAGATCCAGGTCCATGTCCATGTTCCCTGCTCATCCCAAAGTGCCCACGGAGCAATTGTTCCATGGGTAAATTCATTTATTTTCTGTTTTTCTGCATCTTTCTCTGACACTTCCAGGGATGGGGAATCCACGATCCCTCTGGGAAGATCCCACTGGGCTGCTCCTGTCTCCTCCTAAAAGTCCCCACAAAAGAACCCCTGACTGTGGGGGGGCTTCCAGAGGCTTTGAGAATAACAGCAACAAAAATGAGCAGCACTGAAGAAATTCAGTGACCCCAGAAACTGCCCCTTCCCAAGGCTGGCTCCTGCACCTCGGACTGATAGGATGCAATTCCAGAGGAAAATTCCCAGGAATATCTTGCTCTGTGCTGGGATTTGATTGTCTGGAGCTGAGGTTTGGGAGCAGGAAGGGGAGGAGGGAGCTGTGCATCCTCTCACGCTCTAAATTCAAATAACTCCTGATTTTTGGCATAATTCCCAACACTTTTTATTCTGGAATGAGCAAATCACAAATGAGGAATTTAGGTTGGGATTGCTTCCTTCCCACTGCCATTGCTTTCCTCAAATTATTGCCACAAATCCATGAAGAGCACAGCAAAGCACTGGAATTAGGGAATGAAGGAACTGAAGCTACTCTTGAAGGCTTTAAAAAATAAAAATAAAAATAA
>VZSE01007754.1:0-24899 GCA_013398275.1 Promerops cafer | reverse complement strand
GGCCGCGCTCGCCCCGCCGCCCCCGGGAGGGACCCGCGGCTTTCGCGGCCCTCCCCGTGCCCCTCGCCGAGCTTGCGAAACAGGATCGCTTCCCCTTTCCTGAAGACGCGTTCCCTTTTCTAAGAACGGCCCGGACTCGGGGAAGCGGCGCTGCGCCCCCCCGCTCCCACAGAGGGATGTGCCCGAGGCAGGAGCAGCAGCGGCATCCCCATGGCAGGGAGGGAATGGGAACGGGAGAGCGTCCGGTGCACCGGGCAGGTACCTGAGGCATCTCCCCGCAAAGGCAGGGGGAGGCGGAGCCCCCCGGGGCTGAGTCCCTGTTCCTGGCGTCCCGGCTCCAACGGGAGAAGGAGCGGGAGCAGGGCAGTGAGAGCAACAGGGAGAGAAAAGAGGATCCGGGAGAGAAAATGGGACCGGGCAGTGCAAAGGGACCAGGGTGAGAAAAGGGACTATGGGGAGAAAAGGGACCAGGGGGAGAAAAGAGAACCAGGGGGTCAAAAGGAGACAAGAGAGAGAAAAGGGACCCAGGGAGTGAAAAGGGACCGGGGAGAGAAAAGGGGACCAGGGAATCTAAAGGGAACCAAGGAGTGAAGTTTGTCAGAGCTGACACCACCAAACTTTAAAAAAATTACAACATGGGCTTGAATGTCAGTTGAGTTCTGTTTCTTTGCTGCCTTCAGATCCTCTTTTCATCTCCTCTCCCAGGCAGAAGGACACATCCTTTTGCAAAAACCAGCTGGGGCTGGTACCACACAGCGTCAGCCTCACCGCAGAGGCTGTGACGGAAACCAGGCAAAGGAAAGCTGTGGGTGCTGCAGTTTGGCCACGGAACACGAGCACCCCAAGCTCGGGCCTGGAGGTTGGACAGCACAGCCTCAGCCTCTGGATCCAACCTCCACGAGGGAGCTTTGCTCCCCCTGTGGCACCCACTTGCTGAGGAGCCAGATGGACAGCACACAGCAGGAAGCAGCACTAAACACAACAAGGGAGCCCAGCATGGATTGGTTATAAAACTCCCTGCCTTCATTTTATTGCCTTTGGTAAAGCTTGGTAAATATTTCTGGGACAGGCAACTCCTTGTCTGGCTTTAATTACCTGGGCAAATTTTCCTAAGGATTATATTGACCTCAAATATGTCAACGTTTATTGAGGCCGTGTTCCTGAGGCTTTTCCCATTAGGTGCTAATGGATTCTGGCTAATAGTCAAGCCGGATTGACCACCAGCGGGTGCCCTGGCCAGCTCCACGCTACCACAAGTACCTGGGGAGAGAACTGGGGAGGGCAACACTGGCTTTGTGAGAGCCAAGTACAAAAATCACCATGGCTCTGATCCAATGAGATCAGGGAACACGCTTGAGTAATTGCATTCCTGACTATCTGCTTCTCTGGGCATGATTCACTCCACGTTGGGGCTGTAGCTACGTGTGAGGCTTCAAGCAAAGGTTGATTTTGCTTGAGACTGTTCTGACTGTCTCACTTGGGACTTTTGGGCTGGTTTCACATGGGACTATTGGGACAGATGCAGGGACCCCACACCTTGGTGCTGCTGGGGGCTCCCAGCCAAGCTTTTCCCACCTCTCCCTTGACCGTTCAGCCCCAAACCAGCCTGCAGCTGGCCAGCCCTGCTCCCTCCCGAGCTGTCAGCTCCCAAAGGCTCTGGACAAGGACTTCTTGCACCCCAGATGCCTGCACTGAGCTCAGAGGACACAGAGGCAGAGACTTCCCTGCCTGACGGGGCCATGCTCCGGTATCGCGTTTCCGTTCGCGCTCGAGAAGGGGCCGAGGTAAAACCTCAGCCAGAGGTTTGCGGTTCTTGGCCACATGCAAAACTCTGCACTCGTTTTCACTCTCCCACGCTTGGCAGAGAGGTGAAACTTCCCCCTCTGGGATCCCCCCTGTCCCCCTCCCCCAGCACTGTCACAGCCCTGGCAGGGCATGAACAGAGGCTCCTGATGTGTCACCTGCGAGGGGAACCCTCAGGAACAACCCTTGCCATGGAGCACAAGGGATGCCTACAGGAGTTTGCTCTCAGATTCCTGGAGGTGCAGTGCCCAGGGGCTCTCAGGATGGCTCTCAGCCCCTACCTTCCCAGCAGCACACCTGGAGAGCTTCCTACGTCCCCTGCCCATCTCCAGGCTTGCGAAGACAGGATGGATCTGGCCCTGGGATGTGCTGCCAAGTCGCAGTGCAGTCCATAACATCAGAGTGGATTTGTCCTTTAATCACACCCCAAAAGGGTGGTGCAGGAACAGGGTGGTGGTGGGTGGTGGACACTGACTGCCCACAGGGAGAGGATGAGAGGAGAAGCACAGGAGAGATGTCCATGCACGTGCAGATCTGAGCCAACCCTCAAGTCCCCTGGGTCATGGTGCAGAGGGCAGTGCCTCAGCTCTCCTGGGAACTCCAAGAGCCTGGAGCTGGGCAAGGGCTTCAGTGCAATGTCCTGAGAAATCCCTGGAGGTAGCTGGGCAGGTAAAGACACAGGTCTGTGGTCGGTTACAGGGAGCTGCCACTGTGGTTGATAAAAGCTCTGAGCCAGCCTCGGTGAGCAGAGACGAGTCCCTGGGAGAGTCATGCTGTGAGCCAGGCATGGAGACACAGGAGCTGCGTGTGCAGGGTCCATGCTGAGCAGTGCTGAGGCCCGAGGGGCTGGACGTGGCCTGGGTGGAGGTGCTGTGTGGGAGAGCCCGTCCAGAGGCTCCTGGCTGTTAGAATGCCTGGCCCAGCTTTGTCTGTTCCTCCTGGCGCTGGCTCTGCAGGGACACAGGTTGGAGAGGTCTTTCTGCCTGGCCCCTGTGTCCAGGGAACCACACAGACTTCTCCTGGCAGCACCACAGGTGCCAGGGAAATGTTAGGATGGGCAGAATAGGGGGCTGGCAGCACTCAGAGCACTGCCAGGCTGTGAGCGCTGCCCTGAGGAGTTACCTGTATGATCTCTATACTGTTGGCAGCAGCCATGAGCCAGGACACAGGTCCCTTGGGTCCCACCTCAACGTCACAGAGTGCAGGGGAGCCACTGCGAGAGGGCAGGGAGGGTGTGCAGGAGCCTGAGGCGGGGTCACTGTCCTCAAAGAACTGCAGGGGGGACAGCCCGATCTGGAAGAGCAGAAGAGGGATGGATGCACAGCCCCTGTGGAGGACACCCATCCCACCGTGCAGCCTCACAGCACCCCAGGGCTCCCCAGCCAGAGCAGGACCATGCTCCCAAAACCTACCGAGTGGTAGAACTCATCACCAGCGGGGTCAATGACCAGCAGCGTCACCTGGTCCTCCCGGGCGCGGATCCTGCGCACGGTCTGCTCGTGGTCCAGCCCCTCGATGCTCTCCCCGTTCACCGCCAGCACACGGTCCCCTTCCTTCATCCCTGCCTGCTGGGCCGGCAGCCCCACATCCACATCCCACAGGAACTGGCCTGCCACAGCAGGGCAGAGGCAGGGGGACAGGCTCGCAGAGGGGAACTGGCTCTGCTGACCGCCGTGTGCAGGTGGGGACAGGGTCCCGTTGCAGGCACAGAGCTGTCAGCTCTTCCCAACCCTCAGAAATGCCCCTCTCAGCCCCCTCACCTACTCCTCCCGAGCTGCAGTCATCCTCCTTGAGCAGGAACCCATAGCCAGCAGGACCCTTCACCAGGTGCAGCTCCCGGACCTTGAAGGGGAGCCTGGAGGTGTCTGCCAAGGCAGCCGTGACCCGCAGGCCCCGCAGGCGGTAAAACTCCTCCACGGCGCTGGATGCCACCAGCAATGTCACCTTGTTGCCACTCTGCTTAAGCTAGATGGGAAGCACGGCGCGCTCAGTGACACTCTCAGCCCCAACTCCCCCCCAATGCCAGAAGCAGGCACCTTTTTGGTGAGCTGTGTGTGGGAGTAGCTCTTCACGCTGTCCCCGTTCAGCTCCAGCAGCCAGCAGCCTGGTGGCACCCCTGCTCTGTCTGCTGGCCCGTCCTGCAGCACCGACAGCTGGAAGGTGCCCTTGGTGCCTGCCAGAGACGCAGAAGGGGCACTTTGGGGTGAGTGAGGTGCTACAACAGGGAGGCTTGTGGTGGCAGCATCCTGCTTTACCTTCTGGACATGACACACTGAAGCCAAAGCCGTTTTTGTCCCTCGTGACGTGGCAGAGGCGCGGGCGGATGTCATCTGGCAGCATCTGGGACATGTCCCTGCCCAGGGATTTGGCTGCTTCGTAGGAGTCGCCGTCCAGCACCGCCAGCAGGACCTGGTTCCCGCTGGCCTTGATCTTCTGCACCACCTGGAAGAACCCAGGCTGTGAACCCTGGGCAGGCACCCCTCTGATGGGCTGGGATCCCTGGGGTCAGCAGGGGTCATGCATCCTCCATCCCCCTGGCTGGGGAGGATGCAGGCATTCCCATGGGATGCTCCCAGCTTACCCTGAGGTGGTCCATGTGGTCCACGAAGTGGCCATTGACCTGGAGCAGCCGGTCCCCGTCCTGCAGCCCCCTGCGCTGGGCCACCCCCCCCTGCTCAATCTGCCGGATGACGTGGCCCTGGCAGCCCCGCTCCTCGTGCAGGCAGAAGCCGAAGGTCTCTGTGTGGTCCTTGGTCAGGAGGCAGAAGCGGGGCTCCCCCACGCCCTCGCAGTCTGTGTGGGGGCACAGCCTGTGAGCAGGGCCCTGCAGGGATCCTCACACAAGTTCTCCACCCCATCCTGGGCTGGGGATCTGCTCACGCCTTGTGTTCACCTCCCCCAGGTCCCCAGCATGAGAGAGCTCAGGACCCCAGCAGTGCCCAGGTGCCACAGCCCCGTGCAGACACAAGGACACCCAGGTGCCACAGCCCCGTGCAGACACAGGGACACCCTGGGAGATGAGGGCGTGTATTTACCCGTGTCCTCAGTCAGTGTCAAGGCAGGGTTGTCGATCCCAACTTTGGGGTTAAATTCAAATTTTCTGAAATGGTAAAGGGCAGGAGAGGCCACGTTAGTGCCTTGCCCCTGCCTCCCCCAGCCTTGGGGAGCTTGTTCCTCCCAGAAAGGGCCAACTGGGGCCTGTGCCTCCTTTTCCTTGGGGAAAGCCAGAGACGATTTCCCTCTTGGACCATTCCCCACATCTCTCCTGAGCCCCAGAAAGCCCCTGGTCAAGGGGAGATCAGCACTTACATGATGGACATCTTGTCTCCCTCGAGCCCTGCAGAGGGAGAGGAGAGGTCAGCACAGGAGGTGGTGGGCTGGGAGCAGACCCCACGCTCTCGAGCACTCAGGGCTTGTCCACTTGCAGGCTGAGCCTGCCCTGCCAGGTGAGGGGGTTTGCCAAGCCCACACAGCCCCCGAGCCCCTCTGTCTCTCAGCACAGGTTGTTCCTTGGCCCTGTCAGCCCTGTCCTGCATTCCCAACAGCAGGACCTGCTGCTCAGGTCCCATGGGCACTCACTGCGGGGCCGAAGCAGGGCCAAGCAGATGGGGCTCAGTCCTGCTGTTTACAGGGCTCTTCAGGGAGGGGTGAGAAGGTTCACCAGGACCCCAGAGAGCTGCTGGAGCCAGGAGAAGGAAACAGAGACATTCCCCGGCACACCCCCCCATTAAACCCCTCCACACCTCTTTGGGCACAAGGAACCCCAAACCCAGGCAGGGGGGATTTCTCCCCAGCATCCCCACAAGGAGACATTTTCCTGCATGCCTCTGGCTCCTTTCCACAGGCTGCCTGGGCTCTGGCATTGTCTTGCCCCACCTGGCAGCAGAGCCTGTGCATGTGGGGAAGGGTCTCCAGAGGATTCCCCGGCACATACCTTCTGTTTGCTTCATGGCTGCAGGGATTGCCAGAGGGAGCAAGGTACAGGGTGAAGTGGCAGGGAAGTGTCCCCGCCTTTCCCAAGACGCCCCAGGTTTAATGGTTAAACAGCCCCGAGTCTCCCCTGCCCTCCCAGCCCCAGGGCACTGCCAGTCGGAGCTGGGAGCAGGGACCAGCACCCCGGGACACCCAGCTTGGGGACAGCTCCTGGTGGCTTCCAGGGGGACACACGGGGTGGGGAGAATGACTGGTTCAGCACTGGAGCAGAGGTGGGCTGCTCCATGCCAGTGCTGTGAGATGGGGAAAGGCAGAACCCTCCACTCCAGCTGCTGGAGGAGCGGCTCCACATTCCTCCCCAGGAAGGACCCGAAGAGGAGATCAAGTCTTGGTACTAGTGTGCTTCAGTGGGAATAAAGAGGTGCACTTTAATGCTCCCGAAAGATTCACAGACAAGCCCCAGTCCTGCTCCCTGCCACCGCTCTGGCCGGGGTGCAGGGGCTGGCTTTCCACAAGCCCAGGAGAACAAGTCCCATTTGCTCCTGGCCCGGTTTCTGTCCCATTCCCACACTTCAGCCTCGCCTGCAGATGAGGCTGAGCCCCACACACCCAGCACCTTTGACAGCACCATCCACACAGCATCTCCAGGTGGGTAAGGGTGCAGGGGATGTGCTGCTGGGCACCCTCCACTGCCCCACCCCTGGCTGGTGGATGGGCAGCAGGTTAGAGGCTCCCATCCTGCAGTTTCCCCAGCATTTTCTTGACCTCGCTCTCCACTCGCAGGAATTTGGCTTTCCTCCAGGGATTGGCAGTCTGGCTGCGGCTGCTCTCCAGGTCCTGCAGGAGGAGGGCGAGGTGCTGCCGGACCCGCTCGCGGTCCCAGAAGGGCAGGTTCCTCTGCACCACGTTCAGGATGTGGGACCAGTAATCGGAGACGTCGGTGCCCGCCGTGAGGAAAACCAGAGCCCTGACGCCGTCCCGGTCCATGCGCAGGCTGTCAAGCGCCCTCTTGCCATCCTCACTGATGTCGTTGAAGTAGAGACTGGGAAAGCAGCAGGAGACACTGGTGAGGGCTGGGGGGAAGGACAGAGGCAGACAGGACGGGGACGCTGCGTGGGCAAAGGGGCAGGGATGTGGCAGAGTGGACTCACTGCACTTTGTCCAGCGTCTCGTGCCTTTTGGCCACCTCCACCACGCGCAGGGCCGCCGTGTCCGTCAGGGAGTTGTAGCCCAGGTTGAGCTCCTGCAGGTGCTGGTTCTTGGCCAGGTGCTGGGCGATGGCCTCGGCGCCGGGGTCCCCCAGCGCGGTGTGCAGCAGGGACAGCTGCGTCAGCGAGCGGTTGCCGGCCAGCGCCTCGGCCAGGTACCGAGCGCCCTGCTCGCCCACGGGGTTATTGGCCAGCCTGTGGACACGGGAGCTCAGGGAGTGCCGAGGCGCGTGGTGGGCAGCAGTGGCAGTGTCATGCAGGGGCGGGGGCCGTACTCACCGCAGGCTGCTCACCACACATTTGTCATGCAGGAGCAGGTCACGAATCTCCTTGCAGGCGTCGGAGCCCAGGCTGTTGAGCTGCAGACTGGCGCAGAGCAAGACACGGGGGTGACAGGAACAAAATGGCTGTTACCTGTGAGCCTGGCAGCCCTGCCCGCTCCATTTCGCCCATCACCATCCTCCCTGGGCTCCCCAAACTAGGCCACTCCAGGTTTCCTCTCCCAAAGGGAGCACAGTGACACTGCACCGGAGCATGAGCCAGCAGAGCCAGTGCCAGCAGGAGCAGGGCAAGGGGAAGGGGATGGCAGAGCCTCCAGGAGGTGGGTGAAGGTCAGAGGAGGGATCGGGGCTCCATCAAGCCCTCCCGAGCATCTGGAGGAAGGAAGTGCGGCACAGCCCAGCTGCACAGCCCGATCCATCTGTGCTGAGCACGTCTCGCCACCACCTGGGCGGCAGGAAGACCTGCAGCTCCACAAATGTTCTGGAACGTCAGTGGGAACATCTGCACAGCCCAGACTCCCACCTCTGGGACAGCAAACTCCTCACGGAGCTAAGGACACGGGGATGCCGGGTAACTTCCCGTAGGGAAGGACAGCTGGCAGCCTGCCCAGCCTGTACCAGCTGCAGGGAACTTCCCAAAAATTCCTGCGGGAGGGTGAGCTGGGACTGCAAATCCCAGCATGCAGTGCCCTAGAAAGGCTGCTCAAGGAGTGTTGCATGTTGGAAGCTGTAGTTCCCTAGGTCTGCACTGAGGATAAGCATGCCCTTTCCTAAGTTTTCCCTATCTGGGCTCCTAAGGCATCCCTGTGATGAGCAGAGGTGAGAGGGAACCCAATTTCTGAGCAGCGCCCAAGGGCAGGAGGAGGTGGTACTCACTGGAGAGCTTTGCATCGCAGCAGGACAGGGAAGAGGGTCCTCAAGCTGCCGCTGTCCAGGTTGCAGGAGGTCAGGTTCAGCTCCTCCACCTCGTGACACGTGGTGCTCATGACAGATGCCAGCACAGAGCACTTGAGAGGGGTCATCTTGACGGAGGAGAGGTTGACAGCGCGGAGGGAGCGGATGGCCTCGGCCGTGAAGCGCTCGTTCTGGAACTCGTGCAGGAAGAACAGGTAGTCCATGAGCTCGGAGGGGGGCAGGCCCTTGCGGCCCTTCCTGATCACTGTCTTCTTCATGGCCTTGGCGATCTCGAAGGCCGCCAGGTTCTTGATGGAGCAGCCCAGCTGCTCCAGGATGGCGCGGTTGCGGCGGGACAGGATCCCGCCCATGAAAATGGGGAAGAGCTCGAAGACCTCATCATCTGGGGCCTCGTCGGGGTGGCGCATGGGGCCCTCCACGCCCAGGATGCTGGAGTTGATCTGGTCCAGGACATCGTCATTGTAGTAGTCCTCCTCTTTGAACAGCTCCTCTGCCATGGTGTGGGCGATGGCATCCCTGTCCTTGCCGCTCACCCGGGAGAAGTAGCGAGGGAAGATCTTGAGCAGGTTGAAGAGCACGGGGAGGAAGCGCAGGGGCAGCACCTTGGAGATGATGTTCACAACCACAGCCACATCTTCGCTCACCTTCCCCATGACCTCTGACAGCTCCTTCCCCACTCTCTGGGCCAGGGTCTTCTTCTCGCCCAGCACCACGTACAGGGCTGCCAGGTACTCCTGCATGGCGGGGATGGTGAAGACAAAGGTGTGCTCCTTGCCCGGCTGCACGCACGGGCTGAGGAAGAAGCGGAAGACGTCACTGCGGAAAACCTCCAGGAGGTTGAGCTCGCTTTCAGTCTTCATCTCCACCTCGAAGCACTGCCGCAGGTCCTCCTCTGAGAAGCAGGTCTTGCGGGACATCACCCCCTCGTAGGCCAGCTTGCCCACTGTCTTGGCCACATACTTCATCATGGAGATGTGGGTGGGGTCGGTGCTGTCCAGCACCTCCCCGCTGAAGTTGAGCCTCAGGAAGCTGGTGTAGATGCCAGTCAGGGTCTGGCTGGGAGGAACCGTCCTGGTGAAGTAGAGGAAGTGCAGGGTGGTGCACACCAGCCAGCAGTAGGAGGGCAAGAAGCAGGCAGCCGTTATTTGGTTGTGGCGCTCCAAGTTCCTCGACAACATCTCCACCAGGTTCTCCTGCTCCGCTGAGCTGCGATCCTGGCTTTGCTCTCCGGAGCAGCCAGGCTGGCTGAGGCGCATCTGGAAGTAGAGCTTCTGCAGGTTGGTGTCGGAGAAGCCGCAGATCTCGGCGTAGCGTCCCACGTACTTGCCGGGGATGCGGCGCACGGCCGATGGGCGCGTGGTGACGATGATGCTGGCCTGGGGACACAGGGATGGATGAGTTCAGCAGGGCATAACCCACAGACAGGTGCACAAGGATCACCCCGTCCACAGGCTGGGGTTCACAAAGCTGCTGCACGAAGGGCGCTGGATCAAACCTGGCCCAGGCAGAGGGGACAGAACTTTCCCTATTCCCTCCTAGACATAAATAAAGTCTGGAAGATCACAGCCTTCATCACCTCATCAGGCCTCTCCAAAAATCCCACCAGTGACATGAGGCCACCTTGGCAAGTCCCTCCAGGAACAGAGGCTGCCTGCTTGCTCCCAGCCAGGCTGGACTGCAAATAATTATCACAACAGCCCTGTGATGCCTCAGGGCTCGGCCCCAACCTTTTCCCAGCACAAAGGAGGGCAACACCGACCTCGGGCAGGAGGTATTTCCGCAGCAGGTTGACCACGATGGCAGAGGGAGGCACGGGCTCATTGGGGTCACAGCACAGCTCCGTGCCAGCCAGGCGGAAGTCCAGGTTGAGGCGCTCCAGGCCGTTGAGGATGAAGAGCACCCTGAGGCTGGAAGCTTCCAGTGCTGGCACCACGTCCCGGAGGTGCTGGTACTTCTTGGTGATGAGGCGCCGCAGGGACACGTGGGCGTGGCTGTGGGACAGGTCCTCGCAGGAGAAGGGAATGACCAGCTCGAAGCGGGGCAGGCGCCCGTGGCACCAGTCCACCACCATCTTCTTGATGAGGGTGCTCTTGCCCGTGCCCACGGTGCCATAGAGCACCACGTTCTTCACCTGCTGCCCACAGGCATCCACGTCAAAGAGGTTGTGGAGGCTGATAACCTTTCTACAGGGCTGCTGGAGCTGGTTCTGGATGGTTAAATCAGGGGAGGGCTTCAGAATCTCCTCCAGGGAGCTCTCCCGGATCACTGGGTCCACGTGGACGGCATCCAGTGAGAAGGAAGGGCCGAACTGCCTCTCCTCATTGGGCTGGTGGCTGAACCACGCAGACAGGCTCTTCTGGTGCTTCCTGATGGCACCTGGAAGGAGGAAGGTGTTGGACAAGACAACGGCTGCTCACTGGCAGGGGACTGGGGAAGTTGCAAGCCCCAAGCCACGGCAGGGAGGGGACAGCACCCAGTTATGGGAACCCTCACGCTGCCCAGGACAGCAGCTACCCCCACCCCGCTGTGTAGGACCCTCCCTCCAGACCAGAGCTGCAAACTCACCAGAAGAGGCCACGTTCCTCAGCTGGGACTGACCATGACGAGAGGAGCCGGGCTGGGCAGAGTTCTCCTGGGAGCCTCCCTGGTAGCGAACACAGCCCCTGCAGGAGGAGGGAGAGTGCCATGGGGAGCAGCTCCAAACCCTGCCTGGGGCAGGGTGGGCAGATCACAAGCGAGGCTGTGGGAAGTGCTGAGAGGAGCCAGCTCACCCCTTCCTTCCCCCACAGCACGGGAGAGCGCAGGGCCAGGGTAGGGGCATGGCTGGGAGGTGAAGGCAGGTCAGCAAACCATGGGCTGTGCATTCCCAGAAAACCCATGGAGAGGCAGAGGAGGTGGGCTGGAGTCAGAGCAGGCAGGGAGGTGGGTCTGGGTGTTTTTCTAGGTGGAAGCAAAGCAGCATCCCTGGTGCCAAGGCAGCCAGCTCAGCCACCCAGCTGCTGTGGCAAAGAGCCCCAGCCATGTGACACTGAGTGTACCTGGGGAGGGAGATGCTGCTTGTGCCAAGGATCCTCCTGAAGAAACACCTGCCTGCACGGCCTGGTGGGGAGGAAGAATGCACATGGTCAGGGATGGCCCTCTAGCCCAGCAGGGCTAACCCCACCCAGCCCACTGGCTTCACACCTTGCCAGGGTGCCCCACACCCCTGCACAGCTGGGGAGGGATGTCCAACAGGGACAGGCTTCCCTGGGGACAGGGCTGAGTGCCAGAGGCACAGAGCCCAGCTCACCTGGCACGGCAGCAGCACACGCAGACACGCTGTGGGTCCCCCTGCGCCCTGCCAGGGACTGCGGCAGCTGTGCCCAGCTGCCCCAGGGCAGGCAGCCCTGGCACTGCATGGCCCGGGACATTCTCCACCTGAAAGAGACAGGGCAGCAGGGTGAGGGGCTCCGGGGTGCTCAGCAGAGCACAGGGGCTGTGGGGCTGTGCTGCAGCAGAGCCCTGCCCAGCCTTACCTGCCCCAGCGTGGTCCAGTCCGGCAGAACCGGCTGTGCTGGCGCTGACTCAGGCTCCCGCCCCGGCTCAGCAGGGCGATCCTTCAGGAGCCCGGGTGGTGCTCACAGCCCCCAACATCCTGGGAAACTGAGGCACGGGGGGAGAAAGACATAAGCAAACTCCAGCCGAGAGGAAGGGACAAGCAGGGCGACAGCTCCCTCGCTCACTCACCCCTCCCACAAGCCACGCTGTTTACAGTCCCTTTTTATGTGATCCAGATGCAGAAACTGAGGCACAGGGACGGGGGCAGAGGAGCTGACCTTGAACACGGGTGTCCCGACCTCGGTGCCTTTGCAGGAAACAAACCCCACTGTGTCCCATGCCCAGTTTCCAGCCCCTTCCCAGCCCTTCTGCCGAGCCGGGGCCCTGTGCTGCCGTCCTGCTGCAGAACCCTTTCAGGGACCCCTCTCGGGACCCCCGTGGCATTCGTGCCCTGGCTCCCCGTGCCCTCCCAGCTCCCCGCTCCATGGCGAGGCCGTGGCGGTGCGGGGACAGGAGCCCGGGGCAGCGGCGGAGCTGGCACCGAGCGAGGCGACGGCGACAGCGGCGCCGGGAGCGGCGGGGTTACCTCGTCCAGCAGGATTCCAGCCGGGAAAGCCGAGCTCCCTGTGCTGGAGCTGCCGGGCTCACGGAGCACAGCCCGGAGCTGCCCATCCGCTCCTGCCCTGCCTGTCCCGGGCACGGCTCCGCTGCGGAGGCGGCTGCTCTGCAGGCACAACTTCCTGCAACGCCATCCTGCCGTGTCCCGCCCCACGGCCGGCGCCTGCCAGCTCCCCGAGCAGGACGGGAGAGCGGCGGGAGCCTGGGAGCAACACCCGCACCCCCCACGGCCTCCCAAACACGCACGGGACTGGGGGAGCTGCGGCCTTACCAGATGTGCTGCGAGGCGGGGATTGCTCCGGACACATCTGGCGGCTCTGCGTCCCCAGCTGCTGCCCGGCTGTGCAACTGGAGCCTGCAAGGACGCGTTCTGCTCCGAGAGAATCCCTCCCCACCGGGAGAAGGAGCTGGGGGAGGCTGTGCTGGCAGCGCCTGGTTGTGCCTGTTTAACACACGTGATGCACACACAAACACGCACACCTGTACCTGCCCTCTCGCTGCTGGCAGATCCGCTCTGGCCACCCAGCAAGGGACAGCTGTGTCACTGGGGCCACACCTGGATGCTGTCCCGGGAAGTGCCAGCCCACCCAGGGGTGCTGGGACGGAGGGGTCACACCTGGGTAAGGCTGCCAGGCCATATTTGCACCCCAAATTCAACACCTCCCATGCCACGTGTGCCCTGGAGGCTCTCAGGAAAGGGAGACATCCAGGCAGTGCACTATAAATATAAGTTTTATTGATGTGTGAAATCCAACAAGTACAGCTGGCATCTCGGAAACACCGACACAAACCGCAACATCTCCTCCTGCCCGACAGCTCCCTCTGGACACTGGTGAGCACCAGCAGCAAGCTGGCACCTGGCACCCCGTCCCTGCGGGGCACTTACCTGCGTGTGCAGCCCAGCCTAGAGAGCCCAGGGCCTCACCTCCACCCTGCCTGGTTCCTGCCAGGCTGCAGCTGCGGGCAGCAGTGCCCTGGTCCCGCTTCACAGCCTCCTCCCAGCAAGGCAGAAAGAGCTGGGCAAATGCCACCCGGAGCAGCTGCCACAACAGAGCTGTGCCAGCAGACTCCCTCGGCCTTTGAGCTGTTACCTGCATCTTATTCTGGCAAGCTGTCCCAGGGAGAAAGCAGCTCACGCCTGTGGTCTCGTGGAAATGTGAGTTTCGATGCGTGCGCTTCTCCGCATGGTGCCCCCCCGGCTCACACCTGCCCCACACTGCCCAGCCTCCTCTGCAGGTGTGGACCCGGCGAGGGCTGGAAAACCACAGGGTCCAGCGTGGCAGGGACACACACAGAGATCCCAGGCAGCCACAGGCTGCCCGTGGCAGAGGGACAGGACAAACGGTGTCCACACACAGTGAGAAGGAAACACTGTTTTATTGCCTGATTTGGGAGAGGGGTGAAACCCTGGGAGAAGCCCCATCCCTGCCCTGTTCTAGCCCAGTCTCCCCTCCAGCAAACCCCAGCCAGGTGATGAAGCATTTGCTCTTCTTGTGCGTGTGACAGAGGTGGCCTGGACATGCATGGAGGTGAGTGGCCATACCCCTGCCTGCCTGCCTGCCATCCCAGCACCCGTGAGAGGCAGAACCTGACACAGCCATGGGCCAAAGGGGCTGAAGCAGTTTTTGGTGGGTTGAGGCTCAACTGGTGTTCCCAGGGAGCCAGAGCCACAGCTTGAACCCCACCCTCATCTGCTCAAAGTGCATCACAAGGGAAGGCAGGGGCAGGAGAGGAGGTGTGGGGGAAGAAGCCTGCTCTCCTCCATCACACTCCTCATGATTATCCAGACGCATCCTCTCGTGGCATTCCTGCAGCCAGAAGCACCCACGGCTCTGCTTCCCTGCCCTCATAAAGTGCATCCTTGCTGCTTCCCTAAGGGCCCCCTGGAACAGGATTGCTGCACCCCGTCCCTCTGCCATGCCTGGGCAGAAAAACCCCTCAGGGCAGGGACCACCCAGGCAATAAATCCCAGGGTGCTCAGCCCAGCCACACCAGCCTGGGGGCTCAGTGCAAACGTGCTTCTCCTTGCATTTCCCTGCACCTTCCACCACCTCTGGGGCTGTCCTTGAGGGGAGGGCAAGGACAGTGGCACCTTGGCTCAGTTGCTCAGGCAGCACCAAGGGTGCCTTTGCCCTGTGCCACATCCCTCACTCATCAGCCCCTTCATACCAACACATTCACTTGTGTCCTGCTGCCCTGGGGACGAGCGGCCCTCCCCATCACCCCCACTCCCCAGAGCCCTTGCCCAGCTCGGGGACAGCCATCCTGCAGCTCCAGGGTTTGTCCTGGCCCTCTGCCCCGCAGTGGCCACATACCTGGTCAGCTGGGACACTGCAGCTCACGGCTGTGCTGAGCCCTCCTGGACATCCTGGGGGGGCTGCCAGCTGCCCCATCCCAGGCAGGCTGGGCCCAGCAGTGGGAGCCAGCTGCCCTGGCAGTGTTGCTCCGAGCTGGGGAAGCCTGTTCCACGGGGCTTCTCTGCAAGCAGCAGAGCCTGGTCAATAAAGCCTTCCCTGTGCGTGGGGGACACGGGCAGTGGCAGTCACTGCTGCCTGCTGGTAGCCCCTTTGCTTCATACACTAGTCCATCTTGTCCTGGTCCTCCTGGGCGTGGTGGTGGCCCTGGCTGTGATGGCTCAGGGGTGTCCAGGTGTGCTGGGTGCAGGACACAGCACTGGGGATGGCAGCACCTCCAGGGTGCAGAAGACAGGACGCACCACGAGAGCCCCAAATGCCAGGGAGAAAGCAAGAGCTGTGCAAAGCTGCCCCAGTGACACCTCCTGCATCTCGGGATCCATCCAGGGAAAAGCCTCAGCCCAGAAGAGCACGGACTAGTCCCAGCCCAAGAGCAGGACAGAAGCAGGGCATCAGTCCCATCAGCTCCAGGGACAAGGAGATGGAGAAGGGTGACAGCCCCACATCCCCTGGCTCCCTGCCCATCCATGCACCCCGTGACAGAGCAGGCACAGGGACTGTCCCCCACTCCTCTGTGCCCCTGTGACTGTGGCTGGCAGCACTGCAGCCCTCCAGCTGGCACAGCTCCACTGCAGAGCACAGCACTGAAGGAAGATCCAGGAGCAGAGGGGAATGTTGTGAGGGACAGTGGAAAGTCAGACAACAGCCCTGGGGGAAAACCCCAATGCTCAGCATGGAAAGGGCAGCGGGGTGTGTCCTGCTTCCAGAGCCTCTGTGCAGGAGAGCCCCATGGCCAAGCATTCCCCGATGCCCTCCAGGCAGAGGAAGCTCGGCTTTGTGAGTGCCCAGCATCAGTGTCAGGCCAGCCAGACTCTGCTGTGCAGCCCCAACCCAAGCCAGCAAAACCAAAGATCAGTCTCCAGGATTCTGCTGGAATCTGGCATTTGCCCTGCAATCCCTGGCTGCTCAGAGTGCCAGGAGCAGGATCCCCCGGGCTGACCTGAACCAGGGCCAGCCTGCCCGTGTGGGGCAGGGCTGCCTCCCCCACGTCCTTGCTCACCAAAAACCTGCGTGTTCCCATGTCTGTGGGTGAAACCTGCGTGTTCCCGTGTCCCAGTGCCAGCAGTGCCAGCACACCCACGGGGCCTGTGCTGTGCAGGTGAGCAGGGTGCTGTGTTCCCAGCACAGCAGCATGTGCAGATGCCCCACCAGCTCTGGGCTCAGCTCAGTTCCTCTGGAGAGCCAGCAGGGTTGAATTGCCTTCCCTCTGCAAGGTGTGCGACTTTGGCGCAGCCACCAGAGCCACGTGCCAGAAGGGACCTTTCCCTGGTACCAGTCACAAAGTGCAAAGGCTGTCCCAGTGTCCAGGTCGCCCGCTGCAAACAAACCGCTCTGGGATCTCACCTGGTTTCCAGTTCAGGCACTGCTGGGACCCCCTTCTGCACAGTGTCACCCTGGGGGTTGGCACTGTGACAGGCCGGGTGTCCTTGGCATCCCCTCCTTGCACAGTCGGTGCTGAGCGAGGCTCGTCCGCCCTGTCCTGCTGAGACAGCCCCAGTGGTGCCGGGGGAAGAGAGGTTGCAGGGGAAGGGCTCAGGGCCAGCTCTCCTCCTGCAGCAGAGCCTCCAGTGATGACACAGCTGAGCCCAGCCCTGGTTTTCAGCCTCCTGGCACGGGCAGGGTGTGGGAACCTAAATCCTCCTTGCTCCATGCAAGGGACCAGTCACTTCTCTCCGTGTTGGTTGATTTGGTTCAGACCCTCTTGTCTCAGACCCCCAGAGACAACAGGGACTGAATGTGAGACTCCCTAAGGTCTCAGAACACTGTCCTGCTCCCACAGACCCTGGTCTGAAGATCCAGTCTCTGAGGATGGTGTCCCACAGGAGTCTGAGACAGAGCCCGAAGTCCTTCTCTGCCTGCTGGCTCCCTTTCCCCTCCAGGAAGACTGGGATGCAGTAGGGTTTGAGGGGGAAAAAAAATAGAGAGAAAAAAGGAGGATTTGCGCAGAAAAGAAAGGGGGATGAAGCAATCTCTGTGGCTACGGCGACGGGAAACTCTAAAGCCTTGTGCAGCTTCACCTATGGCATCTTTGGGCTCTTCTCAGCACTGACTCACGCTGCTGGCCAGAACGGGGCCACGGGCTGCGCTTCCAGCTCTGCAGCTCTCTCCTCCCAGCCCAGCCCAGCCCTGCACGGAGCAGGCTCCTCCCAGCCGTGCTCGGCACAAACCACCTCGGCAGGACTGTCCCTGGTGTCCCCAGGGCAGCGCCAGGCAGGGACAACAAGAGGGGACCCCGGCTCTGCGGGGCTCATCGGTCCTGGGGGGGAGGGTGGCACATGCCAGGGCTGTACAAAACGTTTTGCAATGAAGAGTGTGTGGAAAGGTTAAAACAGTTCCGAGATGTCTTAAAACCCTTCTCGACTGAGCCAGGCCTGGCTGGCACCTCCCAGTGCCTCCGCCACGGTCCGGGACCTGCAGGAGCACCGTGTCCATCTGCAGAACATCTCTCACAGCAGGCCAGGCCCGGGAACGGCACCGGGGCCCCACGGCCCCTTTATCTCTCAGATTTGACCTTGTACCTGAGGACCAGGTAAGCCAGGAGCCGCAGGATGACGAAGAAGATGCCCAGGATGAGGAAGTCCAGGTAGAGCTTGGCCTCCTCCACATCCAGCTCCTGCAGGATCTTGATGGGTTTTTGGAAAGGGCAGAAGTCCTCGAGGCACTCCAGGTCCTCGCGCTCCATGGCGTAGATGGTGAGGATGACCCCCTCGAAGCCATACCTAGGGCAGAGCACACCCCGAGGGTCACCAGGAGCTCCAGGGGAGCCCAGGACGGGCAGCTCTGGCCAGACCTGGGGGCCCACCTGACGTAGGAGACGTAGGAGCTCCACTGCAGGTAGGTGGGGATGGTCTTGAAGCTGACGAAGAAGCCCGAGAAGAGCAGCACGGGGATGGCAGTGACGGGTCCCACAAAGGTGGCCACCTGGGGAGCAGAGGCCACTGGGGGTCACGTCCCTGCCCTGCCACGTCCCTTCCTCACCCCAAATTGTCATGGGGCCCCTTGCAACTCTCCACAGAAGAGGCAAAGCCCCGTCAGACCTGCAGGGAAGTGGAAGCAGCTCCGATGAGAAGCCCGAGGGACTGGGCCACCAGGGCCGTGGCGGTGGCCAGGGCAGAGAAGAGCAGGAAGCGCGTGGCCTCGGGGGGCTGGCCCGTCATCCAGTACACGATGCTGCAGTAGGCGATGGGGCAGATCACCTGCACAGAGACAGAGACACCACCCTGCTGGGCCCCACGGCCATCCCCACCCCACTGAGCTTCCTGGGGGAGCAGGGACCCCTCCCCGGCTAGCCTGGGGCACTGGGTAGGACTTGGGGCACATCAGCATCAGGGTGGCGACTAAATCCACGGAAAGCGCACCTGGAAGGGCACATCTGCCATGGTCTTTGCCAGGTAATAGGCTTTGAGGCTGTACCAGTAGTTCAAGTGCTCCCTCAGGAATACGGTCATCTCCTGGGGGACTGCAGGGAAACAAGGAGTGAGCAGCCAGCAATGCCCTGCCCTGGGGTGCTCCAGCCCCTCTCCCACCCGCCCTGGTGCAGGCAGGTGGGATGCACCAGGTAACCCCCCCGGCTGCATCATGAGAGGCTGCTCAAACCTTCATTGGGGAAAAAAAATCAGTGACTGATAAGGGAAATTTCCACGTGAAAAAGTCGGCTTGGGTGGGGCTTTTTAAGCAAAGAAGGGAAGCAGAAAATACAGATTTACACATTTTCTCAGATTAAAAAATAAAGTATTAAAATTCCAGCATTCTGCTTTGAGCCAACAAGGGTCAAATAGCCAAATTATAGCCAAATAAAGGGCAAAACTGCAATACAGGCAAACAGAAGTTTTTCCCCTGTTCTTTGATTTTTTTTTCCCTTCTCTCTTGCTTTCCCCCTTTTGCCCAACCCCTCTGGCTCCCCACACCCTGCCTGGTGCACACACACTGCCAGGCAGCTGGAGCACCCCAACAGCTGGGAGCAGCGAGGGGATTTTGGGGTAAGGAGCTCCTTACAGGTGAGGATGGTGGGCATGAGGGCGGCGAACATGAGGAAGAGCATGGAGAAGAAGAGGAAGCCGGTGTTGTTGAAGACCTTGCCCGCGTCGTTGCCGATGTGCAGGTAGAGCAGCCCGATGAGCACCCCGATGCAGATGTGGGACATGAACCGCAGGTGGGTCAGCACCTGCAGGCACAGGGAGGCTCAGCAAGGCAGGGCTGCACCCCAAGAACAGCCCAAGGGAGCAGCAGACAGCCCGTGTAAGTCCTTGTCGCTGCCAGCCCCCAAAGAGCCCAACCCCGAGCCCTGGCCCAGCCTCCCCTGCCCTCACCGTGTCCCTTAGGATGCAGACGAAGGTTCTCTTGAAGAGGATGCAGAACTGAGTTGAGGTGCTGGTGGCAAAGGTGTGGCTCTCGATGTGATCCACGTCCTGCAAGACCACAGGGCCATGGGTCAGGTTCACACCACGGGGCCCCTGCTGGCACAGGAGGCTCCTCTGACCCCCACTCACCGTCCCACACGTTGGGCACGATGAATCTGCCTTGTCAGGGCTGCTCTTCTTCTCAGCCATGGTGCACATCCCATTCTGGACAGCGCGGAACAGGACGGGGTTGAGGTCCCCGTACTCTCCCGAGGCCACCTCGATGACTGTGGAGGAGGACAGGGCCCCTGAGAGGTGCTGAGCCAAGCAGCACCTAACAGAAAGGGCACAGCCATCTCCCTTGGGCAACCTGGGGGCAACCCGGGCAGCCCCCAGGGCTTGGGCACTGGGTTTGGACCTCGCCACCCTCTGCTGGGGAAGGGACACTCACTGAAGTCAGCGGGGTTGTGGTATGTGGGGCAGTGGAGGCCGAGGCCCTTCAGGTAGGGGATGAGGTTGGTCACGACGCCCTTGAAGATGCACTGGCCCTGGCTCAGGATGTAGAGCTGCAAGAGAAAAGCAGGATGTGGCAGGTGCAGGGCAGCCAGGGCATTGCCACCCCTCCTGCCCACCTCCCCGTCCCAGGGTGACACCCTTGCCAGACTCCAGCCACACAAGCCCCAGGTCAAATGCCTGCAGCCTGCCCCTCTCATGGCCCCTCTCCTGGGTCTTGGGGCCAGAGGGACCCTGTCCCAGCCCAAACCTTGTCGAACATCTCGAAGAGCTTGGCGCTGGGCTGGTGGATGGTGCAGATGATGGTGCGCCCACCCTGAGCCAGGGACCGCATCAGGGACACCACCTGGAAGCAGGAGGCACTGTCCAGACCGCTGTGGCCACGCAGGATGGGGTGGAGGAGAAAGAGACAGCAGAGAGAGAAGGGGAGAGTTGAGAGGGCGAGAAGAACATCCTAAAGATGCCCCCACTTGCCTCCCCTTGAGGGCTCCCTCCCCTCAGATGGATGCAGAAGAGCACCAGCCCCAGGGGCACAGCCCCATCCCATGCTCAGGTGGGCACCAGAGGGTACTGGCCATGCCAGCAGGGGCAGCCCAGCTGGGCAGGCAGTGCTGGGAGCCCCTGTGGCCTCACCTGGTGGGCTCATCGAAGAACATGACGGGCGGGTTGTTGACCAGCTCCAGGGCGATGGCCAGGCGCTTGCGCTGGCCCCCCGACAGGGAGCTGGTGCGGGTGTACGAGCACTCCAGCAGCCCCAGGGCCGTCAGGATCTCATTCACCTGTCAGACAGCCGAGGGTTTCCATGGACTTTCATCCCATCCCTGCCACCTCCCTTCACCCTTGCCACCCCCTGCTCCCCTTGTCCCCATCTTGGGGAGAGATGAGGGCATCTGGGCCCACCCTCCGCAGCACTTACCAGTTCCTTCTTCACTTCCTGCTTCTCGCTCAGCTTCAGGTTAGCAGAGACCTGCAGGGAGAGGACAGCCAGGCAGACAGGACCGTCAGATGTAGGGAACAGAACTGGCTGCACCATGGTTGCACCCCTGTCTGCTCAGGATGAAGGGAGCACGGACAGCAGGATTTTGTTCCCACGTCCCAGAGCCCTTGGAAATGCCTGATGTTGGTGTGGGCTCAGTGCCCACAGGGAGACAGCCCACAGGATGTCCCCCAGAGCTCACCATCATGGCCTCGAGCACGGTGAGGTGTGGCAGGAGCATGTCATCCTGCATGATGTAGCAGGACATCTTGCGGAAGGTGCGCAGGTCCCGCGGCCGCCCGTTCACCAGGATCTGCCCCTTCATCCCAGTCTCCCTGTGGGACACAGGCGTGGGGCAATGCAGCACGGCCCTGCACCCCCAGCCCCGCTGGCTCCCCCCAGCCTCACCTGTAGCCAGCCAGGATGTTCATTAGTGTGGATTTCCCAGCTCCCGAGGGGCCCATGATCCCAATGAGCTCCCGCTGGCAGAACTTCCCTGACAGGCATTTGAGCAGAGTCTTGTACCCTGGAGGGAGAGAGCAGCAGGGGTTTGGCTTCCCAGGGCAGCGGTGCTACAGGGACTGCGATGCCATCCCAGCACCTGGGGCACCTCAGGACCTCCGTGTGCCATGCCAGGGGCTGTGTGTGCCTGGAGGTGTCTCCATCAGCATCCCCAGGGCTATGGCCACAGCAGCTGTCACCTCCAGCACGATCCCTGCCCCTGGTCCTTGGCTGATCCCACTGATTCCCAGTGCTGAAGAAGCTCCTGACCTGGATCTCAGCAAAGACCAGGGAAATCCCCGGGTCAGGTCACAGAGCTGCTAAGGCAGATTACCAGGCTGAGACACGGCTCCTGGGCATGTCTTCAGATGCTGATCCCCAGGGCCAGGGGGGAGGGACAGCGCGGAGCAGGGCAGCACGGGGCCGGCAGAATTCCCAATCCGGCTGTTGCCTTCATTGGCATTCACGCTGTGGCACCCGGCAGCAGCCACTGCTAATCAGACCTGGAATTATCTCTGCTTTAAACGCGGCTGATTAGCATTTTCTGGCAGAAGGAACATGATGTGTCGGGAGCAAGGAACAAGCACAGCCTCAGGCTCTCAGGAGCTGCCCCTGAAATGGAGCCCTGGCTGGACAGCAATGGGACAGGGGCTGATAACCCCATAGACCGGGCCTGAGCATCCCCCCAGTGGAATTGTGTCCCCTCTGTGCCCCACGGGGACAGCCGCTGTGGGGCAAGGGCAACAAACCCAAGCTGGGGCAACCCCAGGGACAGACCACTCACAGTCCCACCTCACTGGGCGAGCCCTGTGCCTTGTCCATCCCCAGGGGAGGTCCCCCAGCACCGCGTTCCTCCTCTGCGCCCCTCCGGGTCAGGAACCCCGCTGCAGGAGGGGGTCCCGCGGGCAGAGGGGCGGCCAGGGGAGGGCGGGGGGCTGTGCAGGGTGGCCAGGGGCGAGCAGGGCCGGCAGCCCCCCCGGCAGCGCGCACGGCTCCGCACCGCGCATGCTGCTCACGTCGGCGCCACTGCAGCTTGCGCAGCGGTTACTCACGTTCATTGACTGCCAGTAACCTCCTGCCTCAGCACAGCGGGCCAGCCGGGGCTGGGGGCTGTGGCCAAAGCCACCGCGACCCCCGCCAGCCCCGCCAGCTCTGCCTGAACCGGGGGAGAAAAGCCCCCCTCCCACCACCTCCCCAGGGACCCCGGGACCCCTCGGCTTGCTCCCACTGGTCCAGCTGCCCGAGCCTTTCCCCCTCCCTCCCTGCAGGGCACTGGCCCGCTGGCAAGCAGCCGGTTCGCTCCTGGGTGCTCCGGCTCGATCCGCCCTGGCGAACCCGCGGCTGTGCCATGGATCCTCCCGGGATGCTTCCTCAGCATCCCGGATAAACAGGGAGGCATCATCCCGGCAGATGTCAGGGCTGCTCCCACCGCGTTTCAGCGCCTCGGCCTCCCGAGCTGCACAGCCCGGGGAAGGGGCAGAGCCCCCTCCGGCACTCCTGCGGGCAGGGCCCCTCATCGAGCCGCCCTGTGACCTCGGTCCCCGCTCGTCCCCGCCTGCCTTCAGCTTCTGCAGATCAGCTCACCCTCCATCTTATCGGGCTGCCTGATTGGCATCCCATTAACTGAGAGCGCTAATTAAAGCAGACTACCACCCACCAGCCGCCATCTGCCTCCCCTCTCCCCTCCCTGAGCTCTCGGCCGGAGTCGCACACAGGGAAGGGAGCCACGGCCTCGGCTGCACAGGGAGAGGAAATCCCCCACAAACCACACCTTCTCCTCGCCAGGCTCCGAGCTGGGGCACCCCTGGGGTCTGCTGCTGCATCCCACACAGCCATCACACCCCAAACAGCGGTGCTGGGGAAACCCATCCCGTCCCTCCCGGCTGGCCCAGGGTATCTGCCCTGGGCAGAGGTTTCCCTGGAATGCGCTCTGCCTGCCCCTGGCATCGCACGGCAACTGCTGCGGGACGCGAGCCTTGCCTCCTCCTCCCACGGGCACCCAGAACAAACAACCAGCCACAAAGAGCCCCTGGCACCCGGACAGACCGGGGTGGGATCACGGCACGCAGAACGGGCTGTGAGAGCCCTGCAGGCCCCCTCCCCTCCCTGCCCTTCCCACCCGCCAGCTCGTACCTCTCTTCCTCCACCAGGACCCCTCCCGCACGGAGTAGGACAGGTCGATGAACTCGATGTTGACAGCCGAGCGCTTCGGGAGGTGGGAAAACCTCTGGGCCTCTGTGATGTGGTTCTCCACCTTCTTCAAGTGGGTGGTGAGCAGCGGGGCGTCTGGAGGGCCGGCGTGGCACACCGTGTCCTCCAGGGCGATGGAGACACACGCGGGATCCATGCCCTTCTCCGCCATCCTGCTCTGTGGGCAGCGCACAGGGATCGGCTCGCAGCGGGCTCCCTCTTCCAGGCACCGCAGGGACCAGCCCACAGCAAGTCCTGTCTCTCCTTCTCCTGCTGGCTCCAGGCCTCACTGTCCCCTCCGCCCAGCTGGGGCCAGCACCCACATCTGGCTGGAAGGACGGACCCAGCCGGGGACGCCGAGCCTGCGCTGAGGGGCTCAGGGCGAGGAACAGCAGGATTTTGTTCTGCTCCACAGTCAATAATTCATGCACCTCCTGCAGCTTGGGCCAGCTCTGCTGCCGGAGCTGCTCAGCTCCCCCAGCCCCGGGGCTCCCTGCCCCAATCCCATGTGTCCCGGTGGGTGCAGGATGGGAGGTGGGGGAGCTGATGTCCTGCCCTGTGCCTGGATGTCCCCAAGGACTCACCAGGAACCAGCCCTGCCCTGGCCTTAGGGGAACTCATGTATGAAATCCTAAACAAACAGATGATTCCAGCTGGTTTCTTGGAGAAACACACCGTGCTCCTGGGGCAGAGCAGTCCTGGATACATCAGACCCTCAGACAGTGCCAGGGTCCCCCTGGGCTTGCTGGGAGAGCCTTAACAGAACAGGGAAGGGGCCCTGCTGGTGCCTTTCCTTCTCTGCCTTCCTTGGCTCATCATTTCACCTTCCGGGCTCTTACAGCACAGCCTCAGAGGCCAGGCCAGCTCTGAACTGTGGCCATGACGCTGATACACCTGCCCCAGCCCTCTCCTGCCTGCAGTGCTCCACAGCCGGCTGCAGCACGGCCGAGCTCCTCGTGTCCCCGCTCGGCTCGGGGACTCTGCGGTGCCGGGGGATGCTGAGCCCAGCAGGGTGGGCAGCACGCTCACCCCGGCTCTCAGAGGCTGGGAGGGGGTCGGGGATCCCCCCGGCAGCAGCAAAAGGAGCTCGGGCTGTGCCTGAGCGGGCTGTGCCCTGCACCCATCTCGCCTCGCAGCCGGGGGTCCCACGGCCTCGCTAACCTACATTCAGCTGGGCTGCGGGCAGTCGCTCGCTGCAGCTGCAGCGCACACACACGGCCCCTGCGAGGGGATGCCGGCAGCTGCGGGAGATCCCCCCCAGCCCACTCCCTGCTGCAGGCAGACCCCGCTCAGGGCTGGAAGGAAGCCAGCCCAGCCCCGGGGAAGGAGGGGTGGGGAGGAGGGGTGGGGGTTCCCAAGCCCGCGGGTCCCCTCCCAGCATCCGCGGGGTGCAGGAGCGGGGGGCTCGGGGGTGGTGGTGGGGGGCAGCGGGCTCGAAGCGCCCTCGGGCTCACCTTGACTCCTCCGGCTGGGCGTTCACGGAGCGCTAAATCCCGCAAGCGGCTCTCCGCGGCTTAGCCCAGCCCCGAGGCGCGGGGTGGGGACGGGAAGGCTTTGCCCGAGGATGCTCTTCCTTCATCCCTGCTCCCCGCCGGCCCCCTCCATCCCCA
>VZSE01007747.1:0-14470 GCA_013398275.1 Promerops cafer | reverse complement strand
GCCCCGTGTCACCACTGCCCCATGTCACCGCGGCCCCGTGTCACCGCTGCCCCGTGTCACCACTGCCCCATGTCACCACTGTCCCATGTCAGCACTGGCCTGTGTCACCGCTGTCCCGTGTCACCACTGTCCCATGTCATTGCTGTCCCATGTCACCACGGCCCCGTGTCGCCACTGTCCCGTGTCACCGCTGCCCCGTGTCACCACTGTCCCATGTCATCGCTGTCCCGTGTCACCACGGCCCCGTGTCACCGCTGCCCTGTGTCACCACTGTCCCAAGCACCTGCACAATGGGGCTCCTGTCCACCTTCCCATGGTGCTGAGGAAAACGCTGTCCCCCAAACTTCCCAAAAGCCAGCGCTCCCCAGCCACTCAGGACTTGCTGCAGCGCTGGTTTCCCGTTGGTGGTGTCTGCAGCCAGCAGAGTCCTCACTTCCCCGAGCTCAGTCCTGCCCTGGCCCGGGCAGTGGGAGCTCTCCCAGTGAAATCACACGTACTGGCGCACATATCCTGACCACCACCAGTGGGATTTCTCAGCCAGGACCAGCCTTTCCAAGCATATGGAGAAGCAGCAGGTTCACCTGGTGGCTGTGCTGGTGTCCAGAGGGACTCCACAGGATGGAAAATGGACCAACAGGAACCTCTGAGTTCAGCCAGGGCAAGTGCAAAGTCCTGCCAGGACTGGGGAACGAGCCTGGTACCAGAGCAGGCTGGGGCCACCAGCTGGAAAAACAGCTCGCCAGAGAAGGGCCTGGGGGACAGCAGGCTGAGCAGGGACAAAGGGCCTCAGGAGGAGCACTGCCAGCAGGGACAGGAGATGGACCTTCCCTTCTGCTCACCCCTGGACAGGCCATACCTGCACTGCTGGGTCCAGTGCTGGGCTCTCCAGTACAGGAGAGACTTGGGCACGTGGGCATTCCATGGACGGTGGCAGCACGGGGGGAACGGCTTTAAATTAAGAGAGGAGCAATTTTGATGGGATATTGGGAAGAGATCCCTCCCTGGGAGGGTGGGCAGGCCCTGGCACAGGGTGGGCACAGCTGGGGCTGCCCCTGGATCCCTGGCAGTGCCCAAGGCCAGGCTGGACACTGGGGCTGGAGCAGCCTGGGCCAGTGGGAGGTGTCCCTGCCATGGCAGGGGTGGAACAAGATGAGCTTTAAGGCCCCTCCCAACACAAACCAGTCTGGAATTCCATGATTTCCAAGTGGTATCTTTGAAGGGAGGAGTGCATTGGCCAAAGGAACAGCTGCCCAAACCCATTCACACTGGCCCATTGGCTTCCTGTGGCTGTTGCCTGTCAGTGTCAGGCATCTGGTTTAGGTTCCCTTTCTGGAGAGAGAGCTGGACCTTCCTAAGGGATAATTCATTGCACTCAGCTTCAGACCTGTTCTGGGATGGGAGAAATCTTTTTCTGTCTCTCTGAATCTGAGCCACCTTTAGCAGCTTGTGAGCTCCTGGGTCCTGCCAGCTGCCCCAGCAGTTTGCAGATTCCTGCCTGGATCTGCTTCACCTTTATGCCATAAACGAGGGGGTTGAGCATGGGAGGGACCGTCAGATAGGAATCAGCCACCAGCACTTGGACATGAGGTGCCAAGCTGTGAGAGAACATCTGCAGGTACATGGAGAGGAGCCCACCTATGTAAAAGATCAGGATGATGAAAACGTGGGACCCGCAGGTCCCGAGGGCCTTGAGCCGAGCCCTGTGGGACGGCAGCCTCAGCACAGCCCTGAGGATCATGCAGTAGGAGAAGGTGATGAGGGCAGAGTCTGTCCCCACGAGCAGTGTGGCCATGCCGAGGCTGTAGCCGTGGCTGGTGGCCGCGTCGGCGCAGGCCAGCCCCACCACAGCCATGTGCTCGCAGTAGGAGTGAGGGATCACCCTGCTGCTGCAGTAGGGCAGGCTGGTCAGGAGGCACATCAAGGGGATCATGACGCCAACTGCCCTGGCCAGGGACAGCAATCCTGCCCAGATGGCCCTCGGGCTGGTCAGGATGGTGCTGTACCTCAGCGGGTGGCAGATGGCCACGTACCGGTCCAAGGACATGGCCAGGAGCAGCCCTGACTCCGCTGCGGTGGATGTGTGGGTGAAGAACATCTGGATGAAGCAGGCCTCAAAGCCAATCTCCCTCGAGTCCAACCAGAACGTGCCCAGCATCTTGGGAACGACGGCAGTGGAGAGGATGAGGTCGATGACGGCCAGCATGGCAATGAAACAGTACATGGGCTCGTGCAGGCTTCTGTCCAGGACCACGGCCAGGAGCACCAGGATGTTTCCCAGCACGGCCATGATGTAGGTCACGCAGAACGGGATGGAAATCCACACGTGGAAAACTTCCAGGTCAGGGATGCCCGTCAGGAGGAACGATGGAGGGTTGGTGTTGGATCGGTTGGGGGCTGACATGGCACAGACAGCCCCAGCTACATCTTTGTCCCCTGCTGCAGCTCCCTGTAACAGTGACAGAAAGGTTGGGATTTGGGCTACCATCGGTGTGACCACAGTGCCCATGGCATCAGGGAATTTTGTTCTGTTTTTTGGGGAAAAGTTTTCAGAACCTCTTATCTGCAGTCAGGCTTTGAACTGGTGCTGTGATCAGCACATCCCAGAGGACTCAGAGTCCCAGAACACCCTGAGCTGAGGGGACCCCCAGGATCACCCAGTGCCAGCCCTGCCCTGCCCAGCCCCCCCAACAATCCCCCCTGGGCACCCCTGGCAGCGCTGTCCAAAGGCTCCTGCAGCTCTGGCAGCCTCGGGGCCGTGCCCATTCCCTGGGGAGCCTGGGCAGTGCCAGCACCCTCTGGGGAAGAGCCTTTCCTGCTCTCAGCCTGAGCCTGCCCTGGCCCAGCAATTCCCAGCCCTCCCTGGCTGCTGTCCCTGTGCCAGAGCAGAGCTCGGAGCTGTCCCTGCGCTGCCCCTCGGGAGGATGTTGAAGACTCCAGTGAGGTCTCCCCTCAGAGCCCTCCAGCCTTTGCCATGTCCATGTCTGTCTACAGGCTGGCACCACGATGTCCTGCCCTGCTGTGGCTTCCTGCCACTATTGCCACTCTCAGTGGGCAGAAACGGGGCATAATCCCAGAATTCTTTAGCTTGGTAAAGACCTTTAAGATATCAGGTCCAACCTTAGCCCAGAACTGCTGAGGCCACCAAGGACCCCGGGCTCCTTGGCCCCTGCCCAACCTTCCGAAGCATTTCTGTGGCAGAGCTCAAGCGAGAGCTCCCTCCTGCCCAGAGAGAGGACCGGGCATGTCCAGGTGGCACAGGTCCATCCCGACGTTCTTTGGGTCGCGCAGAAGCTGCCCCCTGTCTGCGGTGACACTGGGCTGACAGAACCTGCAGCCAGGGAAATGGTGCTCCCTGCCCGTGCTGAGGGACACGGGCACCACTGGCAGCTCTGGCTGGAAGTCCCAGTCACAGAGAGCCCAGTGAAAATGGTTCTACCCGGGCTCCACACTCACCCATGTGTGGGACTGAAGGCCAAACCATGCAGAGCAGGTCCTGTCAAACCCCTGCAGTTACACCAAATTCTTCCCCGCTGGACCTCACAGGACTTACTAAATTACGCTTGCCTGGAAGAAATTGGACTGTCCAGGCTTGTGGGCATGCAGAGGTGGAGGAGAATGTCCATCCATTGACCACACACAAGTGCTGATCCCCCTCATGGTTATAACCCCCTGCTCGTCCTCCTGCCTGCTCTTGGCCAGAGAACCCTTATGGCCGAGCCCTGGGGAAACTAAAAGATATAAAATTAACACAAGCTAAAGGCCCAGAGCACTGCAGTTTCTCACCTCCACTCACCAGTTCTGGTATCTCTCTTACTCTCTTACTTTTTTGCACATTGTCAAGATTCTGTAACCTGATAAGAGTTGGAAGCTGGTAAGTGGAGAAGTCAGATGAAAGCAGACAAAGGCAGCTATCCCCTGCATGGAGGAGATCCTGGCCTCCCTGAGAGACAGACAATCAGAGAACTTTATTTCTTAATGTCATTTATTTACCTGGCAGCTCTGAACGATGTTAAACACCCTCTGCTAAAGCATCAAACAAACACAGCAGCTGACTTGGATCATTTACGTGACAGCAAAAGCATCTCCAGAGGTCTTTGGCGGGCCCTGCCCAACTTCCAGGAGCCCCGGTGCGCTGGGGGCTGCGGGCACTTCCCGGGATGTTCCCTGGGGAGCAGGGACACTGATGCGATGAGCCGCAATTGCCCACCCTGACGTCAGCGCCCCGCAGAAAGCCCAGGAACTTAACAGGCGATTTGGTCAATAGAGAATGAAAGGATTGGAATCAAATTCAATTACGGCAATCAACGCGGGCTGCAGGAACCAGCTGCTGCCAAACAAACCTGATTGCATTTTCTGCCGAGGGAAAGGTTTCCTCAGTCGAGGTACCTGAGAGAGAGCTGCCTCTGCCCCGCTGCTCTCAGGTGAGGAGCTGCCACAGGGACACTCCTGGGAAGTATCAGAACCAGATGATTCAGAGACCTCAAAGTGCAGCTGTCAGAACCATCATAAAATCACAGAACATTTTGGGTTGGGTTGGGAGGGACCTTAAATCCACCCAGAGCCACCCCTGCCATGGCAGGGACACCTCCCACTGTCCCAGGCTGCTCCAGCCCCAGTGTCCAGCCTGGCCGGGATCCAGGGGCAGCCCCAGCTGCTCTGGGCACCCTGTCCTTCCTAACACCTAATCAGGATGCCAGGGCCCTGCCTGCCTCCTTCTCCTCTGCCCTGGTCCTGACTGGTGCCCCTGTGACATAATCCAGCCCGTTTCACCAACTGCCTGCGGGTGAGCCCCAGCTCCGTACCCCTCCATCCCACTGCCCGCTCTGGTGTCAAGGCATAAAGAATATTATCTGTGGTTGAAAATCTAGTTTGTATTACAGAAAATGTGAATTCAGCTAATTATGGATTAATTATGCAATCAGAAACAAGTCAACTCCTTTGCAGCAATTTCTGGGTTTAGTTAAAAGGTTTGATGTTTATTTGTTTATTTTTTTAAACTCTAGTCCTATTTTTACCTAAAAAAATACTTAGAGAATCAGAATTCCGCAGTGTTAGAATGGCAGTTTGGTTTGGTAAGAAAGTATGAAAAACTACTTTTAGAAGAAATTTCCAGCTACTGCCTTTTTTCCTGGCTGCTCACACCGTGTGGGCTCCAGGCTGGATGCGAAATCCCCCCAGCCCCTGGCCTGGGGCACCTGCCGTGCCCGAGCTGCCACCAGCACCCACCTGGCTCTCTCCATGCTCAGCTCCACCTTGGGGACGGCCACACCAGAAAGAAATAACTCCTGTGCTCCAGGGGTGTGCATAAATCACCCCGGGAAACGCCAGTGGGAGTATCCAGGATGGGGATTCCCAAAGGCACCAGTCCTCTCCAGGCGCCTCTGTAACAACCTCAGCAGGGCCAGAGGGAACAGCCTTAATCCCACGTCAGCTCTCTCATCTCATCTCATCATCTCATCTCATCTCATCTCATCTCATCTCATCTCATCTCATCTCATCTCATCTCATCTCATCTCATCTCAATCTCATCTCATCTCTTTAATTAATGGCACGTGCTAGGAGATCAAGGAATCATGGAATGATTGGGCTGGGTTTGAAAGGACCTTAGAGCTCAGGGACACCTTCCTTAGACCAGGCTGCTCCCAGCCCTGTCACCTGGCCTCGATGGCCGAGCCAGACAGGAGTGTGCTGCCCAAGTTGCCTCCAGCAGAACCAAAAGCCCTTTCTTGTGTTGGCCTGGAGAATGCTGGAGCAGTTTCATTCACAGTTCTGCTGCACTGCTGGCTGGAAGCCTCTGCTGGCTTTCAGTACCAGCATCATGCCATAGAATGGGTTGTCTGTGCCCCCACCAGGCTCTCCCAAGCCCCAGGCAGTGTAAACCTAAAATGTGCAAATTCAGCATAGAAAAAAAGCACAAATTTAGGGCGGCAGAAACATTCTGTCAAGTGGTTTCTGAGATGTCAGGGAAGGTGCAGCAGAAAGTCAGAGAAATACCACAAAGGAAAAAATATGTTTGAGGTGAAGAATGACAGATTCAAACCGGTTTTGAAACAGAAAGCAATCCACTGAGCTCTAATTTTAATGTAGAAGCGAAGACTTAAAGAAGGTGTTTTGTGTGGGACTTGTGGCAGTTGTGGACACGGTGCTGGGCTGTGACTGGAGCCAGTCCTTCAGATTGCCTTCATAGCTGTGGACACAAACAGAGATTTTAGGGCAGAATTCACAGAATGATGTCATGGTTTGGGCTGGGAAGGACCTCATAGCCCATCCAGAGCCACCCCTGCCAGGGCAGGGACACCTCCCACTGTCCCAGGCTGCTCCAGCCCCAGTGGGAGCACTGGGGCTGGAGCCTGGGGCACTGCCAGGGATCCAGGGGCAGCCCCAGCTGCTCTGGGCAGGCTCTTTGCATCGTGGTAGCTCTCGGACATCACCAGGTTGCTCCAAGACACCCAGAAGAGGTCAGAGGAATGAATTTTGCTGCACCCAGCTCTTTCATTGCCATGACTTTGGGGGTGACCCTGTGGAGCTCTGCCCAAGATGTGTTGGGGCAGGATGGGACTTGTCCCACTGCTTTGCTTCAGAGGAAACACCCCGTGTCTGATGATTTCCTCCGGAATCCTTGCATTAATCACAGTCATTAAGTTTGGAAAAACCCTCTCAGACCGTCAAATCCAGCCATTCCCTCAGCACTGCCAAGCCCACCACTAACACGTGTCCCCACATGCCACCTCCACACACTGTCTGAACTTCCAGGAATGGTAATTCCACCACTTCCCCGGGCACCGGTGCCAGTGCCGGACCACCCAGTGGATACAGCCCCCAGCCTCAGCCCTCTGCTCCTCTTCCACCTCACACCCAGCTGTGGTGCCTTCTGCCCTTGGTGACTCCGTGACTCTGCAGGGACAGAGTGCTTTGAAGAGTTCAGTTTTGAGTATGCTCAATTTCCATCAACACCCAGAAACCTGGAAAAGCTGGTCAGGGCTCGGCCATGATCCACGATCCTCTCAGCCTCTTTTGCAAGAGGGGCCCAGAGAGGAGAACCTCTGGGATAGTCCAGGGGGACTAAAAAAGACAACAGAGAAGAAATCTCTCCAATCGGGTCGGGATCTGTGTATTGACACAAGTGCACCTGGGTCCTGGAATTCTCACAGGGCTGTTCCTGGCACTGGGAGCATCTCTAAACTCAAAGGTGGGTTCTTGCTGCTCCGTGTCACCTGGAGAGGAGGAAGGGAAAGAGGACTTGGTGTGTGCTCTTGCTCCCAGTCCCAAATAACTCTCGTCATGGAGCAGGGGTTCCTTAGAGCCGACGAGTCCTCCCTCCTGCCTGCTCCTGCTCACCTCGTGTGCTCCCTGGGAAGGCAGCTGGGGCCGCCTTTGCAGAGATGAGCACGCCTGGAAAACCACGGACTCCTGCATCAGGCACAAACCTTCCTGGGAAAGAGCATTTTGAGCAGAGCCCGGCGGAGCTGCCTGGTCCTCATGCTGTACACCAGGGGGTTGAGCACGGTGGGCAGGGTCAGCTGCAGGTCGGCCACAGGACCTGCGTGCGCACGGACACGGTGCCAGCGGACTGCTGGGAATAGATGGGCACCATCCCAGGGATGTAGAAGAGCAGCACCGCACAGAGGTGGCACCCGCAGGTGCTCAGGGCCTTCCGGGGGGCTCCTTGCCCAGGACAGCTTTCAGGATCATCCCGTAGGACGCGGCAATGAAAGCCACGTCCATCCCGACCACCAGGGAGGACCAGGCCACGCTGTAGAGGCCGCTGGGCCCGGGGCCAGCGCAGGCCAGGCTGGCCACGGCCATGTGCTCGCAGTACGAGTGGGGCACCACGCGGGAGCCGCAGTAGGGCAGGGACGTCACCAGCCCCGTCAGGGACACCGTGCAAAGGACAGCCCTCAGCACAACGGCCAGATCTGGGCAATGGTTCGCCCATTCAGGATGGTGTGGCACCGGAGAGGGTGACAGATGGCAACGTAGCGGTCAACAGCCATGGCCAGGAGCACTCCCGACTCCTCAGCTGTTGTGGAGTGAACGAGGAACATCTGCACAAGGCAGGCCACGTAGCCAATCTCAGCAGAGTCCAGCCAGAACACGCTCAGCATCTTGGGGACCACGGACGTTACCATGACCACATCGATGACTGCCAGCATGCCCAGGAAGCAATGGGTGGGTGCCTGCAGGGCCTTGTCCAGCCCCAGGACCAGCAAAACTGCCCCGTTTCCTACCAAGGCAAGGACATAGCCCGAGCAGAAAAGGATGCCCAGGCAGGTGGAGAAAGCTTCCAGGCCAGGGACACCCACCAGGATGAAGGAGGAGGAGCTCCTGTTGAAGGGATCAGAAGCCATTCAGGAGAATCTTCATCTGTGTTTAAAAATATACACCCAATTTTGAGTCCCGAGGTACCAGGGGGATAAGATGGGAACTCTGCATCAGTGCAAGAGCCAAATCAGGAATCCACAGAATTATTATGATGTGTGAAACAGCATATCATCCTTTCTTCATGGAAAGGGGGCTCAGGCCTTGGCAGGGGCTGCCCAGGGAGCTTTGGAGTGCCCATCCCTGGAGGTGTCCAAGGAAGGACCCAGGAGGTGGCACTCAGTGCTCTGGGCTGGGGACAAGGTGGGGAACAGGCACAGCTGGGACTTGAAAGTCTGGGAGGGCTGTTCCAGCCCCAGGGATCCTGGGATTCTGTGATCACCAACTAGGGGGAATGGGTCAGAAATGCAGAATAAATGGGGTTGTTGTGGCTAGGAAGTTCCTACAAGGGGAAGAAGTTGATGTTTCAGGTTGTGCCACCAGGGATAACCAAGGGACTTTTAGTCTGTTGCTTGTGAAGGGCTTATTCCTTTGTTGGTTGCTTGCCAGGGCTCAGTTGACATCCTGAAATGAGCTGCAAGAGGAGAGAATAAGGAGAGCAAGGTCAGCTTCCAGCCCCGGCTTCCCTCAACGGGCCCAACACAGGAAATTCCTCCAAATTTGTAGAGCAAAACAGTGCTCTGGGACATTAAATGTGATCATGAAATTCCCTTTTGCTGCTCTGCCTTCTGTCATCCGCCCATGACAGAAGCCTGCAAAGGCAGGCAGGCAGAGGAAAACACCAATTTCTGAGGGTTTATTCAGATGGGAGAAGCTTGAAGGGAACATAGACACTCCAGAGAGCTGTCCTGGAGGGACAAGAAGAGTCTGAGTGTGGTGGGCAGGATCTACACCTTCATTTGGGCTGAAAATTTTCCTGTTGCTTCTCCCCAGAAAGCGGCAAAGACCAGGCAGTGCTGACACACCAGACTCACCTGGAGAAACTGCCTGGAGGATCATCCACCAGGAGCTTTCCAGTACAGAGCAAGCTGTCCTTGGCAAGGCACAAACTCACACGGTCTTAGCCCGAACACGTGGGAGTTATCTCACCTCCCCTCCCATCCCAGGCTGGCCCCTGGCTGCTGCCTCCATCCCTCCCCTCCACAGTCCAGCAGTTACAAACTCAAGGTTGAGCACGTTTGTTTTCCATCAGTATGAAAACCTAAGGTGGGAGAAGGAGACCCAGAGCACTTGGAGGATGAGCTCAGCAGGACTCTGCTCACCCATACACCTGTGCAGGTGCAAACCACACCGTGTTCTGGGCTGGGGTGTCCCGTCTGACCCCCACCTTGGGGAAAGGGACGTGCCTTTGCACCACCAGCATGTGCTGCCCAGAGGATGTTTGCTGGCAGAGCTGAAGCTCCTGCACACGGTCTGAGGCTGAGGCTTTCCCTGGCCCGGAGCCCTGAATGAAACAGCACTGTCAGCTGTGGGGCTGGTCCTGCTGGAGCCCCAAATCACCTTGCTGGAGCCCCTCTCTGGACAGGCATCCCGGCCTGTCCCTGTGTTAGAAAGGAAAACCAGTGCTGTGCCTGTCCCTCCCCTCCAGCCCCTGGCAAAAGCAGGAAGAGCTGTGACTTGTCCTGTTTTACAGGGAACGCAGACGTGGAAGGGTTAAACCGGGCTGCTGGCAGCCATTTGGGAATGGGATGCAATTTTCTCAGGCACTTGTATCCTCTGCTTTAGCCAGAATACCAAAGGGCCAGACCTCATCCCCTCGGCTTTCCAGGCATTTGACTTCCTTGACCCCGAAACTGTTTAATCTCTCCTCCAAGTCACTTTGAGTCCTCCCCACCACACGAACCAAGAGGTTTTTCAGCCTGACTCCAATCAGGAACACAAACCAAGAGGTTTTTCAGCCTGGCTCAGCCATCGTCACTGGCCATGTGAGGCCAAGCACTGCACAGCCAATATTGTGACAACGCTGCCCAGACGATGGTGTTGATGATGGTTTATTGCTCAGAGGACTCTGTTTGCAGCCTGGCAGCTGTGACCCCGCAGCTGGCACAAGCCACTCCAGCAGGAAACATGTCTCGTGCCGGAATTGTTTGTTTGGAAAGGGCAAACACGTCTGAGATCCTGTAATCCTGAGCCTGGGAAAAACCAGCTCCTCCCTCTCTGAGGTATTTGATCCTCTGGGCAGCAGTTTCTGCACTTCATCCTGGGTAACAAAGCCCTCCAGGTTTTAAATAATGCTGCTCAGCCAGGCTCAGCTTTACTGGGTCCTTCTGGCTCACAGTGCTGCTGCAGCCTTATTTCCTTATCACAGAATCCCAGACTGGTTTGGGTGGGAAGGGACCTCAGAGCCCACCCAGGGCCACCCCTGCCAGGGCAGGGACACCTCCCACTGTCCCAGGCTGCTCCAGCCCCAGTGTCCAGCCTGGCCTGGGCCACTGCCAGGGATCCAGGGGCAGCCCCAGCTGCTCTGGGCACCCTGGGCCAGGGCCTGCCCACCCTGCCAGGGAACAATTCCCAATTCCCAATATCCCACCCAGCCCTGCCCTCTGGCAGTGGGAGCCATTCCCTGGGTCCTGTCCCTGCAGGCCTTGTCCCCAGTCCCTCTCCAGCTCTCCTGGAGCCCTTCCCGGGGAACAATTCCTGCCCAATATCCCATCTAAACTGACTCTCCTTTGGGGAGGGTCACACGCACACAGAGGTGTCCAGTACCAGTCCCAGCCCTGTGTGAAGCATCCCACCTGGAGCAGCTGCTCCTTCAGGCTCAGGGGGCCCTTCTGGCTCTCCACAACTCCCTGGCAGGAGGGGCAGCCAGGTGGGTTTGGGCTCTCCCACTGCTCTAACTCAGAACTTACCCCAGATCACCCATCCCGGGGTTTTTTCCTTGCTGCAAGCCTGTCTCTCACCAGAGGTCAGGACTTCCCCCAGCCACCCAGTCTCTTCCCAGTCATGTTTGCCATTCCTGGGCGTGTGCAAGCACAACGGGTGGACCAGAGCTGGGAGCAGGGAATTGCAGGTCAGCCCAGGTGACAGCATTGGCAGATGTCACACCTGCGGGTCTGCAGCTTGTTTGAGGTGGCTTTAACCAAGCAAGAGCCAGGTAATTAGCACTGTTGTAATTAGCCTCAGTGAGGCAGCCAACGGTGGTTGCGGGTGTGTGACTGGCAGGTCTTGACCACAAAATTCACTAAATCTGGGATGTCTGGAGGTGATGAAGCAGCTCAATACCTCCATCAGAGCCAAAGCCCAGTTAGATGTATTGGCACTGCTGCCCAGCAGCTTTTCTGGGTGGATTCTTTCATATTCCACCTTGATTTGGCTAAAGTTTGAGCTTGGCTCAGAGCGTGGCACTGCGCTTAAAAATACTGCCCCAACACCAGGTTAAAAGTGAAAAAATACATACCCAGGATGATGTACGGCCTGATCCTGCCTGTACCTACAACACCTGCAAGTACTGGTCCTCTCCCACAAGCAACGCCTCAACCTGCAAAAAGACCTGCATGGAAATATTTAAGTGTCTTAAGGAAGGTGATCTCCCTAATCACTGCTGGGACTTCAGGGGCTGAATCATCACGGGGGAGAAGCTGCTGCCTGGGAATAGCCAGGAAGAGAAATGATAAACAAATGCACTATTCCCACTGCGTGGGTGGTGTCTGTCCCAGCACCAAGATGCCAAACAGATCCAGGGGAATATTTTAATCCTGGGTGGACATGGAAGTGCTGGAGCTAGTCCAAAGGAGGCCATGGGGCTGCTCCAGGGCTGGAGCCCCTCTGGAGCCAGGCTGGGAGAGCTGTGGGGGCTCACCTGAGAGGAGAGAAGGCTCCAGGGAGAGCTCAGAGCCCCTTGCAGGGCCTGAAGGGGCTCCAGGAGAGCCGGAGAGGGACTGGGGACAAGGGCTGGAGGGACAGGACCCAGGGAATGGCTCCCACTGCCAGAGGGCAGGGCTGGGTGGGATATTGGGAATTGGGAATTGTTCCCTGGCAGGGTGGGCAGGCCCTGGCACAGGGTGCCCAGAGCAGCTGGGGCTGCCCCTGGATCCCTGGCAGTGCCCCAGGCCAGGCTGGACACTGGGGCTGGAGCAGCCTGGGACAGTGGGAGGTGTCCCTGCCATGGCAGGGGGGGCTCTGGGTGGGCTGTGTGGTCCCTCTCAACCCAAAGCATTTTGAAATTCTGTGATCTGAACATACAAATTTGCAGCACATGATGGACCACAAAAATCCACCCCAGACACATCAGTTCTGCAGCAGGTCCCCTTTAAATGTCCCCCATCTCTTTCCAAGTTAACCAGTTGAGGGACTGAAGTACATTTGAGGTGAAGCAGTGACATTTCAGCCGGGAACAGCTACCGTGAGCAGAAACCTGCTTGGCGGCCTGGGGGTGCTCAGTCCCAGGGTCAGCCCTCGCAGATCTGGGAACTTCAGGGTGTTCAGCTGACCGTGAGCTGGAGGTGAGTAACGCCGGCGTTCGAGCTCCACGGGCTGCGTTCCCGCTCGCCGCGAGGGCTGAGGAGCTGCTGAGGGCCCGCGGAGCGGCGGGTGCTGCTGGAACATGAATTGAAGGTGTGGGGAGGAAGAGGGGCCGAGGCATGCCGTGTGGGCCGGCGGGTGCCGGCCGTGCCCGGGGGGCCGGGGGCAGTGCCCCTTCCCCGGGGCCTGCACGGGCACAGACGGCCCGGCCCGGCCCGGGGCGCCCCTTCCTGCTGAGGGGCTCAGCCGCGGTGAGGGCAGGGTGGAGCCGGGGCCAGCCCCTGATCCCCGGCAGCGAGGGCACAGCGCTGTCCCCTTCCTCCAGGCCGGAGCGCGCTGCGCTTCAAGCGGGACACGGGCAGCTCCTGCCCTGGGGTGCCGCAGCTCCCTGCGGCCCTCCAGGCTGGGCACGGGGGCTGCAGAGCTGGGAAGGGCCCGCGGGTCTGGCGACAGCGGCTGCACACGAGCCCAGGGGTGCCCAGGTGGGCAAGAGGCTGATGGCCCCTGGGCTGTGCCAGCCCCAGCGTGGGCACAGCCCCAGGGCAGGGATTGTCCCAGGACAGGGATTGTCCCCCAGGGCAGGGATTGTCCCCCAGGGCAGGGATTGTCCCCTGTGCTGGCACTGTGGGCACCTCGAGGGCTGTGTCCAGTTCTGGCTCCTGCAGGAGAGACCCTGAGGGGCTGGAGCGTGTCCAGGGCAGGGAACGGAGCTGGGAAGGGGCTGGAGCCCCAGCAGGGGCTGAGGGAGCTGGGAAGGGGCTCAGCCTGGAGCAAAGGAGGCTCAGGGGGGCCCTTGTGGCTCTGCACAACTCCCTGCCAGGAGGGGACAGCCGGGGGGTTCGGGCTGTGCTCCAGGGAACAGGGACAGGAGCAGAGGGAACGGCCTCAGGCTGGGCCAGGGCAGGCTCAGCTTGGACACCAGGAGCAATTTCCCCATGGAAAGGGGGCTCAGGCCTTGGCAGGGGCTGCCCAGGGAGCTTTGGAGTGCCCATCCCTGCAGGTGGCACCTGGAGGTGGCACTCAGAGCTCTGGGCTGGGGACAAGGTGGGCATGGGGCACAGCTGGGACTGCCTGGGCTGGGAGGGCTTTTCCACCTCAGGGATTTGGGGATTCTGAGGGAGACCAGCTCCCCGCTCATGGGGAAGAACACAAACATGAGAACAGTGAGTTTTTTATCTGTTCTTTCAGTTGTGTTTGTCCTCCTATGACTTAGACATAATTTCTGTTGCCTGAATTAGTTATTGATGTGTGGGGCTGCTGCAGAGCTGATTCACAGACCAAACACAAATCAGCTGCACTGAGACATGCTGAAGATAATGAAATCCATAATATTTCCACTGATTTTCTGTACCTACTTCCTTTATTTCCCCCAAGTCTTAGAGCAAGCAACTGCAGAACTGGAATATTTAGAAATCTGTACTGATACCAAAGGTGGTTCCTCACGAGCCACAAGAGCAAGTCTGGCCTATTTTACTGTTGAATCCCTGATCCAGCTCTTGCCATCCCAGCCCAACAGGTAAGAAGTCCCCACACGCAGGTGGCCCCTGCTGCCCTGAGGGTCACAGGGTTTTGTAGGGTCTGTGTTTGCTTCCCCCAAGGTGTCCTCAGCAGCTCTTTCTCCAGCACAGAGCCCACGGCTAAGGAGAAGGAAAAAATACAAATATCATATTTAAATATAAATATAATATAA
>VZSE01007746.1:0-12171 GCA_013398275.1 Promerops cafer | reverse complement strand
CCGCTCGCCGCGGCCCACCCGGCCCGGTGCGGTCGCGGCCGCCCCGCGCGACTGCGCTCACCGATGCCCGGGCGGTGCGAGGTCCACACAACACTTCAAAGCCTCAGCGAAATGTACGGCGAGCCTGGCGGGGCGGCGCCTTATAAACGCCCGCGCCTCATCCCGCCTATCTCATGAATATGCAGATGAACCCCGCTGCAAGGCGGGGCGACACGTCACCAAAGCGCTGCCGCCGCTGCACCACCCGATTGGGAGGGATTTATTAATATTAATGAGCCGCGGCGGGGGGCGAAGGCAGGGGCGCGCAAACAAAACCGCAGCGTGGCCCCGCCCCCTCCACCCACGTGGGGGCGTGGCGCGGCGGACGTTGCCCATTGGCTGCGCACGCGGAGGCGGGCGGGAGCGCCCCTGTGAGAGGGAAGGAAGTGGAGGGCGCTGATTGGCCAGGGGGCGCGGCCGCCCCGCCCACTGGCGGAGGGGGCGTGCCCAGGCTGGCCCAGTTTCGCGCCCTTCTCGCACTGCGGCGGCGGCCGCAGACAAAGGGCTGCCTCAGGGGCCGCCGCCATCTTGGGCACCGAGCGCTGCCCCCGGCCGGGCTGCGGCGGCTCCTCCCGCTGCGGCCCATCCGGTCACCGCCCCGCTCAGGGAGCCCGTCCTGTCCCCGCGAACTGGCCCCAGGGGCGGCCGCCCTCCTCTCTGTCCCGTGGGGAATGATCTCTTCAGTCGCCTCCTTGCAGTGTTGTCCTACACGCGCTTGGGGGATGATGGTGAGAAGTAGCCAAAGCAACAAAGTTTTCTTCAAAAAAAAAAAAAAAAAAGTCTTTGCTCAACCTGTTTTCCCAAAGATTGAAATCTTTAAAAGCCCATCATGAGGTTTGACAAAGGTGAGAATGCCTTCAGCAGTAAAAACTTCGTATTTAAAGAGGAAACTGGCAAAGCTAAAGACGTGTCTCATCGAGAGGCTACACAGGCTACACAGTTTGAAAATCCTCAAAGTAAAAATGTTCAGTATTTCATTAAATAATTACAATCTCATGTAGAAGAGTGTTTGGAAACATTGGAGAGGAGGAGATGCGTGTGAAGAAATAGATTGGAGAGGAGGAGATGCATGGGAGGGAATAGCAGTGTGCAGGAAATGGGAAGGAAACATGGCAAGGATGGGGCTGTGCTGTCACCGTGTGTGTCCTGTGTCCGAGGACAGGACTGGACACATCAGGGGTCACTCTGTGTGTGTGTGTGTCCCCTGTCCCAGGCAGGACCAGCCACGTTTGCCTCCAGAATTCCTTGTAATGCGTGTTGCATTTCGCAGCAGGAGTTTGCAGCCACCGGCCACCCTCCTTCCTTCCTTCCTTCCTTCCTTCCGTCCTTCCCTCCCAGTATTTCCAGTCCGAGCCAGGCTGCACAGAAGAAAACCACTGGAGTACAGAAATCACCACTATTTGGTGACCAATATCCAAACCAGGGCGCTGAGACAGAGGAAATACAAACCACGGGGAGATGCGAAGAAACCTGCCTGTGACTGCTCTCTTGAGCAGTGATCACCCATTCCCTGCCTCCCAGAGTGTGGAAATCAGGCTTTTCCTCCCTGATTTGTTGTGATCCCTTTGGGATCTGCAGGAAAAGGGCAGTTTGTACATAGGTTATACAGTAATTACAAAACCCAGGGGCACCACATCTCTGGTTTTTCTGAGCTCACAGGGACAGAATGCTGCCACCAAAGTTTTCAAAAGCACATAAAAAACTCCAATACTGATGACAGACCAAGCCAATATTATTATTTTCCTACCATGAAAAGATTTACTCACTTTCCTAGGCCTGGAGGAGCGAGGAGACGCATCTGCTGTTCCTGCAAATTGATTTTTGCCCTTCAAGAGAGGAAAAGATCCCAGCCCTGCAATCACAGGCACAGCATTTTGATTAAATTAGAGACCCATTAACGTGAGCGTTTCTGGTCCGTGATGAGGGCAGATAAAGTGACCTTGATGCACAGAGCCATCTTCCAGCCTGGGATGCTGGACAGCCAACACCAACCCCGCTGCAAACCTCGAGGGACAAACACTGGGGTTCACAGGGGTTTGACTCCACACAAAGCCAGGCAGGTCGGGTGTTGTGAAAGTAACACCGAGAACTTTTGCTGCTTCAGGGGAATTTGAATCCCAGCAGGAGGAAGGGCTGCTGGGAGCAGAGGAGCTCCTGTGACAGGGAATGGCGAGCACAGCCCTGCTTGGATGTGTCCCAAAAATGGGATTTCTGTCTCGCTGGGGTGTGTTGATGCCTTTGCTTTGACAGTGAGGGTCACACAAGTGAATGGACACTGCGTGCTCTGGCCCCAGTGCTGCTGCTGCCAGGAGGGTTCAGTGCTCCAGATCATTCCAGGGCATCAGACGTGGCATCAGCTGTGGATCTGGTGATCCTCGTGGATATTCCATGATCAGGCTGCACACAGGGGCCACAGCAGCCCCATGTCACCAGCCCAAGGGGCTCAGGGACATCTCTGCATGTCCCACAGGCTGGGCTCTGGCTGGAAGCAGTGCTGGGAGCAGCCAGGCAGGCAGCTCACCTGGCAGGTTGCACCAGTCATTAGGGCAGTTAATTAAGCACTGAAACAGCTCAGGATTCACATCCTTAGAGCAAACCTCCTGCAGCAGAAGGGCCCTGGCCAGGGGTCCCAAACAGGTGACACCACGTAGGAGATGCAGAGCTCACTCCTGTGTGAGTTCCAGACCTGAGCACCCATGGGTGTTTTCCCTGGCTGAGCCCTACTTTTGGTCACCTGGTTCTGGCTGTGAGCAGGGCTGTGGCTGTAGTGACCCAGTATGGCAAAACTTCCTTAGGGAGTGCAAATATCCTCTCTGAAGCGGAGCTGTGTGTGTGTACAGGTACAGCCATGGGAAACTGAGAATCACCAGAGGCTGGAGGGACCTCAGGGATCACCTGGAGCTGATTCAAGCAATCCCTCCATGACATGACTGATGTTTTTATCACCTATTTTTTAAAGCTTCCAAGGGCAGAGGTCGTAGGACCAAACATCCTGTTAATGCAAATCTGATTTCCTGGAAGTTCTGCCTGTCCAGTGGCACAGCAGGGATAGTGCCACAAGGAAATGCCATGGGGAAGCAGTGATAGGAGGAGTTTGCTGCCCTCCTGCCTTCACCCCGTGCCATTCCCACATCAACACGAGCCTCTTTCCTGCCTCCAGCACATCCCGCACCCAGGCAGCGCCTTCCACAGCACCAGGGGCTTCTCTGGGGGTCCCCACCTTGCTGTGGTGTTTGTAGGGACCTTTCCCAGTCCCTGCACTCGCGGCCCAGGGCACACGGAACTGCCCAGAGCCGTGCAGCAGCCGAGCCCAAACCTGCTCGGCAGCCCCGGCACCTGCTGGGGAGCCAAGGGCAGCCCCCGCCCCAGGCGCTGCTCTGATGAGGTTCCCAAATCCCCGAGCAGCTCCTCCGGTGCTGCCGCCGCGGGCCAGGGCTGGGGACGGGAGTGCCCGGGGAAGGGGGAGGACGGGGCAGTGGGTGCCACGTCTCGTTCTCCGGGACTGTGCCTTACCCGGGGCTGGGAGAGAACAAAGTCCTGCAGGCAGCACCCCCCGCGCCCGCTCCGGGCTCTGGCACCGCGTTCCTGCCCCTGAGCCGCGGCGAAGCCCCTGGGACCACCCTCCCTGCTCCCAGGCACAGCGCTGGGGGAGCTCTTGCGCCCCAGCACATCCCGCACGGAGCAAGAGCCGCCTCCTCTGCCTTTGTTTTTGCTGGGGTTGCAGGAAAGGAGAGAATGTGAGGCTGGACTGAAGCAGGGCTCATCCCTGGGCCTCCACCCCATCCATCGCCAAACCTCTGGTTTTTCCTGGTTTTTCTGCAAGATCAGCTTGTACCAGGGGCAGGGAGGTGCCACAGGGAAGGCACACGGAGTCTTCCCAGCACGGGAGCAGTGTCCCCGCAGTGTCCCCAGCACAGGACCCCTCGGTGTCCCCTGGCATGGGAACCCTCGCTGTTCCCACCGTGTCTGGCCCATGGCAGCCTTGGACCCGCGAGCAAAACACCAAACCAGGGCTGGACTGGGGAACTGGCAGTCCCAAAGCGCCGCAGGGAAAAGAATATTCCCTTCTCCCTTACTACTGTCCCCGAGGGAGTTGCTCATCCAGCTTTGCAGTTGGAAAGAAAAGCCCTGACGCAATCCCGCCGTTGCCATGGCGAGGAGCGCGGCCGCTGCGCTCCCCTGTGACCGGGATTTACCGGGTTGTAGGACAAAGCCACGGGGCTCGGGGGGGGCAGGATCCGCAGGGATCGGATCCCTAGAACAGATCCACAGAGAGCAGAAGGATCGGATCCACCGGGAGCGGAGGGATCGGATCCACCGGGAGCAACGGGATCGGATCCACAACAAAAAGGTGCATGAGATCAGGGCTGGCACGAGTTGCCTTGAGGTGACCGGGGGTCACAGCAGCGTCGGGACACCCAAACTGGAGTGTTAGGAAATGAGCTGAGGTCAGGGGGGATTTGGAATCGGAGATGCCGGTGCACCCAGCTGGAGTCGGGGGGAATTCGGAGCTGGGAATGCCAGTGCACCCCGATTGAGGTCAGGGGGGATTCAGGGTTGGGAATGCCTCCCAGCTGAGGTGAGGAAGATGGTGAAAATAAAGCATGTGGTAACCATGGCAACGATGTAACTGCCTTGGAGCTGAGAAGCAGCTTTATCAGGGCTGGTGCTTCCCAGCCACATTATGGAAAACCAAATCTTGTGTGTCAGACCGTCCCTACCTGCCCAAACACAGCCAAATTCAGAAACAACTGCACCCAGCATCTCCAGCAGCAGCCTCATCACCCCTCACAGGTCACACTAAGGTGTTACTGTGGGATTTTTGCCCTTTTCCTCTAGCACTCCCAGCTCACCAGCACAACATTCCAGCCACTGTCACACATGAATACTTTTCCAGCATAAACCCTTCACCTCCCAGCTCTGCCACACCAGAGAACCCAGCCATGCCATGAGCAACGTGGTTCAGGGCAGCAGCACCGGCTGCTCACTCCCACAAAATCCAAAACTGCCTGGAAAACCCAGATGGGGGCTGCCCCAGCTGCTTCCCCGTGGGTGGCCTCTCCCTCACATCTGCCAGGGTCCCCCTGCACAGAACACAGCTGCTCCAGTGAGGGAAAAGCAGCGGCAGCAGCGACGTGAGGCTCCTTGCTCCCACCTTCCCTCCTGTCACCCTCCTGGCTGCATTAAGGACTCAGTTCAGTTATATAAGCACTCATTAATCATCATCTAAGAGTATTTGCAGCACTGAGTTCTTAAGGGCAGGAGATGCTACCCAAGGACAGGACAAACAGCCTCTGACCGCCTGACACCGGGCGACCTTGCAGGACAGAGGGCTGGGGAGGCAGGAAGGGTTTATCACAGTCTGCAGGGGAAAAGCTGCCAAGAATCGGGAACATCTTATCCCTCCCCAGCAAGGGGTAAAGTACACACCAAGGGGTGCCAGCCCAGGTGTTGAGGGAAACTGGAGCTTTTGCCGACCCCTTGGGCTCCCCCGTACACTCCCTCAGGCACTGCCTCACACTGCGGTTTGCTGCCATGATTTGCGGTGGGGCCGGTGGTCTCACACCCCCTACAATCCCATGCAGGGTGGCCTTTGGTCCAGCTCCCTGCACAAGGGTCCCGGGGCTCCCCAGGACCCCGGAGTCCCCCCAAGACCCCGGTGTCCCCCCTCACTCCCTCTGCTCCTCAGCAGATGCTGCTGTTTCTCTGCAAGGGCACGTGAATCACCTTGAGCCCGCAGCCCTCCCGGAGTCGTTTTATTGCCATCGGCACGAGGGGCGGCCCGGCGGAGCGAGCCGGGATCTGCGGGAACAGCCGCGATTGCAGAAATCCCTGAACTGCAGCATCAACGTTTTTTCCTGCCCAGAAGGTTCCCGTGCCCTCGCATGAGCTCATCCTGCACCGTCCCCTTTCCGCGCCTCCCGTAACCCAACCTCTCCCAGCCCCGCGCCGCAGAGCAGGAATGAGACACGACAGCGGAGCAGATTCTTGGCTCCCTGGGTCACTCTCTCCCCGCGCTGCCTCTCGGGAAGCTCCAAGTCATGCGACTCCTTCTCTTTTTTTCCCCTTAAGGTGGGGAAACGAGTCGGGAAAGTTCTCCCCCCTCGCGCTGATCCGAGTGGAGGCAGGTAGAGGCAGCGTCTCTGCCTCCAGCAGCACCACACCTGCCCTGGGAGCCGGGCGTTCCACGGGGAAAGGCTGGATCCTGGCACTGCACAGGCTCTGCCACCCAGCACAGCTGCCCTGAGACAGGGGAGCCACTCCTGGAGCAATGAACTTTTTGGGGGAGCTTGGCAATGCTGCTGCCAGAGCAGCAAAGACCCCCGGCGCCCATCCGGATGAGCTGAAGGGGAGCGAGGGCTGAGCTCCCCACTGCCACATCCCCGGGATGGCAGTGCCACGTAGACCCGCATGGCTGGAAATCCTCCTCCCACAATCCCCAAAAGTGCTGGAAGCGGCAGCTGGCTGCTCCCAGCAGCCCGGAGCTGCCCCAGAAAGCTGAGCTCCCCCGGCATCGCTGCCGTGCCGGGAGCTGGACGTGACCTGCTTCCCAACACAGCGGGATGGAGGATGGGAGGGAGCTGCAGGATCCGTGCCAGACCCACACCCCGAGAGCAGCGGGAGCCACCAAGAACTGACACCAGCCCTCCCCAGGCTGCGCCCCTTCCCCATGGCTCTAAAAGCCCAGAAAATGCTTCATTCCCTGCTGCCTTCTGCATGACCCCATCCCAGCTTGGGGGGGGGGGACGCAGGGTGGAGGGGGATTTCATCTTTAACAGCATCTCAGAGCCCCCTCTCCTGCTGCCTCACACTGGCAGTCCCTCCCTCGCCCCAGCCCGGGGGGTTCTGCTGTGGGCCGGGGGCTGGCAGAGACAGCTGCCATTGTTCAGCACCCAGGGGGTCCCTGCCGCGGCCCCCGGCAGCGTCCCACGGGTGCCGGGGTGCTGAGCGCTGCCGTGGCCGTGGCAGCAGAGGGCAGCCACGCTACACGCACCGATCCTGCCCACGCGGCACCGCACGCGTGTGCCCGCGCGGCCCACCCGTGTGCCACGGCCGCGCTGCGCTCGCCGGCAACCCCGTGTCACCCTGTGCTCTGGGGTCCTGCCCGTGTCCCCCCAGCTCCTGGCTGCAAACGGGGCTGATCCTGCTGCCCAGCACCCCCCTCAGCACCCCACAATCCCACCACAGAGCATCAGGCTCTGCCCACGTCCACAGGGTTGAACACGTGTGGCCGCGGCAGACGTGGGCTCCCCACGTGGACCCCCAAGTGCAGTGGCCGTGGGTGGCCTGGCAGAGGGTGCAGGGCACAGCAGGAGCTGCCTGGGGACAGCCACTGCCTGCCCGGGCCCCCCAGCCTTACGCAGAGCTGGTCAGGGTCTGCAGCCACCCAGCTGTGCTGGAGGTGCTGGGTGGTCCCAGGGCTTCCCTGGCACAAGGCCCAGTTCTGGCCCCCACCCCACGCTCCCCTCGTGCACCAGAGCCCCCCACACACACCAGACCTCCTGCAGCCCCCCCAGTGGGGTCCCACTGCCTGTGTGTGCCAAACAGCCCTGGGTACCCCAGCCCCCCGCGTGGGACTGTGCACACGTGGACACACATGCACAGAACACACGTGTGCAGGAACGCACACACCTGCACCCCCATCCCAGCACGGGGCTGCTGCTGGGTGTGTGTGGGGTCACCTGCCCGCAGAGCCCCACACGTGTGTGACCACAACCAGGGTGTGACAGTGCTGGCCGGACCCAGCACTGTGCAGGAAGGGTCAGAGGTGGCGGCAGTGTGAGGTCCCCCTGTCCCCAAGCTGCCCCTGTCCCCAAGTGACCATCTGTGGCAGGCTGAATCCCATGCTGCCAGTGCCTCAGTTTCCCTCCCGGCACTGCTGCAGGAAGAACCAGATGGAGCTAAGGGCCCCGTCTGCCAGTGCTGCCCCAGGGTGGGGTCCCCGAGCCCCCACAGCCCTGCCCATGCAGCCCACACATCAGTTCTTGCATGTGTGCACACCCAGACACGCGTGCATGATCTGCACGGGCGCCGTGCACACACGTGTGCAACCACACACCTGGGAAATCCCACACGTGTGTAACCACACACCTGGGAAGTCGCATGTGTACAATCTCACGCGTGGATCCAGCCAGCCCCCCTCATCCCCACCCCGCCGTGGGCCGGGGCCCCTCGGCAGCCCCGCATCCGCTGCGCCCCATTGCAGCGTCGCCGTGGCAACGCTCCAGATTTATCAATGGAGACACTGCGGAAACGCTGTGGGGGAGGCGGGAGGGAGGGGTGTTCTGTGGGAGCTGGCGGGGGACAGACGGACAGACGGACGGCTGGGGCGCAGGACAGGCTGTCACACTTGCGGAGTGATGCACACGCATGTGTGGGCGTGCGCTGTGCACACACGTGTGTGAGGGGAGCTGCAAACGAGGGTGGATGAGTACTCTGGCTCTTCCCCGCACACCTTCCCCAAGGTTTTCCCAGCCCCTTGGCAAAGCCCTGGGGGCTGGTGGGGGGCTCTGTGCCCCGTGTGGGTGCAGGGAGAGGGTCCTGAGGTGAGGCAGCCATTCCCTATCTGATTTCCTGCCCCTGTGGCTGCTGACAGCAGCAAGGGAGAGGGCCAGCAGCTCCCAGCTCCAAAAGGGGCCAGGGCCAATCCAGGAGGGGAGAGCTTGAGCCCAGGGAAGTGGCCGGCATGTACCAGGGGTTGTCAGGGCTGCGGGGTTCCCCCTTCCTGGGGAAGTGCTGCTGGTTTCACACGTGGGCTGTGACTCAGGCACCCGACTCTATTCCTGTCCTGTCCCTGACTCAGCGTGTGGCTCCAGGCAGGACACGCTCTTGCCAGCCCCACACACCCGCCACGGGGAAGAGGAAGCAGCTCAGGGACTCCCAGAGTGAGTGACCCCAGCCAGTGTGGGGTCCTCGCCCTGTCCCCCTACAGCAAGGCAGGAGCACCCAGGGCACCTGCACTGACCCCCAGCCCTGCAGCCTTCGGCCTCACAGGCTCTCCCTCCTGTATGAGGCACCCACATGCCGTGGGGATGGGCACAGCTGCCCACACCCTGCACACTGCAGGGACCTTCCCTGCTGCTCTTCCAGGAAGGGCTGGAGAGGAGGAGATGGGGATGGGATGGCAGGTTCACACCAGCTCAGCACTTTCACAGCTCTCGCCAGCCCCGTCACACCCGGCTCATCACATGCCTGCTCACACCCACCCCCCCGCGCCTGCCCCGGGCACCCGGCCAAACCCACAGCAGAAAGGGTGGAAAAAAATCCAGTAAGCAACTGACCGTTTTCCAGCCTCACCACAAAACATTCCTGACGTTCTGAGTGCGTGTGTGCACAAGGTCCCAGATCACACGGTGCTGGTGCTGGTGGCACAGCCCCACCAAGGACTGGGGACATGATGGACCCTGTGCTGGGGCACAGCATCACTCACGGCCACACACTGGCTCTGCCCTGGCTGCAGCAGGGCCTGGGGGTAGCACTTTTGGTCTGAGAACAGACAGAACTGGCTCAGTAATGTCACCTGCAGGTCAGGGCTGCAGGACCAGGACAAGCCAGAGCTGGGCAGTCAGCTGCCACCCCAGAGCTCACTCTCAGCCCAGTGGGCACGCGGCCGAGCCGCAGGATGCCCGGGCAGGCCGGCCATGCCGTGAGCCGGGCAGTTGCTTACGGTTGTGTTTTACACCTGCCGGCCCTGGGAGAGGCCGCACAGCCCCAGCCCAGGTGAGCTTGGACCTTGGAAATCCCCGGCTGCCAGATCCAGGTGCCTGCCTGGCCCTGGCCACTGCAGCTCCTGCAGCGAGGCCAAAAGGCAGGTGTTTGGAGATCCCCGGAATCAGCAGTGCCCATCAGCCCCTGCCCCGCGTTCGGGACCCTCGGGTCTGTCCTGCTGGCCGCAGGGCAGGGGTGCCCCGTGCACCCGTGCGTGTCACCGCACATGGCAGCAGCTCCGTGACTGCCCCCGACGCCGTGACCACCGTGGGAGATCAATGACCGGGGTGCACCAGCAGCTCCCTGGTGCTGGGGCGCGGAGGAAGCTGCCAGAGCAGCTTCACACGGACTCGCCTGTTTGTTTGTTTAACACATGAGTCATTCCCCGATCACGGTGTCCCCGATCAAGGCGTCCCCATCCCAGTCCCTTGTCCACACCTGCCTGTGCTGACTCACCGGTGGCCATGACCCCCTCACTGCCACCCCCCAGCCCTCAGCCCCACCGAGGGGGCTGCAGCCCCTCAGGAGCACATGGGGCTCGCTCAGGAAGGCAAACACCGCCGTGCTCAGCAGCGCCTGCGGCGGGAGCTGGCGAGGACCAAGGTTAAGGGGTTTGGCCAAGGCAGCAGCAGCAGCAGCAGCAGCACCGTGCCGGGTCACGGGCGGTGACGTGGGGGCAGAAGGCCGCAGGCAGCGTGGGCAGAGTGGGTCAGAGCGAGCTCGGCAGAGCCGGCGTGGCTGCACCAGTCATTGCGAAAGTGAATCTGGTGAGCGGGGCCTGGGAATGGGCAAGCGGGGAGGGGGCAGCTGCTGCACCTTGCTCTGACTCACAGAGGCTGCCCGTGCCGTGGCACCACCAGCACAGCACCCTGGGCACTGCACAGTGCCGCTGACCCCCGGTGCAGTGCCTGAGGCACTGCATGGCACTGCTGGGTGCCACGCATGGCACTGCTGGGCATCGCATGGCACCGCTGATCATCTCCCTCTGCAGCCACCTGTCCCCGCCCAGGTCCACAGTGCTGCCTGCATGCCACTGTGGCACCCCAGACCCTTGCCCAGCACTGGGCTGACAGCCAGAGCAGCTGGGGAGCCCGGTGCCAGCAGTGGCTGAGTGCCAGGGGCAGGTGGAGCTGCAGCCGCAGCCCAGATCCACGGCAAACCCAGGGCAGGTGGAGCAGCCCTGGCTCTCCACGCAGAGCGCAGCCCCCCCGGGCTGGAGCTCGGGGCAGCACCTGGAACCGCTGCCCGGGGGTGGCACAGCCGGAGCCGCCCGAGACACCCGGGAAACGTGCCCGATCCGGAACCCCACGCCCAGCTGAGGCGGGAGTCGGGGCGTGCACGGTGCCACCCCGAGCCCCGGGCATCCTCCTCCTGCACGCCCGGAGGCACCGGTTCCCAGGGACCGTCCGTCCCCACGGCCCTGGCAAGGGACACGTGCACCCAGCACGGCTCCGAGCAGCCCCACGGGGACCCTCAGCACCGCCACCCGCGTCCCACCGGGCTGGCCGCAGGTCCCCCGGGTTCCACGTGGCCGCGATGGCCGGAGCGACCGGGGGGTGGGGAGCGGCAGGAATCCAGCTCTGAGTCACGGCTTCCTCTGCGAGCCCGTGAGTCATCCCGGCAGCGCCAGGCGCCCGGGTCCGGCGTGCGGAGCCCGCGACGCGCACACGGCTGCATGTGAGGGCAACCCCCGCGTGTAGGGGGCCCTGCACACCCGCCCCCTCCGTGGGATCCGTGCGAACACACACACAGATGTGCCTGAGGGCGCAAGCACCAACACACGTGTGCACACACCCGGCGTCTTGAATGCTCCACATGCACAGATTCGGGAGAACACGTCGGTGCAAGGCACACACGAGTGCAGCCGTGCGAGGATCCACGCTCAGCCCCACGCTGACCTGGAGCACGGTACATTTGTACATCGGGCCGTGGGCTGGAGCCCACCTGTGGGGCTGGGGCTCACCTGTGGGGCTGCAGCAGCAGTTCCACCTGCGCCTGAGGCTGTGGCTCCTCACTCTCGATGCCCTGAAAAGGAAGAAGAGGATGTGGGGAAACTGTCCAGCCGTAGATCCCTGCTGTGCCCCTGCTGCAGAAAGCCGGAGCTTTCTGCCACCACCCACGCAGAGCCCTGTGCAATAGGTGCCCGCAGCACCACATCTGTCCTCCCCACACAGTCGGACCTGGGGTGCACGGAAGGAGGGCTGCAGGGTCTGCACAGCCCCCCGCACACACGCAGCCGTGGGTGCACGCGTGTGACCTGCACCCACCCTCACCTGCAGCACTGGGACACCCCCACTTTGCCACCTGGCAGTTCGCACCCACAGCTCCCTGCTGGCACTCGCTGCATCCCTCTGGGGGGGTCCCTACCACTTTGGGGGGGTGGGGAAATTGCACTCTGCAGAGCCAGAGCTCAGTGCCACGACC
>VZSE01007741.1:759-36375 GCA_013398275.1 Promerops cafer | reverse complement strand
GCCCCGCGGGCTCCCCATCAGGCGCCGCGCTCCGCCGGTCTCTGCATGAGGTACCGGGGCTCCTCGTGGGGCACCGTGGCAAGCGCCGGGATCCCTCAGTGCCCTGGTCTCCGCACGAGCGCGCCGCGGGCCCTCGCGCCGCCGAGAGCGGCTGTGCCCGGCCGCTTCCGGGGCCTGGCGGGGTTGGGTGGCGGGGCCTGGCTGCATCCCGGTGAGGGGCCCTCCCGGCCTTTCTGCCTCGTGTGATGGGGCTGGGGCAGCGCTGCTCGACCTCCCTGCTGGGGTCCTCAGGAGGGTGAGACGAGGGTCCCTGCCCAGGGCAGGTGGGGGACAGGTGCCTCCCAGGTGCCATTAGCGCTGGGGCTTCTCACAGCCGTGCCACCTGCCCGTTGTCCCCCCTGGGACCCGCTCCCCGGCCCCTCCTCGGGCTCGGTGCTCCCCGGGTGGATCCCCGCGCTTTGCCCCAGTGCCTGCTGGCTGTGAGCTACAGGCATAGCTTCGTTTCCTCTGTGCTGATGCAGCTGGACAAGACCTGAATCTGTAACGCAGGGCTGGAGGTCTCTGGCAGCCACACGCCGGGTGTCTCTCGGGAATCTCTCCCCGATTATCTCTCGGGAGTCTCTCCCCGGTTATCTCCGCAGGAGGCACCGGGATGCCGGAGCGAGGTGGAGATATGAGCAGAGGATAACAGGGGCTTGCCTGAGCCTGCCTTGCCTTCAAGCAGGAGATTAAGCACTTTGCTGCCCACTCAGAGTGGGGCTCCCCCACTGCTGCCTCTCCACATCTGGCTGGTGTGAGGCTGTAACGGAGGGCCCAGGTCCCGGCTGAGGCACAGTAGTTTGATGGTGATCTAAAAGTTGCCCTGTTTAAGTGCAGAGGGAGGCTCCCAGGCAAAGACACAGTGAGTCCTGCCCTGCTTAAATGGCAGAGGGAGGGCCAGTGTTGTGGGACATCACGTCTGGAAGGTAGGTGTTTGGTGGAGAGTGTTCAGAGGTCACTGGCACAAGGGGGAATCTCAGGGAAAGGGCTATGGGTGGGAAAATGTCTCCAGGTGTCCACCTGGGAGTGGCGTCTTGTGCTCTGATGCATCCCAGCCTGCTGCTGGTGGCACGACTCAGAGGTGGGACAGCAAACGAATGAGACATGTGACCATGTGGCACTGCCTTGGCTCCCACTCTGCCAGCGTCTGGTATCAAATCCACAGAAGCGCCCTGGATCTGGGGGACTGCACAGAGCAGAGGGAAAACCACAACTGTAGCTCCCAGCCCCACCAATTGTGGAAGAGCCCATGCAGGGCTTCCAGCTTTGGAGCAGGGAATCAATCTTCAAGAGGGAAATGATGCAAATGTTTCCTTCCTATTTGGCCTGTGTCCATGCCAGGAAGGGCCAGTTTTATCTAGAAGCTGTGAGGGTCACATCTCTGTCATTTTCCTCGTCCCAGTGCCGTTGCCTGAAAAGAGCCATTGCTAGATCACTGTCTCTGAGTCTCAGAGCCACTTCTGGGGTGTGTCTGGGATGGGGACAGAGATGCTGTTTTGGAGGGACAAGTACCAGAGATGGAGTCATTGTCCCCAGGGAATGGGACAGGGGCCTGGGCACTCCTGGCAGCAGCGACAGCCCTTGTTCTGCCCACTCCAGCCTGGCCTCATCCCTGACCTTCTCTGGCAGTGTCTCCAGCCTACCCAGGCCAGGAAACTGCCCGCCAACATGAGGGTTTGCAAACACAAGCAGAGCTCAAAGAACTGAGTTTCCTGTCCCTGATCCCGTCTGAGCTGTGTCACGAAGCACGTGAAACTGTGCTCTTCCAACAGCTGTGGTGGCTGTCCTGGAACCAGGCATGGAGGAGAGCTCGTGCTTGGGGCTTGGGAGACTCTGGATTTTGAGGACGGAGGGATTCTGGGGTAGAGTGGAGGCTTCCAATCATCTGTACACAGTCTCCTGCCATGACTTTGCTCACACATCCATGGAAGTGACTTTATCCTGCATCTCATGTTGCTGGGGCGTGGCCAGACCCCTGGCTGGTGTGCAGGATGTGGCTCCAGGTGGGAATGGCCGGGCTCTCGGCTTGCACCAAGCAATGCCCTGCTGATGGCTCAGTTGGAGGCCATCTCCAGGGTCAGATAAAGTTACATCTCTGGGCTGCTGGGTTACATCCTCACTGCCAGGACTGATGACTCAGGGACCTCATCCAGGAAACTGGGGGCTGCTCAGGCATCCCACGCCCATGGGATTGTTATCACCAGGTCCAGTGTGCGTGGGCTGATGGCCGTGGTTTCTCTCTCCCCGCAGGCCACGATGCTGCGTTTGGCTGCTTTTGCAGCTGTGCTGCTGTTCTTCAGGGTCACTCTGGAACTGTCCTGGGCCCAGGCCCTCCCTGCTCTCTTCATCTTCTACCTGGCATCCGGTGGATGGGACTTCTTCCTCATATGCCTCAAGACAATACCAAGGGATGTCAGGTAGGTGTCCTGGCTGGGATGGTCCAACCATCCACCCCTGGCCCTCTGCTCTGCCTTGGTGTATGTGTATGTATGAGCACAGCCCCCAGCTCCTTGCACAGCCTGGGTTTCTGTTGGCACCTGGCCTGGATGGAAGGAGATCTCCCTCTGCTGTGTCCGGGTGACTCCAAACTCTCGGGCAAACTTTTCCCATAAAGGATAGATTTCAGCTGAGCTCAAAGCTTTTGACTGTCCTTGTACTTCACCCTGTCCCTAAAGCTGCTGGCGTAGCACCAGGCCCCTGTGCAGAGTTCATTCTGAGTTGGTGTCAGGCTGTGCCAGTTCCTGGCAAGGATTTGTTGGGGAGGAGTGGTGGTACCTCTTAGAGAGCACTCGAGGTTCAAAAATGCCCTTTTCATCAGGGACATCCCTGTCTGCAGACTTCCAAAACACATCTCTCCCTGGCCTCCATCAGTCCCTGGCTATGAGCAGATGTGTTCTCCCTATGTACACACTGCTCAGGGGAGCATGCAGAGCTGCTGCTGACCTCGAGTGGGGTCTGGTGTAAGTGCTGGGCTGTTGCAGCTCCTCGGAAGGTCCTTGTGCTGTGCTGGCTTTGCTGGAGAAGTGGTTTTGCAGGGGTCACTGAGCAGCTGCCCTCTTGCTCCCCTTCCTTTGGCAGCACGGGGCTGGTCCTGTTGCGGGTGAAGTGGCAGGTATGGAGGCACGTGAGGGAGAAGAACACAATCGCCAAGATCTTCCAGAAGACCGTGAGGAAGTATCCAGAGAAGACAGCACTGATCTTCCAAGGCACAGGCGAGAGCTGGACCTTCTGTCAGCTGGACGAGTACTCCAACCAGGTGGCCAATTTCTTCTACGGCCAAGGCTTCCGCTCGGGTGACGTGGTGGCGCTTTTCATGGAGTCCCGCAATCAGTACGTGGGGCTGTGGCTCGGCCTGGCCAAGGTCGGGGTGGAGACGGCCCTCGTGAATTCCCACCTGCGCTTGGATGCCTTGCTGCACTGCATCACCATCTCCAGCTCCAAAGCTGTGGTTTTTGGAGTGGAAATGATGGAAGGTGAGGGGCTGGCAGATGTTTTGGGAGTGCTTTGGACTGGAGGGAGATGTGTCTGGTCAGTAGGTTCAGTGTTCCTTTCCTGCCCACCACAGAACAGAGATCTGGAAGAGAATCGACAGCTGAATCATCCAGGAATTAGATTTGGGTTTGTTTTTGTTGTTGTTGTTGTTGTTGATTCCTTAGGACACTGGGCAGGATCTGGAGTGCAGCGCTGTCTGCCTCCCAAGCAGGTCAGCCTGGGTATGAGGATCCTTCCTTGTGTCTCTTGAGTCCATTCCCAGCATGGAGACCTGGGCTGGGCTGGGCCTGCCCCACTGCACAGGAGGAGCCTTCCCTTGCTCTCCATGGCTATTGCCACATCCCTGCAGCACCTTGGCTCCAGTTGCTTGTGTGTTTCAGCCCACACCTCTGAGGTTGATGGTGTCAACAGACCTCTTGGCACCAAAGAGGTTTTGGATGGGGAAAGGTGGAAAACAGGATCTTCTGGTCCCTGAAGAGGTCTGGGCTGTGGCCCCAGCATCTGTTAATCATGGGAACGACATCTGCCTGGGATGGCTGTGAGCCCTTTGGGGACTCTGCTAAGCACAGTGGGGGTACTGCTATCTGGGGCAGGGTGTCCCTCAGCCTGTCTGGGAGGACAGGGGGTCTCTGTGCTGTGGCCCATCACTTTTCTTCAGCTCCCCTCTTTACTTTCTCAGCAATGCAGGAAGTGCAGCCCTCCCTGGATAAATCCATCCATCTTTTCTGGTCCGGGGAAGAAAATCCTAAATCCGTGCTTCCTGGTGCAAAACACCTGGACCCCCTCCTGCAGATGGCCCAGCGACACCAGCCAGCTCCCCCTGACAAGGGCTTTCTTGGTATGTGGTCAGCTCTTGGGGTCAGACGTGTGGTGGTGCTTTTGAGGGTCAGCTGGTTACAGCTCTGGCAAGACTGCTGGGGATGACGATGGCAAGAGGTGTTTGGGATGGGTCTTACTCCAGTGTTGGAAGCCCAGCCCTGTGTGGAGCAGTATCCTGTCATACCCTCCATGTGTCCAACAAACCTCATCTGCCCGGGGTGATCCCAGCATGTTCTTGGAGCTGTTACATGAGAGTTTTGGCTCAGCTGGCACCAGTAGAGTGTTTAAATTTTGCTTGTCCCCCTCTCCTGGCCAGCTCCTAGATTGGGAATGTGACCCTGTCTCCTTATTGCTCCCCAGATAAACTCTTCTACATCTACACCTCTGGCACGACGGGGCTGCCCAAGGCTGCCATTGTGGTGAACTGCCGGTAAGGCTGTGGACAGGGGCTCAGGAAGGCTGGGCTGAGTTCTGCCCTGTCCTATCACAGCACCCCTGACCCTGCTCCTGACATGCCTTTGCACCCTCCCCTCAGGTACTTCCGCATGTCCAGCTTAGTTTTTTACGGTTTTCGGATGAAGTCCGATGATGTGATGTACGACTGCCTCCCGCTCTACCATGCTGCAGGTAACATGTGCCATACAGAACCTGGCATCCTGGGACTGACTCTTCCCTCAGCCAAGCCCAGGGCTCGGGCTGGAGGCTGGTGTGACTGTGATCTCCATGTCGAGGAGGATGAGACTGCTGCTTGCAGTGTGTGACTGAAGCTTTTTCTGCTTTTTCCCTGGAAGCCAAGAATTGATCTGGCTGACCTTTGGAGCAGGGAGTGTGTGGGGAGGGCATTATCCTACCCTGGTTTTGGAATACCTGTTCCTTATTGCTGCTCCCTGTGGAAAGTAAGGGGGGAAAGTCTAGGGGAAGGGGAAGCAGTGCCTGCCTGCCTGGCTGAGACATGCTGGGATGTTTAGGTGAGAAGTGCTGCCCTACATGTTACTGCCATGTGTCTCCTCCCTTTTGCCTGTGGTCCTGGGGGCTTTGGCTGGGTGAACCCCCATTGCTGTGAGCCAGCCATGGCTTCTGCCTTGCCCTGCCAGTTCTTTCCCCAGGTGGGCTGGGCTGGAGGTGTTTGGGGACTGAGGGCTTTCCTGGCTGCCTCTCTGCAGGGAACATCGTGGGGATTGGGCAGTGCCTGCTGCAGGGCATGACGGTTGTCATCCGCAAGAAGTTCTCGGCCTCACACTTTTGGGAGGACTGTGTGAAATACAACTGCACGGTGAGGCTGTGAGGCAAGGGGCCAGCGGGGAGTGGGCAGTGAAGCCTGGGGGTCTGTGCCATGCTGGGGAGAACCCAGCTGCTGAAAGTGGGGAACACCTGGACCGGTTCTGTCTGTCCAAACCACCTTTCAGGGTGGTAGGGCTGTGTCCTTCCCACTTGGGCTGGTAGCTTCATGTGTCCTCCTCATGTTCCAGCATTAGCCAGGAGATAGTGGATGGGTTTCACAGCCTGGAGAGGTGGGTTAGCCAGGGAAGGACAGGCTGGATGAGTTATCAGAACTTCTCTTTTTTACTGCAGCCTCTTTAGCAAACTTTGGGTGTGTTGTGCTGTTCCTTCCTGCCCTGAAGAAACCTCAGACAACCCAGGGCCTGGCAGAGGGGTCCTAGTGAGTCTTTCCTCTCTGTTGCTCCCAGATCGTGCAGTACATCGGGGAGATCTGCCGCTACCTGCTGAACCAGCCATACCAGGACACGGAGCGGCAGCACCGGGTGCGCATGGCCGTGGGCAATGGGCTGCGGGCCTCCATCTGGAGGGAGTTCATGGCCCGCTTTGGCATCACCCAGGTGGCCGAGTTCTATGGGGCCACCGAGTGCAACTGCAGCCTGGGAAACTTCGACGGCAATGTAAGGCCCCACAATCCTCCCTCATGTCCCAAAGGGTCACAGCTGGCCTGGGCAGGGTTGGAAACCCAGACAGGCTGTTTGCTCCTTGGCACGGGTTGCCATCCACCCAGAGGGGTTTTGACTGTTGTGTGGTGCCACCTCTGTGGTGTCCTGGGAGTGTGTGAGCAGTGGGTTCAGGTAGGACAAATGTCCTTGCTACCCACAGCTCTGAGCTCTTTCTGTTCTAGGTTGGGTCATGCGGCTTCAACAGCAGGATCCTACCAGGTGTGTACCCCATTGGTTTGGTGAAGGTGGATGAAGACACCATGGAGCTGATCCGGGGCCCAGATGGTGTCTGTATCAGCTGCAAACCAGGTGAGGACAACCACAGGGATAAAATCTCCTCAGCCCTGTGTGAGTGTGAGAGTGTGTGAGTGTGAGTGAGAGGGAGAGTGAGAGTGAGAGTGAGAGTGAGAGTGAGAGTGAGAGTGAGTGTTTCACGATACCTCAGGATAATTTCCCTGGATTTGTCTCTGCTCAGTTAAACCACACCAACCCCATTAGACACCGTTTTTACATGGGGGGTGGGGGTGTTTCCCCGCTTCATCCCCTCTTCTCACTGCAGGGGAGCCAGGGCAGCTGGTGGGTCGCATTGTCAGGAGCAATCCCCTGCAGCACTTTGATGGCTACCTGAATCAGTCGGCCACCAACAAGAAGATTGCCAGGGATGTGTTTACAAAAGGGGACGCTGCCTATCTCACAGGTGAGGCCAGCAGGACCCCTCTGTCTGCTAGAAGTGGAGGAGAAAGGCACCTGTGTGGGAGTGGGGACTCTTCCAGGGTAGCAGCACTGCCCTGAGATGCTCCAGGGCTGCTCCTAGACAACACCTCATTTTTTTGCTTATTCATTGCTTTCCAATAGGGGATGTCCTGGTGATGGACAAATATGGCTACATGTACTTCCGAGACCGCACCGGGGACACCTTCCGATGGAAAGGGGAGAACGTCTCCACCACGGAGGTGGAGGGAATGCTGAGCCGCATCCTCAACCTGACGGACGTGGTGGTTTATGGTGTGGAGGTCCCAGGTAGCTGAGAGGGAAGTGGACAATCAGGAGATGCAGGCAGGCATCCAACACTTGAGTGTGAACATGTCCTGCATGTCCAGATTGATGTGTCTTTTGACAAGAGGGTAGACTGAGCATCCCTGTGGGCGAGCTGAGAAGAGGCCACAAGGGGTGTGGCTAGCAGGAACCAGAGGGTTTCCTCACTTTCTCAAGCTTTGGTCTGATTCTGGCTGGTTTGTAAGGACCCTGTGTCCACTCTGGCCATGACTGTGACCGCAGGGTATCACTGGTAGCCCTGGCCACAGGGTGGTGACACAGCAGTGACACAGCTGGACGTGCCAGCGCTTCAGTACAAAGCAGGGTCTTGCTGGTGCAGGGCAGAGGGGAGATGATGCTACAGGGGCAGTGTGTCTGAGTGCTCTTCATTCTCTGCCTCTTAGGGATTGAAGGGAGGGCAGGAATGGCAGCCATCGCTGACCCAGAGAACTCCTGTGACCTAGAAGACTTTTCCAGCAAGCTGAAAAAGGCCCTGCCACTGTATGCACGTCCCGTCTTCCTGCGGTTCCTGCACGAAGTCTCCAAGACAAGTGAGCCATGGCATGCATGCTCAGACTGAACTTGGAGCTGGGGGAGCCTGGGAGGGGCAAAGCTGGTTACAGAGATCAGTCTGTAGGGTGGGGATGGAGCCTCTCTGCCCCACAGAGCCTGTGGCCAGTTCCTCAGGTGGTTTTGAGGCAAGGGGACGCAAGGCTGGGTCTGGGGCAACACAGGTGTGGGGGGGATGGAAGCATGTGTGGCTAGTGAGCCCTTACTCCTTCTTCTCTCCCCATTTCAGGCACTTACAAGTTCCAGAAGATGGAGCTGCGGAAGCAGGGCTTTGACCCCGCACTGGTGAAGGACAGGTTGTATTTTCTGGACTCCAGGCAAGGCTGTTACCTGCCGCTGGACCAGGCAGCGTTCAGCAGAATCCAGTCAGGAGACCAGAAGCTGTAACTGGTGGGGCTCAAGCAAGGCACCTCCCAAATCCTGCTGGGGAGAGGGGCAAGGCAGACACTGGGGAAGGAAAGGTTCACAGAGTGATATAAAAGGCACACTAGAGATTTTACTTGACAAGTTTTACAGATAAGGGTTTGGGGGGAACACAGAGGGGATTGAGGGGAGGGGATGGTCACATACCAAAGCATTGACTCATTATGGCTTTATTTTCTGCTTGATACAGTGGTGGTGGTCCAATGCCGTGGGAAGGGCAGGACCCTGGCCAGTTGAGGAGGGGTGGGGTGTCCCTGCTACTCCACTTTGCTTTTCCTGTCTTTCCCTACCTTTTCCTGCCTGCAGCAACCCTTCCTTGTGAAGGCCATGAAGGGACGAGGGCTGGGCTCTTCCCCACTCCTCTACCAAGCAGCCAGCTCCTTCTTGGCACAGGGACCCAGCTGGCAGAGGGAAGGTGGGTGCCAGGCATAACGCCTTCCCTCTGCTCAGCCCTGTTGGTGTTGTGTGTCTGCTGTGAATCAGGGGAGCGGGGTAGTGTTGGGCTCAGGAGGGAGACAGGGGTGTGTTTCTGCCATGCCTTTCTCTCTCCTGGGGATGACATTTCTATTTTTCACAATCACACGCACATTATATTATATCTATATATATATATGTGTGTGTGTGTGTGTGTGTGTGTGTGTGTGTGTGTGTGTATACATATATATGTAATACACGCTTAATTTTTTTTTTTCAATCTTAATTTATTGTCTGTACTTTTGAATGTGTCTCGGGTTTGTGCAGTAGGTGGAGGGATAGCCCAGACCTGTCCTCTCTTGGAGAAGCCTTTTCTCTCGCAGGGAGGTGGGATGCTCATCTGGGACTGATTCTCCTCTTCTAGCATGGGTGCAACTGTAAATGTCCTTGTGGCCTTGCTCCATGGTGGAGGACATGAGCATTCACTATCTTGTGAACACTTCTCTGGGTCTTTTACCTCCCTCTTTTGTGGATGCATCATTGTTTTCTGGACCTTCTTCCTTGCAGAAAGCAAGTGGGAGAGTGGGAAGAAGGGCCGAGTTTGCCTTTGCTTAGATGTACTCAGGAGGTAACTTGCCTGGGGAGAGAATGTCCTCTGGAGGGTGGCCTCTGTGAGAGCCTGACTTCATGTGCTCTGCATCCCTTCCCAAAAGAGCCCTCCCTGTCTCCAGCACCAGAGCAGGGCCCTGCACTGAAATGTCCGTGTGAAACACCTGACTTGTGCTATGTGAATTCCCCATGTTGTGTCTGATACAAAACAGCCTCAGCTGCGATGTTCGATTCCAGTCCTCAGAAAACAAGCAGAAATTTCTCTTCCAGAGAAAACTCTGGGTTGGATTGTTTTTTGGGTTTTTTTTTAATAATTTGTTTTATGCTTTTAGCAGGGTTACCCCTTAAAAGAACATCTGTCTTTTGTGAGGGCAGGGTGTGTCTGCTCTTCTAGCTGTGCTTCCACACCAGCGTACCTGCCTGCCTCAGTCCGTCCTGGTCTCAGAATTAAACACAAGTATGGGTCTATGCTGGTGTTTCCTACCTCTTCCTTGTACAGTCCTGCTCTGTGAGGGAATTGTGGGGGACTGCTGGTTTGGGAACTGCCACTCCAGAGTATCACCTCCCTGTGTGCATTTTGGCTCATCTTAGAGCAGGGGGAACAAGCCCCTTGCTGCTGGGTTTAATGACTGTGTGAACACAACATGTTGATCCGACCCTCCCCAGTTTCTTCCACTAACTCTCCACACCCTGTTTTTCCTTGTTCTGTCCTCAGCATTGCCATCCCAATTTGTTCTGGCCCAGGTCTTTCTGTTTACCCTGGGACATGTGGCTCTTCCACCCCTCTCCTGTTCTCTATTTCCTCTTCCTGCTGCTTCTCTCTGTGTTTGTCCATGCTGAACTTCCCAACTCATTTCTGCCCTTGCAGACAAGTTTTTTGGTAGTCATTCTACTTCCCTTGCTGCCAGAACCATCTTTCAGACCTTCTGTATCCAACCCTGGTGACAGGAGAGCCTGGCTCCTTCTTGGTATGGGGCTGCCAGGGAAAAATGTCTTCCATGAGCCTGAGTGAAATGTGTTGCCTGGTGAGGCACACCATAAGAAAAGCGTTGGAAATTTGCATCCTTTATATACCAGCTTCACCTTTGGACATGTTCAAATGGATGTCTTCTCTAGCATCTCTAAGCTGAAAGCTTTAATTTTAGTTTTTCTGTCCCCTGGACACTGACAAGCCTCTGTCCCAAAGCAGCCAGTGGAAAACAGATGTCACGCCCACAGCCCTGCACCATCCGGGGGGCTCAGCCCTCAAACAGGGTGGCTTTGCCCGGGGGGTCATGTTTAGAGGCCGGGGAGCTGGCGCAGGGAGTGCAGCAGTGGTGCCTCTGCGGGTGCTCTGCTCCCACTTGTGGGCCCTGTTCCACTCGCAGCCACCAGAGGAGGGCAGGCTGGGCTCAGCAAACGCCTCCCCTCGGGGGGACACGCTCCCGGGGCTCCCGGGGCTTTCACAGCCCTCGGGTGGTGCTCAGAGCCCTGGAAGTGCAGGATGTTGGAGCAGGGGGGTTGCTCACGCAGGCGGGTGCCTGAGGCTGAGAGGAAGTTTCGGATACAGGTAATGGTGCTGGGTGTGAGGCCAGCGGCAGTCCCAGGCACTGGTGTCCACTGTGCTCGGGCTCCTAGCTGGAGACTGCCTCACGGAGACTTGGGCAGCAGCGAGGTCACTGAGCTGTGCCAGGTGGGTGGTGGGCAGCAGCCTGAACCCCCGGGCCTCATCCAGCCTTCTGCTTAAGGCAATGAGGAAAAGCTTGGCCTCCCTCAAGTCAGACCTGGGGGTGGTTTGGAGTAGTAGAGGAGGATACAGGGGGACTGTACTCCCTCCCTGGAGGAGATGGATAGAGAAAGAGGGGTTGCAGGGCAAAACTCAGCACTGTGTTTCTGTCTGTCTGAGAGCAGGGTAGGTTAAAAAAGCCTACCAAGGAAATTATGCATTCAGGGGGCACTGCCTGTTAAAAGCAGGTGTGAATAGCTTTGGAAGCTTATGGAAGTATGGCTGTTACTTGTTTGCTAGTGAGACCATACAAATGGAGACGAGCTTGCACGGTTAGGTTTTGGAGATGGATGGGAATTACAGGCCTGTGAGAGGAGCAGGATGTTGCCCTTGCTGGTGCCAACACAAGTCAGGAGCTGGGCCCTGGCTGGAGCATAGCCTAGAGCTCACCCCAAGCCCTGTATTTTGGGCCAGCTGTGAGGAGGGGGAGCTGCACGATGCAGGTAAGAGGAGCACCCCGAGGTGAGAGCTCCTGCTCTGGGGAGATGGGAGGTGCTGAGTCACTGGGAAAGAGCTCAGCAGACACCACGGAGGGCTCTGGTACACAGCACATCGATAGCAGAAACCTGCAGGGCTGTGCCAGAGGGCTGGGGCATGCACATGCCACACACACCTCTGTGCCAGAGAATTTCCCTGGGGAGCCCCAGGGAGGTGTGTTCATAGCTCTGAGTTATGCTCAAAGGAGCCCCCTGCCCAGCGATGCTGGTGTTGGGGGGTTGGTCCCCTCTGGAGATCTGGTGCCCAGGGACCATTCACCATTGGCGCTGTGTTTGTCCTGACTGAGGAGGGTTGTGTCACACTTGGCAGTGCTTCGAGATCCCGTGAAACACCCAGCTACTCCAATTAGAGGTTTTCTGCTGGCTGTCAGCTTTGGGTTGAAATCCTGGGGCCTTTCTAAAGTCCCAGCTCCTCTGGACAAATGAAGTTTATGTGCAAGTGTCCCTGCAGCTCTTGGCCCAGAAATACAAGTGCAGGTGTGGTGCTGAGCCTGGGATCAATGCTAAGACACAACACTTCCAGCAGAGAGGTATTTGGAATGAAGTAGCCAGTGTTTAATCATAGTCTGATTTTTTCAAATATCTTTTTATTTGTGCAGTTTTAAGGAAGGGGCTAATTGAATCCTCTATGATTAGAGACACCTTGTGAGACATCCCTCCCCTTTGATCATTGCACTAGTCTGGCTCAACAGCTGCATGTAGATAAAAGTCCTATACATAAAGTACGAGGTATTGTTCTGTTTTAATTAAAACACTTAAAATTCTGTTTGCATGAGGTTAAGAAAACATGAAAATCCTTTCTAGGGTTATTATCAAACTGCTAATTTAAGCAAAGCCGAAGAGATTTACAAACCAAATGTACTCTTCCCCATGGAGATGACTGCTTCTCCCAGACCCTCTGTCCTGGACAGTGACAATATATCAAGACAAAAAAAAATGTGGCAACTTTTTTTTTTCTGGTCTGCTCTAGGTCCAGCCCAGTCAGGCCATGCTTAATGTGCAAAACTGGAATGTATTTTAGTCTTTAGCCCTCCAAGGTGGGGGCTTTGCAAGTTGCTCAGAACTTTTCTGGGTGAAATTAATTTCTGCTGCTGAGAAAGTCTGTGATAATCTTTAACACTGCATCTGTCCAGCCTCCTCCTGCCACTCTTGGTGTGCCAGAGCCTTCCCAAACAATGACAGCTGCCTGCTCTTCTGCACACTGAGGAGCTGGCTTTGCCTTTAAGCAGTGACAGGGAAATGTTCTGGACTAAAGAAGAGACTGTCCTTTGCTGCACTCTTTAGAAATGGAAATACTTGATTCCCCTGAGTGCTTCCAGTGTAACCAGGAGCAGGGCCAGGAGTGGCTTCTCCCTCTCCAGTTTGAAGGGACTGTGTGGCCAGGGATTCCACCAAAATGATGGTCTGTGAAGATCTGATCATGCTGTGTGAGAGGGAAGGGACAGCAGCTTTCCCTCCCAAAGCAAGAGAGGCTTCAGAAGGGAAGAGAATGTCCCTAATTAGGGCTGTTTGCTGCAGAACTGGATAGCACGGGATGGCTGGACTGTGCAGCTGAGCGAGGCTCAGGGAGCAGGGATGGGTCCTGCTTTGATTTTTTTGAGCCTGGCCCATTTCAGTGGCAAATCCTACCTTCCAAAGTAACCTTGGGTTTGATCTGCTTTTCTCCTGGTTTATTAAAAATCCACACATAGGCACAAATGATGGCAGGCCAGGCTCTGGGAGAGCTTTGGGCAGTTGAGATCATGCAGTACAGGCTGGCAACCCCAGGAATTGCAGGCAATGGTGATGCTATCCAAGTCCAGGACATATTCCTGCTCAGGATGTGGGTCATTGCCCAGATCTTCCCTGATCCCTCGACAAATGATCCCAGGTTTGTGACGTGGGATATGACCCCTACTGTGTTGCATCCCCCTCCTTGTTACAGCCCTGCCTTCCTCTAGTCCCATCCTTGAGGGCGCGGAGCAGCCTTCCCAGGGCCCCCAGCATCCTGCCAACCCAGGCAGGATCTGTGGCCTGGTCCTGCCCTGGAGGTGACACCTCCCACGACCTGCCCGGGGCCCGGCACACCCGCAGCGCTGTGCCAAGGGCCCTGAGGAAGTGAGGGCAGCGAGAGCCTTCCTCCTGCCTCCGGCCATGCAAGTGGCCGCCGGCTCGGCTGCAGGAAGAGGCTAACAGCGGCGGGCGAGCCACCCCCTCAGCTTTGAGTATCACTTTCAGCTATTCTGAAGGTTAAACGCCTGTTTAGAGCTCCCTATTGAAGGTAGAGCCGGGGGTGCGGCATTGTTCGGACGCCCTCCCGCTTTGTCTGGCCGCTTTCAGGGATGCCCTGAATGGGAAGCGGCCCCCCCAGCCCAGCACCCCGGCAGAAGGGCTCCCGGGGGAGAGGCGCTTCCTCCCGCCCTAATGACATTCAGGCCTCCATCGGTTCAGCTCCCGCTTTCTTTCTGCTGCAGTTTAACCCGGGCACAGAGGCCGGGCTCCATCTTACTGATCTCTGCTTGACACCCAATTACCACATGAATGGGAGAGAAAGGCTGCAAAAGGCTTTAACTCCCACTGACCCTCCTTCCCCTCTGCCTGCTTCCCTCTCTCCTCGTCCTACCCCCTCGCCTTTCTCCGGCGGAGGGAGTTCAAAACTGAGACGGGGAAATCAAACAAAGCCCCGAGTAAGGAAACCCATTGTCACCGCCTCCGCGATGGCTCCCCTTTCGCCAGCTATTGTTCCCCTTGAAGTTTGACTTGCTGTGTGGAAGGATGCGAGCAGCTGTTTGCGCATTCCCCTGATGTTTTATTGAAAAATAATTGAATCGTCAGTTCGGGCTCTCTGATAAAATGTTTCCTCGTAGCCCTTGGCCCTGCTGTATTTATAAACTACGTTTCCCTCTAGGATGTGATGGTGACCTAAAACGTTTCCTCCAGAATAAACCCTCAGTGGAGGAATGGAGGCATGTTCCTTCTGCACTTGAGGAGAGAGAGAAAGCGCGCAAATGGCAGGGGAAAGGACAGAAGATGGGAATGAGACAAAAGAAATTAACCTCTCTTCATTGTCAGGCTCCATTTCCAACCTGTTCCCTTTGCAGTTGGCTTTGTGGGAGGGGAATGGGAGCAGCCGGAGCCCCTGGTCAGCGGCCTCCTGCCCCAGTGACCCGAGTGAGCACCACAGCTACCCGGGTTTTATGTACCTGTTTATCAAACACCGGCTGTGTTTACAGCACTTCAACAACGGCAGCATTACGTTTTCTTGAGGAGATTGCGTGCCTAGTTTCCCCATCCTAAACACATCCCAGAGAATTTGTGGTGCTCTGATTTCAGCGTGCAGCATGGAGACAGGACTCATTCGTCTCCCAAGCACAAAATGTCCATAAAAACGTCCCTCTTATCTCATGTGGTCACTTTTTGTCCAGGACAATTGTTAACACTAACCAGCTTTGAATGCTTGAATGAGCTAAATTGGTACTTATGATCACTGTTCCCTTTCTTGTAATTTATTTTTGCTTTTCCAGGGAGGTGCTAACACTAAATCTGTACCATTTTGTTGTGTAAGTCAGGAATCAAGATTCTTTTAGGAGCTAGTTCTGCTTTTATTTGGCCTCTTAAATTATTTCTGGGAGCAAGAAGACTAGGTCATATAAAAACTGATCTGTAATCAAGATAACCAGATCCTCTGAACACAGAATACTTCACTCATTTCTGAAGTAAAGATTTTTGTTGAGGCTGCTTTTCCATACAATTCCATCCTGGGCTGTATCTCCAAGATATTCAATAGCCTTGGGATTTAGAGATACATAAAATCCAGCTGGAATTTTTGGATGAAGACCACGGTCAACAGCTTCATGGCTCTGCCATCACGTAACCCCGGCAGCGACGGCAGCATTCATCTGCCAGAGGGACCAGCCTTTCCTGGGGCCCAGCCCAGAGAATGATCTCCTTGGAGAACAAAAGGCCATTACAAACACCACCACCTTCTGCTCCCGGGGTTAGGCGTACTCTGACCCCCGTTAGCATAAACGAAGAGCAATCTGTCTGTGTGAATTTATGCCCCTTACACATAATGCATCATGTATATGCATAGCTATTACATTTCTATGTGCATGTGTGCACATGTACATGTATTTTTTAATCCCAAACCCTCCGCTGAGTGGAGAGAGGGTTAAGAGGTTGCAGTTTTTCTACCAGTGCTGCCCCTGTGCAGCTTCGTGTTGTGGGGGAGAAGCACAGCCCAGCTGTCACCACCATGGCTGTGTTCTGCCTGTGTACACGGGCCTTCTCTGGGGACAGGAGGGGAAAACAAACAGGCGACAGATGTGAGCCGCGTTGTTTAACGCTGTGCTGGGGGTGCCTGGCGCCGTGGGGATGTGCTGGCTGGCAGGGGCTACCCAAGCAGGAGGGGATGCTGAACAGCCACCCCTGATGCAGAACTGCATCTTCCCGGTGGTGACAGGAGCTGTCGTTAGCATCACCCAGCTGTTTCTGGTCCCCCACAACAATCACGACGAGCTGCGAGGCAGCAGGTTGGCATCCCAGAATCACAGAACTGTAGGGCTGGGAGGGACCTCTGGAGATCATTCAGTCTGAACCCCCTGCCTAGGCAGGGTCACCTGGAGCAGGTGACACAGGAACACATCCAGGTGGGTTTGGAATGTCTCCAGAGAAGGAGACTCCACACCCTCTTTGGACACCCGTTCCAGTGCTCTGCCATCCTCAGTGTAAAGAAGTTCTTCCTCATGTTGAGTAGACCNCGCGATGGGCCGGCCCCTCGGTGAGGCGGCCGCGGCATTGCGATGGGGCGGTTGCTGCCTGCGGCCTGGGGGGCCGCTACGGGCGCGTCTGGGCCCGGGCGCCGCCGCTGTCACGGGGCTGCAGGCCGGGGTAGCGGGAGCGGCCGCCGCCGGGGAACCAGGGNAAGTTCTTCCTCATGTTGAGTAGACCTTCTTGTGTTGTAGCAGCCTTGCTGCTGGGAAACCCGTCTGCAGCTCCTGCCTTTGCACAGCCCAAGTGCTCTGAGCGAACAGGGCCTTGTGTGTGGTTCTGAGCACGAGCAGGGCGTTCTCTGCGCGGCGAAGCCTGAACTTGGTGCAGAAATCGGTATTTTAAAATAACACCGCCTGGCACCAGCGCCCAGATATTTTAAAATAACACCACCGGGGGCACGGGCCGCACTGCGCCCCGGCACCGCGGGAGCTTCTCCNAGGCATCGGCGGGAGGGGCCGGACACCTCCGGAGGGTGTCCGCGGCGTGGGGCCGGGCCGTCTGCCCGTCTGTCCCGGGGCCTCGCTCCCGTCTCTCTGTGAGCGTCCTGTGCCAAGCTTTTCTTATTCTTTCATTTCTTTCAACCTTTTTGAGTTGTTTAGGGATTTTTTTTTTTAATTATTAAAATTATTTATGAAAACCTCCCCCTNCGGGGAGGAAGAGGAGCAGGAGGGATCAGCCGCGGGCAAGCCCCGGGGCCGCCCCAGCGCAGCACGGCGGGACCGGAACTCTGCCGCCGCACTTCCGGCGCGNTGTCTATGTGTGTGTTTGTGTGTGGACACGTGCCCTCACTGTGCTTTGTGTTTGAGCCCTGTCAGGTCTGTAAAGCTGCCAGGTTCTCACTCTGTAGCATTTCAGTTTCCAGGCCTTTGCTGCTGTAGTATCAGCATTGCTCATGCTCTGGCCCTGGGATCTTAAAGCATTTGCAGTGGAAGCTGTGCATATTTGTGGAAATACTTGTGTTATTTCGTTAAAGCCTCCTTTTAGCAGAGGCTAAAAGGCTGCTATTTATTCGCTTTTTCCCACCCTTTCACGAACACAGAAATGCCATAACCCTTTAAATACCCTTCTCCTTAAGAATCCTTTCCTCTATCTTTCCTGCTTCCAGCTGCAGCAACTCTCCTAATTTTCCCAGAAGAGTGAGATGCATTTTTGCTTCCCTTGGAAATGCATAAATGAGCTCTCTATGTAGGAACCACAGCTGAGTTCCCCACAGCTCGCGCCTTACAGAAGGACCTTATCTTGCAATCTACATTTCCCGCTGTAACAAAGCGTGACCTTGTTTTCATTACATGAAAAAATGTTTTTCATATAATTGTTATGACTTGTTCCCTCACATGAATCTCAGCTCATGTTAATAATCACTGCTTCAATTTTGAGATAACTATTTGTTGTGAGCTGGTGGAAGAACACCAACAGAGTGCTCTTTAGGAGAGTTGCTGCATATAAGTAATGCTGCCGAAGGCATAACAAGGGTTCTGTTGTGCTCTGCCATTGCAGAGCCAAGAAAACCTACTGTGGCATTTTTAAATATTGAATTTAAAGGAACTTAATAACATCTGGAAGTATCTTTGTTGATACTTAGGTGGGGATTGCTTGTTTTAAATATTTCTCTTTATTATGTTGGTTTCCAAGGGGGAGGAGAGGCACCAGTAAGTTCCTAGAAAGTCATTTCATAGGAAAATTTTTCCAAAGTAATCTGCATTTAAGCTGGAAGAACATTTTGCCACAATTATATGCCCTTTAAAAATAAGTTGGTCATTTTTCTATCTCAGTTTAATATTAAGTGGATTGAGTTTTTTGAGAGTTCTCTAGTACTTAAAACTTTGTCCGGTGTAGAGTTCAGTCTAGAGTCAAAAGCTCACACTCTCTGCTGCTGTGTCCTGTAACTTAAATATTATCCATGTCCCTATTCACATGGTAAAAGTTTTATAATCTAAGACTGAGTTTGGCCTGTAGCCTCACAACATCATGAAAAATGACTGATGTTGGTAAAGCTCAAGATTTTCACAATTGTACTTTTTCCAGAACAGGAGTAGAGGCGAGCAGCTTGCTGAGGCTTCTAAGCTGTAGTTACAAAAATTAATTACTCTATTGAAGATCCTAAGGTTAGGTGCCTGGACCCAATTCAAATCCCATTCTTTTCCAGTGTGAGGATCAGCTCCTTTGCCTGCCAGCCTCTGCATATCCTGCTCACACCTGATCTCCTGTGCTTGCAGAGGCCATCAGTTATTATCTGTATTCAAAGTGTCAGAAGAGGGATGAAAATCAGGTTGTTCAGTGGAGGAAGATTGTGCATTTATTTATTTATATTTTACCTTGTCACCTTCATCACTTGCTTCTACCAGTCAAGTCTCTCTCTGGAACACTTTGTAGTCAGTAGATCAAGAAGGAGTTTCCAGGACTCTCAGGTTGCTGGCTCTGACCTGCTCTGTAACTTCATGTGAGTCGTTTCCCCTTTCTGTGTGTTCACACTTGGAAACTGGGGGAATATTTATTCCAGAAGGATGCTCAATTCTTGAGATTTCTGGCCAGCAAGTGTTAGGGATGAGCAGCGTTGGATGGAGTGTGGTGGCTCTGGTGTTTGAGTGGAAGCAGTGCTGGTGGCTGGAGAGGAAAGGCACAGCAGTTTGGGAGCACATGGAGATGGGAATCATCCTCCTGATCTGCTGGGATGATGCCTGGCACCGTGGGGTTCTGGCCCACAGCAGAGCCTCCTCTCTGAGTTGGCAGTGGGAGCTGGCAGCTTCCCCTGTGGACTTTTGGTTTGTGACAGGCAAAAAAAAGACAAAGGGAATCCTGTGCTAAATATAGTCTGTGTCATTTGTTTTCTCTGTTGTGGCATCTATGTAAATTGCCTCTTTTGTACTGCCTTCTTTTGACAATAAAGCAAAATCTCAGTGGTTCATTGTTTTTATTTCAGAGGTGGTGCAGAACTCTTATTCGATGGTGTCAAAAAGCATCAGGTGACTTTGCCCTGTCAACCAGAGCCTTGTGAGTATCAGAACCTGTTGGATAACTTCACAGAGTAACAACAAATGGAACAAAGCTGGTTTGTAGAGCACTTACAGTTGCCAGCAAGGATCAAAGTATTTTAAAAGCTCTTTCAGACATGCCGTGGATCAGGCAGCTTGGCAAACAGGGGTTAGTTCTCAAAGTCTGAGGTCTTTCCTGTCCTCTAAGCACTTGTGAATCAAGTCCTACCTTAAGACTTTTGCCTCCTTCCTGCTGGATAGACAACAGCCTCTGGGTGGTTCCATCAAATCTACGTTTGTCTGTCTTGGTACTTGAAACCACCAATAACATTCTCTCTCCTTTGTTTTTCCCTGCCTGTTCTGAAGTTTCCAAGAGGCACATATATATATGTGTGTGTGTTTATGTGGTGTATAGATATGGGGGGGGTGTGTGTAGCAATGTAACATTAATGTTGTTTATCTACTCATTTGACCTTTCAAGTAAATGTGATCATGTTAATATGAACTCTGCAGTTGAAAACAGTAAACCTAATGCTCAAATAGGATGCTGGGCATCCTGCCCATGGCCTTCCCTGCAATAAAAAACAGGACTTCAGTGTTCCAGGGATAAGCAGTCATAATTCCTGGTTTGCACTTTGGAATATCAATACTGAACAGTGCTGCACTAACTCACTTGTGTGCATACTTCAGTTGTAGTGTAATTTTGCCACAGGTATGTTCTGAATTTTTCCAGCTAGATAGCACTGCTTTATGCTATTGGAGTGGGATTATAAACCAAAATAACACAAAGCCATGAGGGAATGTTAGCAACCAATATCTCACAAATGGCTGATATAATCTATGTGCTGGGAACCTCCAGACCTGAAATCTTTCTGCTGTGCCTGGAAGTAATTAGAGATTGGTAGAAATGCTTTTGATGCTTGGACATAAGTATGTGTAATTCAAATATAATAGGAATACTTCAATATTGTGTTATCTTGTGGTTAAGGACAGGGACTAAGGCTCCAGAAACATGACCTGATGCTGATTTGCTTTGTGAGTTTAGTCATGTTGCTTAACTTTCCCCTGTTGCTAGTAATACTTTCATGTATTACAAGAGAATTCAGCCTTAAATTCCAGCACTGTTGAAGCACTTAAGATCCTTAAATGAAAGGTAGCAAAGAAATGCTAAAACACTCATTTAGTTGGTTTATAAACTTGGGGGCTAGAGCATAATTTTCTTCAGTGCTCTGCAAATTTAAAATACCCAGTAACGCCCACTGTTTTGGTGGTGTTCAAACTGTGATCAGATGCTGAAGAAAAAGGGGTTATTACAGGAGATGTTTATTTCTGCCAGGGGAGGGGAGAGTATTAATCCCAAGGAGGGATTCTTCCAGCCCAGTGGCTGTCAGCGGTGCAGTTGAATGTGGCCTGATCCATTCCCACTTGAAGCTGCTGGGAAGACTTCTGCAGCCTTAGTAGGATCTGTGTTTATCCTAAGGGATAAATCTCTCCATGAAGGTCTGTCTCAGCCTCAGGGTTCAAACTCATGATCTCCAGTGATTGATTCCAGATTCAGCAACACATTATTGCTCCCAGCTTTTCCCACTGCCTTGTTTTCCAGACGCTGCTGTCCCTGTGACAGGAGTGGCAGAATTGACAGTGTACCCCCTTGTCAACTCTCCTGGTTTGCTGCTGTCTTGTGTCTTGGCTGTCAGGGAGGTTTCATTTTGGGCCTGGTTGTGAATTGCAGCATCTGAGGAGCATAAACTGAGCTGTGAGGCAGCTGCTGTTTACACCCAGCCCAGGGATGGGGCAGGCAGAGGTGACCTGAATGTCTGACAGTAAGGGATTACTGGAAATGCCCCTCATGATACTTCCAGAAGACAATTATGTGGTAGTGGTGAGGAATTAATGGAATCATATCAGAAAATATGAATAATTTTCTTGCATTTTTATGTTGTTCCTAATGCCGTGTATTTCTCTTGTTCAGACTAAGAAATTTTCAGTCTCTTATCTCTGGGTAAATAAAGATACACATAGCCAGGTCCCTGCTGCCCTCATGCAGCCAGAATTGCAATGATAAGAGAAATAAAACAGCTCAGTTCTACTCGGCACATCCTATTGCTTACCCTACCCTGAATGTCCATCACTGAATTCTCCAGGGAAAGACCTATAGTATGAACACTACTTGAAGACCTGCACTTCTAACCCCATTTTAAGTGATTTCATTAGCTGCCAAGTTTATTTTTGGCCATTTTGGCCTCTCTTACCTAGTCTTCCTTTTTTCTAGGTTATTTTTGTCATTGTCCTCCTTTTTGCAGAACAGTTGCTTCTCACTGGGTTATGGGGCCCACCTATATTTTAATTGTTTAGGCATTTTTACATATATCCCAGAAGTGAAGGGAGGTGGAAAATTATATGAAGAAATACCTACAAATATTTGCATGAATAAAATTAAGCTGTGCTCCATAGTTGGCAGGGGCAGTCAATGTTCTCCAAATGATAATATTGCTTGAGCAAAGTCCTTATGTGGTCATTTCTCTTTTCCTTGTAACAGGCACTAGATGGAAAATAGGTGGGTTCCAGATCCAGTTAACTTTTTCAAGATTTGATTCTGTCCTTTTCTCATGCCTGGAGTTGGAGTCCTGGAGGGATTGGGAAAGGCAGGAGGAAGGAAGCTGCAAATGGGACAAGAGCAAGCCACGAGGGGTACAGCCACGTGACAGGACCTATTTTTATTATCCGAGGGCCATTTTGTATCCTGATGTCCGTTAAATAGCAATTCTTTTTTCCCAAAGCAGAGCTGTCTCAGCCTGTATTTTGAAGTTGCTGCCCAACTTAGAAAGGTGTGGTGTATGTGCATAGGCAGCAGATTTATCTAAGCCACACTTTGTGCAGGACTGTGTAATCTTGTAGAGCTGTTGCAGAAAGAAGACCTCAAGTTAAACAAGAATCTCGTCCCAAATTTCTGGCTATTCTGATGATCTCACTGATAATGCTGTTTGAGGATCTAAAGGCATTATGCCCTGTTGGCTTCTTCTGCATAAAAACTGTGTGTGTGGGAGAAAGCAGCTGGGGGAATAACGATATTTGTCACACGGAGAGAGGATTAAATTGGCAGGGAAATCAACTTTATTTTCAAGCATCTAAGAGGCTATTAGAGACAATGGAGCATAAAAGAGAGAAACCCTAGATTAAAAACTGAAAATGTATTTGGCAGCCTCCTCCTGAAACAAGCCACAGTAATTTAACCAAGTGCTTCAGTAATCAAATAGATCATTGTATGACAGCTCTGCAAGTGATGCTGGAGCTCCTTCCTCCATCTCACTGGGACTCACAGTGGTGGATTTGTCTTGGCCATGTGAGTTGCATGGATGCTGTTGGAAGGGTGGGAAGTCACTGGCATTATTTAACCCTTGTAATTGCTTCAGGTTTAGCTCCGCTACATCATCTGAAGAGTGTTTTACAAAACCTCTCTTCTGTGCTGTCTTCTGGATGTTGTTCCCAGAGGTTGGGGGTGTATGTAAAGTCTCTGGCACTTGTGCTGCAGGCTGTTCAGCTGCTGTCACTGACCTTTGAATTCCAACTTTTTCTGTGGCTTCAGTGGTGGGACTTGTGTTTTTGGAGCAGCAATGACCAGTTTCACTGGTGCTCACTGGGACCTTCTGGGCTAATCAAGAATTCACACTGTGTTTTGGCACTTTACAAGTCTAGAAGGTTAAATTATTAGCCAGTGTGTTTTGGTAATTATTTGTGGTTTCTTTTTACCAAAACTCTAGGGGAAAAAAGCCCACTGACAATCAGATTTTTTTAAGAGGGAAAATTAAAATAATCTGCCAATAATGCTGCTTATATTGAATCCCCATATTGAAGATGACGAAGAGCATGGTGTGCTCCTCTAGGGCTTTACTTTCCAGGGGCCTTGTTCTGCACAGCATGCTGGAGACTTGGGAGCATTCATCTTCTCAGAAAAGAGCCTGGGGATCCTGAGAGATCAGACCTATTTTACAGGCAGGGTGGCTTACAAAATACAGCATGGCATGTGTTCAGCGTTGACTGGGGTGCTGGACCAAAAGAACCTGTAAAATCCAGAGTAGCAGTTGGCGTTGGCTGTTGGTAAGTGCCTAGTGCTGGGTGGTACATCGTAGTTGAGTCATTAATATTCTGGCATGCTTTTATTGCTCTGTTTATTATTCCTAACATTTTAAAACTTGCTCCAAAGAAAGAATAAAAATATATTTGCTAATGTAGAGGCTTATTAGAAGAACGGTAAAAAACCCTCATAGATCTGTGGAACTTCATGCAGTCAAATCTTTCTAACCACGGTGTGTGGTACTTGCAGCTGTCAAAGGACTTGGCTTATTCCCCTTCTCGTGTGTCCCACTCGTGCATCTCTTTTCAGCAGGAAATTATAGATTTGGTGGCGAGGGAAGGGGGCTCAGCGGGTTGTGCAGGGTGGGTGCTCAGGCTGGACCAGCTCAGCCCTGGACCCGCTGCCAGCAGTCAGGGTGAGCAGTGTTTGCAGCATCAGAGCTGTCGCGATGCCGCAGCGCTGCCATGTCACGATCAAGCAGTTCCTGGCGTGGGGCTCAGCTCCAGGTCCCTGTCCCAGCGAGGCTACGGCTCCCTTTAGAGGGGACAGGGAAATAAACGCTTGTCCTCCCAGGAGCAGTCCCATCACCCTCCTGGGAGGCCGTGGAGCCGCTTTACCGGATCAGATCATCCCAACTCATTGTGGAAGGAGCTTCCCAGGCACTGGGAAACCAGCTCTTGTGTGTGACCAAATCCCTGGGATAACAAAGCCTGGCTGTTACACTCTCCTTTCCAGCCGCTGTATTGCAGTGCGGACACCTAGCAGGATAACCCCTCTGTCCCACCCCCCTCCTCTCCCCCTTTTCTCTTGGTGGGATTTGCTGTGCTGACAGCGCTGTTCAGGGGGTGGCAGCGGAGCAGGGCTGGGGAGGAGGATCCGGGCCCTTTAAACCGCTTAGCATGCGGTTCACACGGCTCCGGGCCAGCTGTTCCTTTCTCCTCCTGCCCTCACTCGCAGGAGTTGTTTGCTGAGCTCAGAGCTCCTGTGCAAAATTGCTTTTCAAAAGAGCCACTTTCTGCTTAATTAAACAATGAGCCGCCGTCCCTCTGCACATCTGTAAAGCTCCCTCCGCAGCCCCTTTATCCCACAAACTGCTCCATTCTTAACTCCATTCACTTGTAAATCTTTCCCCCACCCCCTCCTCCACCCTGATCATCTCACTGGCCCTTTCTTTTTCCCTTTCAAGTAAGGCTGAGGGGCTTGGAGTATCTGTGGGGGTGGCTGGGTTGGGTGGACAGGAATCGTTTAATGGTGCTTGGCCCTGTATGAAAGTCTAATAATAGCAAAGCAGATCTGAGCCCAAAAGTGAGAGGAGATTTCTGTATTTAGAGGAATAAAATCATGGCAGTTTCCTAAGCTGAGCTGAGACACTGACTCATCCAGCAGCCAGAGGGGACACAGCCACCAGCCAGGCTGAGAGGGGGGCAAGGATTTGACTTCAAGGCATTTTCTGATCCAGCTGGCAGTGCCAGAGAAAGCCCAGCCCAGGGAATTCCCTCAGCCAGGCTGGCTGCATGCAGAGCAGTGCCAGGCTGCCAGGGAATCCCTCTCCACTCTGCCAGGAGCAGCCACCTTCTCCGTGGGTTGCACATTAGCTCTGTGTAGTCTCTTTAATAGCAATAAGGTTTTCATTTTTAGCCCTCAGTGCCTGTGCACACACCCAAAACTCAGAAACCAGGAAAATAGGAGAGAGGGGAAATTTCAGTTTGCTGGGTTTTGGCAAAGCTTTACACTGGTGGTTAGTAATGCATTCTCTGAATTGTCTTGCTGAGAGCTTAAAAAAAAAATTAACCAGTAACATTCAAGGTTAAACAGGATAAATGAATGGAAAAGTGATGAGGTGGGATATCTCCTTTATCATTGGGAAGGACAGATTATAGCCAGCGTGATGCAATATCATCTAGTATAGATTGATAGGGAGGAATGAAGAAATGGGAGTTTAGTACATTAGCAGAAGACTCCTGACTGCAAAAAACTATTAGACCATGGCGCAGTCTCCTTGGGGTTTGGTAGCAGGTCTACAGTGCTCGAGCCTCTTAAAATCAGAGCAGACAAGGCTCAGGATGGTCTTTTGTTGAGAATAATTCTGCGCTGGCAGAGGGATAAAATCACAGGACCTGTTAAGGAGATGCTTTTTTTAATGTCTGCGATCCCCAGGCTGGTACTTTGCTGCTGGGGCAATAGTCTTTGAGGCTCTCTCAGCTCCTTCCTTTGACAATTTTGAACGAGAGGCAAGACCCTGGGCCAACACTAGTGATCTGTGATCCTAATTAAAAGAGACAGTTTGGTGCACTGGCATTTATTGGGGAGCCTGAAGTGACAATAGCGTTGGGTGTTACGGGATTAGATGCTCTGACTTTGGAAATGAGTAGGGATTAGGTTTACCCTGAGAATTAGCTCGAAGCTGCTTTTTTTGTCATGGGAGCTGATGGATCTGGAGGCTTGCTGCTGGTTAGCAGTGGGATTGGAGATCCCTTGAACTTGTATTTCCCTACCAGCAATCTGTGGGGAGTGGAAGATCCCAAGCAGCTCCTCTCCAGTTCATAAACATGGTGATTAAAACCTCAGGGCTGAGAATTGCTGGGTGATAGCTGGGATCTCAGTCCTCACTGCTGACAGGAAGGCTGTGAAAGACCTCTGTGATCCTTTCCCATTTTGTGGACACAAGAAAATTAAGAGCATTGCTCTTCCAGATGAGAAGCAAGAAAAAGACGTCTTAAAGCAATTAAAAATTACAGAAGCCAAGACCTTGGTGTTCATTTGTAGCAGACAAGAACAGATGAAAGCAACAATTGCAATTCTCTTATGCCTGTTACCCCCTAATTAGTTACCCCCTAATTTCTTCCCTAGTACTTAAATCACTGCCCATCCCAGTGTGTGTGGCAGGATTGGCTTGTGCACTTGTCAGAGAAAATGGATTTTGCTCTTGCTGCAAAATTTGCCTGGCTGCTCACTCTGCGTAATACCAAATCCATTTGCCTGTGACTCCATTTATATCAGCCATTCCAGGTCTTCTTCTGCAGTTTATGGCACACCATGGTCTGCTTCAGAGAGTGATTTGCATATCAGATGCAAAGCTGGAGGAGTTGGAAGGATCCCTTAGATCTGGTTTTGAGCTTTTTTAGAGGGCAGGTTCCTGGAGGGTCTGCTCGGATCCAAAAGCAAAGAGCAGTCACGCACCTGGAAGAGCAGCAGGTATTGGGAGCTGGTTTGTCTGTTTTAAAAACAAGCTGCTTAAGCAGGGAAAGGGACATACAAACTGTTTTTCCATACATTTCCATGCAGGCAGGGGGAATAATGGCAGAGGAGCGGCAGGGAAGGGGCTTTGTCATGGTTACAGGCCGGTGGCTGAGAATGTGGGTGGAGCAGCGCTCGTCCAGAGTTAGTGACCTCAGCAAATTGGAGCTCAGCCATGGTCAGTATGATAAATGATCTTATTCTGGGTCAAAGAAATGGTACCCCACAGGGAGGTGTCCGCAAGGCGGCCCAGGAAAGCACCATGCTCCTGCAGCACTGACCCCTTAGTGACCAGTGCCACATATATCTTATTTACTGCCGACCAGAAGGGAATTTTCCATGGTTCAGTCTTCATAGGGATCCCCTATTTCCCTGAAATAATCTCCCAGTTCTGCAACCAAGGCAAGAAAATGGGTCTAATTACACCTTCTGGGTGCCCTTCAGGGCTTTGTGCAAGCTTGTATGTGGATTTTAAGGCAGGGGACACAGAGATGTCTGGTCCTTGCATGTGTGTGTGAATCTACGAGCGACCTGTGCAGCTCCCTGGGAGCCAAGGGCTGTGTGGCTGAGTTAGCTGGTATCAGGGTTGCACAAAATCTTTCCATGTTTCTGCACCTTTATCTGTTCATTGTGAGATCCTTCTAGTGCAACACCCAGCTTGGCGTTTCTTATTCGAGGCACCTGGTTTCTCTCTGCACACAGCTAGTGCCCTCTTTTTGAGTTGTCACTGATGGATCTGTCAGGCCCAGGAGGTTTTATTGAGCTAGGAAAGATCTATGGATTTCAGCCCTGCTTTTGAGGGTGCAGATGAACCCAGGCAGTGCTAAAATGGACTATTAGATGCATTCCTGCTGCAGAGGAAGCTCAGCAGATTCTTCATGAGGGAGCAGTTGGGGCAATGCAGAAGGTCAGGCCTTGGAGGATTCGCAGGAGGACAGAGCAGACTGTGCAGTTCTCTCTGCCACATCCAGGAGTGTTTGTGGTGCAGCTGGGCTACACCCAGGAACAGGAACAGAGGCTATTGGGTTTTGTGTGTGCTCACTGCAGCTCCTGCATCCCGTCCTCTTGCGTGACAAGGCAACGACTTTGTGTCACTGCAAGCACACATCTTGTTTTCCTGAGCACTGTGTTTCGCTGGGTGATTGGTTTTCTGCATATATTGTGGGCTTGAGCTCCCATCTGTGCACTTGAACTAAGCAGTTTTCTCAAACGTTTGTTGGTTTTTCTTTTTTTTAATTAACTTTAGATTATTTTTTCCTAAGAATTTGGAGAGGGTTGATGCACTGCTAGCACAGGCAGCAGAAGCTGTCTCTGTGTAGAAATAAGACAGGGATTTCCTACCATGTGCTTCAGTCCCTCCTTTGCAGTTTGAGAATATTTCCGTTTCCTTGGCTGGTTCAGTCTTGCTTCTCCTCTGATGCTGCCCATGGTGAGCACCGTTAATGATAATTAAGAGTGCTTTTTTTGATGTGATATTTGTTTGCTGTGAGTGAAATGGAGTAGGCTACCAGAAAGATTTCAGTAAGACCATGCAGCAGTGATAAAAATACATCATCACTGGGATGAGCTGGGTTCGAGTTGGTGATTCTGGAGCAAAATGCTGTATTGTCTCAGCTCTCACCTGAACCTCCCTCCAGAGCCAAAATGCATGGTGGGTTTTGCAGCCAGATCACAGCACCTGTAGTACAGCTGTGCTCCTGCCAAAGCAGATGCCTCTGTTCTGTGATGGGGGCCAGCTTCAAACCAACAGGAGTGTGAAATCGCTGCATTGTAATGATGATTTAACTTCTCAGCAGATGTGGTGCCTGACCCGGCTGAGATTTTTGTCCTTCTTTATATGTCATCTGTAGAGAACCTGCTGTTTGCATAGAAAATCCTTGGCCCAGGGAGCTGGAAACCTATTAGACCCATAGCATAGTATCAGAAAGAAAATGTCTTAGGAACACTACATATGTCAACTGCAAGAGATAAGCAGTTGTGCTATAATTTACCTCTTATTATTTCCATCATGAGAACACAGAGTCCTATTTTGATCAAGACTGCTGTTCGAGGCACTGAGCTGCAAGATGGCTTCTCCACAGACCACTTGCAATGGAAGTAATCTTGTTCCTTTACAATATCTTACTTGTGGGAGATAGTTTTGGTGTGGCTGTGGTCATCTGTCATCCTTAATAATTGATTTGTTCTAGTAATATTGGTGTATAGGACATAGAGAAATCATAGTGAGTGAAAAAATTCAGTGCTGATAAAGCAGATGAAAGTATTGTCTTAAAGTTGGCTGTGGAGAAAGGGTCTTGATTTTTGTACCTTTTGGACTGGGCAAGCTCCAGGCATGCATAGGAGTGTCTGGGTTTTTTTCCTGCTGTTTAAATTCTTCAGTATGTGTGTACGTGACTTCTGGGTAGGGGTAAATGAATGTCGGCTCAGGTGGGACTGAAAATAACATTTGTTATGGAAGGAGATGGGGTGAGGGAGTCTTCCAGCTCAGCCTCAAATAAATCAGTCCTCTCACCCTTCTGTCCAGGCTGCTTCTAGGTGGCTGCCTTTTATCCAGCTAGTGCAGCGTGTTTCTGTTTAAATGATCTCTCCTGAAAGGTCCCAGAGGAAAGGGCTGCTTATTCCATGCAAGGAGAATGGTATATGGCACAGCTCATTGTTGTGTGCCCTGCTGCAAGTGCATAAATATGAAACAGCTCGCGGGTGATGCTGCAGTGGGGCTGGTGTCCCCTTCACACCCCCCTCCCTCTCCTGAAGGCTCCTCTCCATCTTCCTTCCTTTACAGCTTTCATTTCTTGGTGATGGAGAGCGGGAGCCATTTGGGTGTGAGATCCTGAGGGCTTGGCGTTGCAGCAGCGTTTTTCAGGGGAAGGTGAATGTAGTTAGCTCTTGTTCTGATGGCTGACCAACCACTGTGGTGTGGGGGTGTGTGTTTACATACATACATGTATGTGTGTGTGTAAGTATGTATATGTGTGTAAATACACATGCCTTCTTAGTGATGCTCCCTGTCCCCAGTGCATGTTGCTAGGAAGGAGGCAGAAAATGGTCTATTTTGTTCTTTTAACTACATATCATTACAAGGCAGTCATGGGTTGGCCCCAGGCAGGTGATCCAGCTCACCAGGCAGTTTTGAGGCACAAAGCAGCTCCTTTTGCCCAGATCAGAGTGATCCAGTGCTTGGAGGTAGCAATACCTGATGTGTTCTGGGCAGCCCTGTGGTGAGATCGGGGTTTTTGGGTCAGAGTGCTGGTTTGGAGGCACCAATGCCCTGGGAAAGCAGGGGGAACAGAGGGAATCTCAGAGCATCCCCTTTCCCTGGGAGAGGAGGCCCCCATCTGCTGCAGATGGACATATCCCCATTGCCTGGTTGATGTGCACCTGTCTACACCAGGGCTGTTCATCCTGGGTGTGACAGAAGCAATGAGGGTGACGTTATTTGGAACAACCCCAGTTTGGCTCTGGGTAACATCCATGATCCCATAAAATCCTGGGGTAAGGCCTGGGCTGAGTCCAGCCACTGCAAATGCATATATTATTGCTGGTTATGAAGCAAACACATGGGGAATGGTACACAGAGTGAATTTAACTCAGAGAAGCACGTGTGGAAAGATACCTCATGACTGCAGTGAGCTTACTTCACATAAGAAGCCCATCCTGCCATCCCTGCTCCTCCTGGAGCGAGGCTGCAGCCCTCACTGGTGGATTTGTGCCTTCAGAAAGCTTCCTCGCTTCTTGAAAACAAACAAAAATCTTTTGGGGCTTTCAAAGGGCTGTTTAAAGGAGCCCCGGGAGAATAACTGATCGTGGATTCGGAATGATGAAGTGGTTTGTGGAACGGTGAAATATAGAGGCAAATGCAGGAGAACTCCACTTTGCAATTTGTCAGCTTCTCTAAACCCTGTAACGGATTGTTCCCCCCCTCTGTCTCTTCTCACCTCTCCAATAGGAAATTAACTGATGCTATCACTAAAGAAATTGTTTTTGCCTCACAAAGTAAAATTGATACTATAAAAACCCGCCAGCAGTGTCTCCTCCTCCTTTTACATGAAGACAAATCCTTCCTGTCACCTACTGAAATGGAAAGATAAAGGCTGAGCTTTAATAAAGAGGCTCTAAGCATAAAGTGTAGAAGAGGGGAGCAGGCACAGCATGGGGAACACTCCACAGCAGCAGGTGTGATTCTGAGGGATGCTATAAATGTCCAGAATGCAACTATGAGCCAGGGCCCTCCTGTCTGTTTAATGCATGGCCATGGACTGGTTTGGGCCCCAGAGCTCCCAATGTCCCCAAGAGTTTGTGCTGGTTTTGGTGCAAAAGTGTCTGTCTTTGCTCTGTTCAGGTTCTTAGGCTTGCTTGTTTGGACTTTTTAAATCTAATTAAACACACAAGAGAATTAGACGTGATTTGTTGGGTGACAAGATAATGCACAGGATATGGGATGTGTCAGAGACCTGAATATCAGGAATCTGCTGCCAGATTGGTGCTTCAGCGGGAGCTGCATTCATTCTTTGTGGGATGAGTTTTCTGTGGGAAACCTCCTCTGCCAACAGGGACAGGACTGTCTGTGAGTTTCTTTGCAGCTCTCCCCATCCGTGCTGCATGTTCCTCATCTGCTCTTTCATGGATAAACAATCACTTTGCTCTGGCATCACTGGGAGCCATCAGCTAGTTTGTAAACCCTGTCCTTCCTTCTTCCAGGGGATATCAGAAACCTGCTCAAGTGGATCAAACAGAATCTGTTGAAAGAGCGACCAGAGTTATTTATGCAAGGGGAATCTGTGTAAGTACAACTGTTAGGAATTCTCCTTGTGTTTCTCTCTTGATCCCCACAGTTTGTGGGATTTTTCCTCTGGGGCAGATTTCCTATTGAGTAAGTCAATGACCATGAAAACATAGGATTTGCTTGAGTGATAGTGGGAGGTATCCCACCCTTGCACTGTCACAGAGAGCATCTCTCCCCAAATCTTTAAACCTTAAACATGAAGCAGGGCCATTTATACTTTCTCTTCATTGTCACTTGGAACAGAGTAGCACCTGTATCCTCAATTCCAGGAGTTTTAGCAGGTCTGTCTGTTCCCTGCTGACATCACTGGGACTGAAGCAATCATTCTGAGAAATGCCAACAAATACTTCTTCTGGGAAATGTATTTTTATTATCAAAATGGGGCCAGTCTCGTGGAGGGGGGGTAGAAAAAAAAAGGAAGGCAAGAGAAATGGAGCAGAGTGAGCTGTGCAAGCCATCCCTGACTGCGGGGTGGCGCTGGGGGTGTTTAACATTCGTCACGGATCTTTGTGAGCTGAAGCGTGTGCCAGGTCCCCTGGTAACAGGAGAGACAATTGCAGGACACTGAAGATCAAAGAGGGGGAATCCCTTTGCTCAGAATCAGGGGCTTGGAGTGGATCCCAGGTGTTCAGTGCCTCTGGTAGGGGCACTGGAATGGCTTTCCCTACCTTCACACTGAGCTCTCTGCGCTCGACTGTCGTGCGTGGGTTTTAATTACCTGGCTTTTCTGCATCGTAGGGAAATGCAGTCATCCTGGAGCATCCTCGGAACGGTGCCTTTTCATTCAAATGAGCTTTGGGATTGCTCCTGCGTCCCCTTTATTTGATCTAGAAAGGGCACAGACTGTACCTCTTTCCACCTCCATGCTAGGATCCCTTTTTTGGCTTTATAGGCAGTCAGCTTGTGATCTGTGCTGTGACATCCCTTGTTCTTAACTATTTGTGGAGCTTTTTAGCCGCCCTGTATCCTAATTATTTCTCTCTATTCTGCAGGAGGCCAGGAATTTTGGTGCTCATCAACGAGGCAGACTGGGAACTAATGGTCTGTACTCCTTCAGTTTGACTTTCTTTGTTGAAAATATTTCTCTCTCTGTTCTGTGGTTGCTCTCACAGAAGCTATTTCTGATTCTTGCCCCAAGCGAAGCATCTCATATTTGAGGGGGAAGGGGCAGGCTGGAATCTATCTCCTGTACTGTGGCTGTTCAAAAGCCTGAAGCCTCTCTCTAACCTGCTGAGTCTCATCAGCCAGACAGGGTCTGAAGAGAGATCACCCTTTTTCCCTGGTCTCTGGCACTGGGTTTTGCACCTCTGGCTGCTGGCAGGTCCCCCCACATGTGGGGTGACAGCGTGGGAGGCACCTGGGACCTTCAGGCCCCACACAGAACCACCTTCCCTGAAGTCAGGTGGTGCCTGGCAGGTAAAGGCCACAGGGAGATTTCAGCTCGAACAGGCACCTGGTAAATGTCTTCTCTTCTCAGCCCACTGTTGTGCTCAGACAACAAACAGCCTCTCAGCCATTTCCCTGCCTCAGGCAACCACCTGTTCTGTCAAAACCCTGGTCCAGAAAGCAATGTGGGGTGATGAACATCAGCACTGTGGCTGATCTCTCACCTTTGCTTCTGTTATGATGAAAACATCAGTCTGTCCCCTTCTGCTCTCCCTAATACTCACCCTCTTTTTATGAGCTGTTTTCTCTTTGCAGCTTGTATTTGGAAATGACATTTATACAATTTTTCTTTTTTTTTTCTTGGCCTGCAGGGTGAGCTGGATTATAAACTCCAGGACCAGGATAATGTGCTTTTCATCTCAACATTGCACGGCGGGTGAACTCCTGAAAAAACAAGAGGATGTAAATCCAAATCCCTGGGGAAAAAAAACCAAACAAAAACCTTAACCCACCCAAACCTCTCTTGAGCTGCCTGTATCCAGTCTCTGCATCTTCCCACTGCCTTCACTTGTTCTAGACATCCAAATAAAGCCCCGCCAGCCTGCGGCCTTCTGTCCACCACAACAGTATCCATCTTTTGGTCCTCATTTCACCTCTCCTGACTGCACTTCCAGGTACCCTAACAAGCAGAGAGCACCTCAGCATGTGGGACTTCGTTTTTCTCTGACAGGAGGAAGAGGGGTGCTGAACCCTGAGTAGGATAACATGTCTTAACATGCAGTGAGGTGTTCTGATGCTGGGAACCAGGATTCTTTTAACATGGTGCTTAATGCTGGTACATTAAGCCATGGGAAGGGTGAGAAAGTGCAAGGAAACAAAAGGTGGCTTGACTAGCTTTTCCATGGGGTAGCAAACATGACAGCTCCAGAGCCCTCAGAAGTGACTTTCCCCTTGTCATGATATTTATTTATGGGAAGCAGGAGAGAGATGGGCTTTCTTGGTTTTGTATTTCTGATCCCTCATGCTGCTTTCATACCAGAGCTGAGGCAGGGTGAAGTACTGGCCCATGAATTATGTCAATTTATAATGATTTGGTTGGAGGGGAAACAAACCCTCACCCAGCCTGAGACAACACAGAGTGATCAGGGCAGCAAATGATCTTTCTGTCACCGTGATAGACAGAATTGATCAGGCTGCACTGCATTCTGTGCAGGTGGGAGCTGCAGTCTGGCTGGAGAAGGGTTGGGGCTGGAGATGCACAATTAAAGTGCCAAGACCCGAGAAAGTCAGTGGCTTTTAACCCCTTGTGTCAGTGGGAGGGGGAGGCTTCTTGCTGCGTGCCCTGAGGAAGTCCTGTGAGCACTCTGGAAGTGGGTGTGTGTGGTTCTGCTGAGGCACGGGTGTTGTTGGCTTTCCAGAAGTTTCCTCAGAAAGACAGACTGGCCCCTGCCAGCCAGGAGGCTACGGCGAGAGCAGAGGGATGGGCTCAGAGAGGATAGCATTGGCACCAACAGGTCTGAAAGATGCCGCATGAGCTTCCAGGAGTGCCTGACCAGGATTGTCCTCCTGCGCTCCCCCCTGCCCTGCTCACCTGGTTCGGCAGGGGTCCAGCAGCACGCAGAGGTCCCCGGCAGCAGCTCCCGCCTGAGCCGCGGCTGTCGTGGAGCGGAGGGCTCGCCGGTGCTGTCGGTGCCTCTCAGCTGATCTGCACCATGTACTGCTCTAAGAGCCCTAGATCTTCAGGAGCTGCTGGGGAGCAGCCCGTGCACCAACCCTGCTCAGGCTGGCCCAACACCCCGAGTGCTGCGCACAGGGAGCCTTTCCTGCACTCGGAATTCCTCTGTCTGATGCCGAGAGAGTGATTCCCTCAGCTGACCTCTCCACTGACTCCTCTCTCATGTCTGCCCCTCCACAACCTGCATAACTAAAAGCACCCACAGCCTACGATGCTTCTGCATCTGAGGAGCCCCAGCTTCAAGCCACTGCTGATGACAAACCGATATTCAGATATTCAGCCTTTTCCAAATCCAGCCACTGCAACTTGAGTGCAGCTCGCGCCATTTTTAAGTGACACAGACGGGCCAAAGGCTCTTCTCTGTCCCGAGTTCCTGGCCCTTAGCTCAGCTGAGCCAGGACAGTGGAAGGGGATTCCAGGTGGTGGTAGGAGCTGGCTGAAAAACAAGGAACCTGTGTGGTGTGCGGCTTCAAACGGACTGAAACAATGGGAAAAAGCAGGTTCATCTTCAACACTGCTGCCTGCCCTTCCTGTACCCTGCCTCTGCCTTAGGCTGGGCTTGTCTGTTCTCATCCCCCCCAGCTGTTTGCTCAGATAAGATGGGTTCCTTCCCCAGGACCTGTTATTCCCCTCGATAGTGCAGGTAGACGCAGGTGTCTTAGCTCCTGCTGTAGTAAAAGCTGTCAATCACTGCTAAAAAAAAGCTAGGAATTGGAAGATGAAGGAAGCCAGGGGGGTGGAGAAGAGGGGTACAGCAAAATCCTGTAATAACAACGGCAACAAAAAGTTCCTGAAATAAAAGCGTTTTAAAACATTCTCCCCCTCCAGCTTTGTCCTAGATAGGCTCTTGGTGAAATTCTGCTCGGATCTTGTAATGCTTCCCTCCTCCTCCTGGGTTTCCTTGGCAGCCCCGGCCGAGCCGTTTGGCTGGTGGATTCATAAAGCCTCTCTGTTAGAGAGCCTTCCTCCGGCCGCCGTTCCGCGGGGGCTGCTCCACTCCGAGGGGCTCCCCGAGCCCCGCCGCGGCGGTGAGGGCCGTGCCCGCAGCCCGGACCCGCTCTCCGCCGAGC
>VZSE01007738.1:135769-272404 GCA_013398275.1 Promerops cafer | reverse complement strand
GCCGCCGCCCCCGCTCCGCGCGGGGGGTGCGGGTCCCCGGGGCTGCGAGGCGGGGGGAGCGGGTTTGGCTCCCCCGCGAACCGGGGCCGCTCGATGGATGGGGGCCCCCGCAGCCCCCGCCCCGCCGCCGCCGGTGCAGCCTCGCTGCCCGCAGAGGACGGACCAACGGAGCAGCTCTGCCCGTCACCGTCGCATCGGTGCCCAGCCTTGCCCGCGTCCGCCGAGAGACGATGCCGGGCTACCCTGGGGATTCCCGAGGGTCCGTCCTACAGCAGCTACCTCAGCTCTGCGTTTTGCTCCTCTTTACATTCCCCACCCCCGGCACATAAGAGGGAAAGGGCTGCAAGCGGTGAGGGGACGCCTCCGAGGACAGGTCTGGGACCTGGTGATCCCAGAGGCCCCCTCAGAGGGTCTGGCGCATGCTGAGCTGATGGCCTTTAATTCAGGACTAAGTGCACGACTTCCCGAGCACTGCCCACCGCTTCCCCCCTTCCATAATGGACACTCTTCATCGAGCAGCATTAGATTTGCCCAGCTGGCTCTCGCAGCTGAGGCTGATTTCTCCAGCAGTAATGGACACAAACTTTGCTTGTACTGTGCACTTTCCCCGCCTGCTTCCTCTCGGCTGGGCTCTCCTGGGGTGCTTCCTCCTCTGTCCTGCTTCCACCCAGCTGTCCGTGGCCGCCGGCCAAGGCGGACCCAAGGCAGGGGCATCAGGGCCCTCTGCAGTAGCACGGGCTGGGGCCACGAGTCTCTTCATTGAGTCCCATGAGCCTTCCTTTGAACGGCTCTTGGAGCAAGTGGGAGCTTTTGAGCTGGCCCCAGGCCTCTCCTGTGCGATGGCCTCCCCCCAGCCTGCCATGGAGAACAGGAGAGGCCATCCCAAGCTCATGTCCCTGCAGTGGGCTACAAGCAAGCCCCGGGAAGCTCGAGCCCCTCCTGGCACTCCGGCAGAGGCTGCTGCCTCCCCGGAGCCCCGTTACCCTCCTGCTTGGCACAGGCGAGCTTCTGAGCAGAGGAGGAAAAAACAAAGGGTGGGCACGGTGAACTCGCCAGCTGAGGGCTGAATCACTCCAGCTCTCTGCTCCCGCTCCTGCCCACTCCTCGGCTCCCACGGGCACAGAGCCTGGCTCGGCTGGGAGAGTGGGCACCCATCAGGTGTGTATCCCTGCGTGGGCTCGGGCACAGCATCCTCGTGGCAAGGAACACAGTGGGGTGGCAACGCGTGTGTTCGTGCACGAGCTCTGCTCCTGCCATCAAGGAAACTCAGCCTGGCCCCTCTCAGTGGTCTTCAGACCTTTACTCAGTGCGGATCGATGCCTCTCATTGTTATGGCTATGGCAGCGATGCCACCGATGTTAATAGCACTTCACAAACACAAAGCCGGCAATCTGAATGCGGCCAGAAAAAAAACAGAGGACAAAAGACAGGCTAAGAGCTCTGAATGCCGTTTCTAATGCTTCCGTCCTCCCCCNCCCTTTCCTAAGCCTCCCGCCCCCCCCCCCCCCGCCCTCGTTAGAGCCCCACTAAAGTGCATGGTACCGCGTATTCAACAGTAACACTCGGGAATAATTCCTGGAATTGTTGGTGCGTGAGGGGGAAATTTCACCTCAGCCCTTCCACAAAGACACGGCAAGTACGCCATGCACGCAGCACTGGTGGCGTGTGAGAGTGATGCTATGCACTGCCTGGAAGCAGGGGGCCTTCCAAGACCGTCTTTCCCACCTCGGCTCCGACGGCCATCCCCGCCCTGGGAGCGAGCCGAGTGCCAGAGGATGGGGGACTGGGCGGGCAGGAGCAAGGATGAGCTTTTGGGCTAAGATGGCATCCGTGCACACCTCTGCTACAGAACAGTCCTGTGCAAACCCTGCCTTTTGTGTACCCTCAGCGTGTGATTCCCTTCCCTGGAAGTGTCCAAAGTCAGCTTAGATGGGGCCCTGAGCAACCGGGTCTAAGTGGAAGGTGTCCCTGCTCATGGCAGGAGTTTGGAACTTTGAGACCTCTTCCAATGCAAACCATTCCATGGCTCCATGAGTTTGGACCTGGGTGGAGGGACCGGGGCAGCAGGAGAGGCGAGGGCAGCACGGGTGCCCCAGGAATGGCAGCGGGGCACAGCCCTGGTTTGCTTTGACAGCTACACTGCATTTTGGCCAGCAGTGGGGAGAGGCGATGGGAAGGATGGAGAGTGCAGGGAGAAAGAAACATCACCTAAAAGCTGCTCTCTCAGTGGGAGCCCCAAGGCCCTTGCCCACAGTGCCAGAGTGTAAGAGGAGCCAGTGCAACCATCCTGCCCAAGGAGCAGCACTGCCATTTGGGTTTTTCTCTCTTTAACTCTCAGCCCACCTCATGGGCAACACTTCCTCACCCCAACAGCCTAAAGGACACTTCGGACAGCGGCAGATCCTGGCAGCAATGAACCCTGCTGATCTCTGCCAGAGGACTGCACTGGCCCCTGCCCGGAAGCCCCAAAGGCTCTATGTTTCTGCATTTATTGACCTGTCATGACTGGTGAGCTTACTGTTAATGTCCCTGAGGTGTTGGAGCATGGGTGACAGTGTGCTGGGGACAGACAGAAGCACACAACCAAGCCTCACTGGAAGTACCATCCCCTCCTGTTCCCACTAACAGCCTGTAGCTATGTGCAGCTGACAGCTTTGCAGCTAACATGCCTTTTTTCCCTCTCCCATCGCCTTTACTGGCCTCCCCCATGTTGTAGAGACCAACTCCAGCTGTCTTGGGTCAAGCCTTCAACTGGCTCAACCTCGTTTTTGCAGCACGGGGTGACCCACAGTGCCCCAGCCCTCCAGGTGCCACTGTCCTGTGCTGACCTGTGTGCGGCCCCTGGACGCTGCAGAGCAGCTTGGCTCGCACGCCCTCGTCGAACATGTTCCTCTTTAAAACCTGCAGGGAACAGCAAGAACATTTGGGTGTCCATCTGCAGGGGCTCGTCCCTCAGACAGATGCTCCAGCTCTTTGCCACTGCCATCCTCGGATGATAACGGGCTGTGGCAGATGGTTCCCTTCTGCTGCCATGAGGCAGGAGTTTATCCCTGCTCTCAGCTCCCTCCCGGAGAGGCAGCACCTGCACACTGCAGGAGGGACCTGGGCAGTGGGGAACAGACCTGCCCCTCAAGGGAGAGGCTTGGGACACATTCTCTCCTCTGGTCTCAGTGCACGTGTCCAGGAATGCCGCAATAGGTCTAGAAAGGGCCAAGCTGGCAGGAGGGAGGTGGATTTTAATTACTCCCATTATTATTATCATTCCTTTTCTTTCAGATTTTCACACTTTTGTCGTAACAAGCTGAGCTGAGAAAATACATGCAAATGCCAGGCAGAGATAAGATGTACCACACCTTGAAGTTCTGCCAGCGCTGGCTCTGGGAACGCCAGATCGGCTGTCTGCCCCTCCAGCCTCCTCCCTCTGGCAGCAGGAACGGGGGAGGGTCTGTCCCTGCTCTGCCCCTGCACATCCGGAGAGGAGGGCACCTCACACGTCCCCTGGGCTCGAGCAGCAACCAGCTCCTTGATCCTGCCCAGTCCTAACCAGTCCCTGGAGAAGGCACCGTAAGCTCCTGGCTGCTTGGGACAGGGAGGAAAGGTCACCCTGATGTCTTGTGCGTGCCTTGCACAACACATGGACAGAGACCTCCCCTGCCCTCCTCAGCACTGCTGGCAGCAGGACCTGTTCCTGAGGAACCGTAGTTCCTGAGGAGCCTTTGCTCCTGAGGATGGCTGTTCCACCGGGCCCCTGCGGATGCAGTCAGGGAGAAATGTGCTCCCAGATCACGTTCTCCCTTGGAGGTGGTGACATTTCAGGGTGTGTGGGGGGAGTGGGATGAAGAGGCAAGGCAGGATATTCCTGCTCCCCCATCCCCACGGCCATCTGGATGTGTGCTGAAGCCTCCTCACAGCAGGCTGAGTCAGTCCAGTGGCTTCTCATTATCAGCTGGAGGGAATCCAAATTCCACATTGTATGGCTGCTCCTCAGTGAAAGTGAGGATCCTTATCAAGTATTATCATAATGCTTTCTCTCTGTACTGTCTTGCACTGCTCCCTGCTCTGGTCCACTTACTGATTTGGAGAAGAATGATCCAAAAGTTCTTTGACCACCAGCCATTCCCTTGGGACAGCAGTGGCAGGAGCCACAGAATGTCCCCCTGGACATGGGCTGGGGCTGTGAGGCCTCGGAGGGGACCCCTCCACTGTCCCCACCACAGCCTCACCTGCTGGAGGCTGCAGGTGCGTGGCTGGAGCCATCTCCAGCTCTCTGTCCAACTGAAAGTGAGGTGAGAGGTAGGAGATGCTGTGCTTATGCCTTGCACATCTCAAATGATGACATGACCTCCGTGAAGCTCTGGAGAACAGGGATGAAGAGGAGAAAAAATCCTTTCTGTAGGCCCCGTCAAGCAAGTGCTACTGAAGACTGGGATAAGCTGCTGATACACAGCATCTGCCCCAGCTCAGCTCATCCACGTCTTTGCCAGGGCACTGTCACCACCCTGACCCATCTGGATTCTGGGTGTGGAAATGAGGCCTTTCTATGCAACGTTCTGGAATGGAGAGAGGCCACATGTCCTCAAGCCTCAGTCAAGCACTGATAGCTTGACTGCTCTGTCAGGCAGCCCAAACATGTGGCATGAAGGGCTGAGGGAAAAGGCTCCATTAAGTTCTTAAGCCCATTGACACATATATAGAAGGTATTAATAATAACAAGCACCTCAGTGCCTATTGTAGCCCACGTTCAGGAGATGAAAGATAATTTCTGGGACAAGGAATTTATGACAGTGACAGCTTTTTAACAGCTTGGTGTAAGAATAGGAGCTGCACAACAGGACAAAGAGCAATGATTAAAGAATTTGGCACAAAGGAGAGAGGTCTTGGAGAGAGCTGTGAGTATGGAGGACAGGAGAGTCCTGTCAATTGCCCGCACTGAAAAAGCAAAGGCTGTGCTGGGCATGGAGCATGGCGAGGTGATGTGGGAGCCATTCTGCTGGGGCTGACTCACAAATACTTGGCAACTATGAGAAAGGGGTCAGGGTGCCTGAAGGGGATGAAATGGGCTCTAATGTTTAAAAGAAGCTTGGCTCCTGCCTGGTGTGGCAGGCCGAGATGGGCATGGCTCAGCTGGGGCTTCAGCCACACCGGCAAGCAGCATGGGGAGAGGTGATGCTGGGGAGCAGGGGGGAGCTGAGCTGCACTGCTGGGCACAGGCCAGGGAGCAAACACATCAGCCAGGGAAGGGGGGTCTGCCATGAGGCAGGCTAAGGAGGGAGCTCTGCTCCCTGAAGGCCAGAGCTGGAAAAGCAGAAGTAGCAGACCCAGCACCAGGACACTCTCAGGGTGTAATTATTACTAATATCCTCAGTGTTCCTTTGCACACATACGTGCTCCCCTAACGTAGACTGCACATGTAAACAGCCTCCTAGTGGCATTGGCATGCCCAATTACATCTGCATATAATTGATTTGCATGCACAGTTGGAGGGTGTTTAAAACACTGGAGCCTGCTTTGCACTTTCCCACGGCCACGTCCCCGAACCCACACCGGAGGAAAAGCACCTCATGCTGGGGCCAAACCCCATCCCCACTGGGCTGGCGCCGTTTGGTGCCCCTCCCTGCGGGGGTGGTGCCACATGCCGAGTGGGATGGGCTCACAGCCATGCCCATTCCTGCATCTCCATCATCTGCAGCGACCCCAAACCCAGCCCCAAACCTAGCCATAGTGCTTGCTGTTTGCTCAGCTCCTGTTATAAGTGACTGGCACCATTCCAAAAAGGATTAAAAGCAGGGAGTGAGAAACATAAAAGCTCATGTAATTATGTGCAAAAAAGCCCCTTAATAATTTATAGAGGGAGAGGGTAAATATCTTCGTGTGTTATTCAAGTGTAGCTCATTGTCCCGTCTGGCTAATACCCAGCGTACACGCATCACAGGCTTTATCCGGGAGGCTGTTTTGCTTTTAATACCTTTCATAAATTATTGAATTTATAAAGAGGAAAGCAAGGTGTCATGTCACTCCTATAAACAGCTCGTTAGTTAAAGCTAACGAAGTTGGGGAGCAACAGTTTCCTCCTGGCTTGTCTGCCTCCCACCTCGCTGTCTGTGCTGTCACCTGTGACACCGCAGAGACCCTGAGCTGGGGCAGGGGAGTGGTATTTGCCTAAAAAAACATCTGGCAGCAGAGAGATGGCCTGTGGCACCCCTACCCTCTGGCTTTCTGAGCCCTGCTTGTGCCCTCATGGAGGTGTGAGGATGCAGGTATGGAGAGACTCTTTTTTTCCATTCCCAGCTTGCCTGCTGCAGCATCACCATTTCCATGTCACCCACGGTCTTCTGGGTGCAGCAATGGACCATCAGCTCCTGGGGGTACCTGAGGATGCTCTGGGCACTGCTCCTGCCAGGAGGGCTACATGAGGGTGAACTCTGAGGGCAGGACCAGGGCAGGAGGCAGAGATCTCTGTGGCAGGAGGGCTGAGCACAGACCTGTCTCACCCCAAAACCCACACCTGTCCCATTTGCAGCAGCTGAGGGCCAGGGCGAGCAGCCCAAGAGCCACCCCTGAGCGCAGGGGATGTGTTTTCAGGCTGGCTGGGGGAAGCACAGCATCTCCCTGGTTTCTGCTGAACGAGGCAGGGTGTTAGAAGGCCGCCTCTAAAAACAGCAGAGGTGTGACTGAGTCAGCAGCACGTGTCTGCGCGAGGGAGTCAGTCCAAGCTCAGGAAAACCAGTGTGCCAGCACGGCCACGCAGCCCCCACGGCCCCCCAGGCTGTGCCCCCCACCCCTGCGCTGCGGGACGGAGCTGCTCAGGGAGCAGCTGCTTCGGAGGCTCTGCTTTTGCTTTCACACCCAGGAGAGAGTCACCAAACCCCCACACGCAGCCTCTCCAAATAGAATACATATGCATTAAAGAACAGCCACGGGAAGGGGAGCCATCAGAAGTATTTTAGACGGTTTCGAGCGAGTGCCAAATCTGGGTGAATAAGCTGAACGCAAAGGACCCACGCAGAAAACGCCGCCGGCATCACGACGGGCACAGCGCGGGGACGGGGACGCACGGAGCAACCCAAGCCGTGACTGCCAGCAGCGAGGCACGTCCGAGCCTCCTGATGAACGCTGGCCCCCAAAGAACACCCAGGAGGGCCTTGTGGGCATGAGGAGACGGAGCTCAAACTATTGATAATCAATTAACTCCTTCAATTACAGCAGCCTAATGAGGTAGCACCAAGTCAACTCTAATGAACATCAGTTTAATAGAGGCAGTTCCTCAGGCGCTGGTTTTTGACTCAGTCTTTACAAGGGAGGGAACACTGCAGAAGTATCAAGCAATTAATGCCACTAAATGAACATCCAGTGCCGGCCCTCCGCAGAGCCCGCAGCTCGTGGGGGGCTGTTGTAGCACGGGGTGGCCCTGACCCCTGGGGAGGTCCTGCCCGTGGCCAGCTGGTCCCCAGCAGGGGGACGGGCTGGGAGGCCGCTCTGCTGGCAGCACGGAGCGCGTTTATCTCGGCACAGAGCACACGTTCCTGCGGATGCTGCTGGATGCGTTAGTTGCTGTGAGATGAAGCGAATGTCACCGGGCCCAGCTCTCCCCTAGAGGCAGCTATTTTTTAGGGTTTTTTTTGGTGACGACAGCCTAAGTGACAAAACAAATGTCACTGCCCGCTGGCCCCAGTGCCTCCCTGGAAACCTGCCGGGTCCCATGTAGCACAGGGGGAGAAGGGGGGAGGAGGAGGGATGCAAAGCACCATCCCCAAGGCGTGCCTGTCACGGGGGCTGTGCCAGCACCCCACTGCACCACGGCTTGCAAGCAGGGCCTGGGGAAGCCCTTGCCCAGCAGGACGCTGCTGAGCAGGAGCTGGGGTGGGGATGCCCAGGAAAGCCGGGATCCCGGAGGTGCCATCCCTTCGGAAGCACCGTGCTGCACCGACCGTGCTGGGGAGGGATTTACATACTAAGGAGCCTTCAGCGGAGTAAAGACAACCTGACGTCTGTTCTGGGTCTCAAAGCCAAAGGCTGTATTTCAAACCCACCAATCAGGTGAGAATACAGCAAACCCGTGCAGAGCAGAGCTGGGAAGGAGGGGGAGCCTCTGGCTCCTGGCAGCGTTCCCCACTCCACAGCAAGGGCCCCATGGCAGTGGTCCCCAGCACCCCATCAGCAGCCACCAAACTGGGCTTCCAGGGGAAGGGACCCCTTGTTCTCCTGGGGCTGAACCCCGAACTCCTGCTGCACTGGCTCTGTACCGAGGGGCCCTTTCAGCATCTAAACCTCCATGGGCAGGGACTGCCAGGACCCTGCCTTCACCCAAGGCTGTCCAGAGCTGATCTGAGCTGCTGGAGGGGCATTGGTGCTGCAGCCCCACTCCCCACAGACGGAGCAGATGGAGGGCACAGGCTGGCTCCCTGAGCCCAGGTGTGTGGTGCAGGGGCTGCCTGTGCCTCCGGATGCTGTGGCAGATGGAGGTGGATGTGAACTGCCTGTGCTGCCTGCTGGGACCGCACAGGGGCTTGGCCACAGCCTCCCTCCCCTGCTGATGGGCTTGGGAGCAGGCTGGGGGCACGGTGGAAGGCTGGAAGGGCTCAAAGGACAACAGAAGCACAGGCCAGGTAATTCACCCATGTATGGGTAGTTGACCTTTGGTCCAGCCTGAGGAGGGTAAAGGGAGAAGAAGGCATTCTGGCTCTCTCTGCCATTCCTGGGCAGAGCTGGGCCACACTTGCCCAGGAAGAAGGACCCAGGAGACCCAGGATCACTGGTGCTGACCAGGATAAGCCAGAAGGGAAGTGCAAGGCAGAGGACTGGAGGGAGAAGGAGAGACATGAGTAGAGGTACACAGGGAAGGTAAAAGCCTTGCATGCCTGGTAGACTCACAGAAAAAACTGAATCTGGGCATCTCCAGTTCCCATCAGCAACTTACCTGAGACCAGTGTAACCAGCAACAGCCCCCAGCTCTTACCAGTCTGACAGCACTGACTGCAGGTGCCAACCTCGGGGGTATCGGACCCTGTGCCCACAAGGATCTGCACAGATCCCCCGGCCCTGCCCAGCCTCTGGATGAGCAGGGGGTGCCTGTCCCTTCCAGTCCTCCCAGTGCCCATTCACCCTGCAGTGTGGAGGGGACACAGGGCGCTGGCTGTGGCTGGTCTCCCTCAGACCACTTTGTCACCATTCATAAGGGCCAGGAAAGCTGCTGAGAGTGTCTTGGGAGTGGGAAACACGGGGGGTGATGGGTGCAGGCTGCTGCACTGAGGATGCTCCCAGAGCTGCTTTAATGAAACAGCCACGCAGCTCCAGAGATTATTACAGAGATTATTCTCGTCTCTTTTCTTGTTTGGTTGACTTATTCAAAGACTATTAGTGGATTAACTAAAATTCTTATGATGCTGGAGCCGCATCTTGGCAGGGCTTTACGGAGGTGGAAGGGGCAGTTTTCACGGGCAGCTCTCATGTTACCCTGGAGCAAGTCTGCAGCTGGGTGGGCTTGCCAGGGGAACAAGCGGAGGCTCAGAGTCCTGGCAGCAGCCGCTCCCTTCTCCAAGCTGGCAGTGCTGTAGAGGAATTGTCAGGGGGGCAGCAGTGGCTGGCAAGCCCTGTGGTCCCTCCTGCTCTCTCATGTTTGTCTTGCAGCTGCTGGGCTCCATTTCAGAGGGAGGGCTCGGGGACACAGGGGACTGAACCCAGGGATGGGGGAAGTCTCTCCACAACTTCTGTTGCTACATCCTCCTTCCCACAGCTAACTCCTCCACTGGGGCTGTTGCTCTTGCAAGCTCTGCTTCCTTGTCCAGAAGGTCCCAGGGCCGTGCTCTGGTATCCCCACAGCCCACAGACAAACAACTTCACAGCATCCCTTGTTTTCCCAGGCTGCACCGGCGCGTGTGGCAGAGTCTTCCCCCTTCCCACCCCCTCCTCATCAACTGGCAGAGCCCCAGCGGTTTCCCCCAGAGAGCGCGCGGTGAGACACAGCATGAAACAACTGCACATAATTAGAGGATTGAATGGGGTATGGGAGCAGAGCAGGGAGCTTGCAACATCCATAAATAGCTCGTCTTGTCGAGCTGCTTAACTCCTTGCTTGTTCTTGCCAAAGTGCAGACCCCAAAGGGATGGTGCCTGTGCATGAATAGGGGTGGAAAGTTCAGAAGCGTATTTTTAAACCATTCAAGCTGTACTCGAGCTGAGTGATACGTTATTGTCTCTGCGTGTCACTTGAAATGTCTTATGAATGCAAGAAATAAAAAAAAGCCACCATTTTGCCTCTCTACACTCCCACCCCTCTGCTTCTACCCAAATAATGTCAGGCTAGAGCTGACAGGCGAAAGGAAAGCACCACAGGCTGAGGCTGTTTAAGAGCAGCATGCAAAGCTCTTCTCTGGAAGGGAAAGCCGGAGGGCAGTGGAACCGGCGGCAGGCGCAGGCACCCGCAGACAGCAGCGTGCCAGAGCCTGCCAGGAAAACACTGGGGTCCCCAAAGAGTCCCCAGCAAGGACAGCAGGGCTGTGTGCCTAGCAGCAGGGGGTCAGGTTGGACATCAGGAAAAAGTTCTTCACCCAGAAGGTGGCTGGGCACTGGAACAGGCTTCCCAGGGAAGTGGTCACAGCACCAAGCCTGACAGAGCTCAGGAAGTGTTTGGACACTGCTCTCGGGCATCTGGTGTGACTCCAGGGGATGGTCCTGTGCAGGAGTTGGACTCAATGATCCTTGTGGGTCCCTCCCAACTCAGCATGTTTTGTGATTCTGTGACTCTGGGTCAACTAGTCTTAACTCTTGTCCCGTAAGAACAAGGGACTTACCCCTGCTACCCCACCCAGGGTCAGTGTAGGATGGCATCACATCAGTTCTGCCCATCCTGAGCTCTGGGGCCCCTCTGCGGGGCTGGCACTTGGTGACAGTGCCAGTCCTCAAGCAGTGGTTGGAGACAGAGATCCCAAAGAGCATGACAAACAGCTGGAGCCATGGTGAGATACAGTGGGACAGAGGGAAAACAAACCAGAAACTCACTGGGAAATCATTTTTCTCCTAAACGGGGCAGATATAATTAAGCAGCACGGGCTTTATGAATGATACCAGCTCTGCCTTGAAACACATCATTACCTCTCTCTGTTAGAGCAGTGGTTTTAAATACGTATTTCCTCTTCCAGAGCTAGAGGAGAAGGCTCTGTGGCTGGGATGCTGGGGTATTTTGCTAATCACATATTTCAGCTAGTGGCAGGGAAGTGGAGAGCTCTGGGTTTCCTGTGCACAATACCTCTGCTCCAAATCACTGCTGGCCACTCTCCCCTTCCCCTCCTCTCTGCCACCACAGATACCAGAGGGGAGGACGACGCTGCACCTGCATCCTCCAGCCCAGAGGGTTTGAGCCTCCCTGTGCCAAACCTGCCTGGGGTCCCAGTGCCAGAGGTCACCCCAAACCCCTCTACCCAAGCTGTGTGAGCCCCTCACCATTATTGTTTTTCTTGTTTTACAGAACCTGGGGCTCAAGGGGATATTTCACTGATTGTTGCCCCAAGCTGCTTTCCCCCATTTGGCCCCCTCTGCGCCCAGCAGGGTCTGGGTGTTCCTCTCAGCTTGGCACAGTTTGGGCTTTTCTGTTCCCAGACGAGTCCCCCAGCCTATGCCATGTCTGCCATGAGTGCTCACTGCAATGGATTAGAGAGACCCGAGCAAGAACGAAGGGCTTTTGTACCAGAAATTGAAAGTTGATGGAGTGTGTCATAGGAAAATGACAACAACCTACTGTACCTCGAAAGACAATTATTTTTCCCTCATTGGAAGTGATTGAATTTTTCCATCAGTGACACTACCAACATCATCGACACCAACAGGTCTCTTATGGAAAGGCTCTTTCCCAGCTGCACACCTGAATTTTCTTACACCTGCCCTCTCCTCCCTCACCTGCTCTGCTTCCTGTGCTTTGGCAGGACATGCTCAGGTCACAGCCAGTACAGAGACCACCCTCAGCTGGGTGTGCTCTCCCTCCCCATCCCCACACTCCTGCAGACCCTTGCTTCCCTCAGCTCTGCTCCTCTGGACTAATTCTGAATATTCTGTGATTCTGTGAATATGCCAGGGCTGGAAATCACACAATTAAATCATGTTGCTTCACTGTGACCAGCCATGGTAGCAGGACCTGCATCACAGTACTGGGGCCGTGCTCAGGTGTCTGATGTAGGTACTCACACTGGCAAAAAGAAAGAGCTGGGAGACATGGTGACCTTCCTAGAGATGGGGGAAAGGGTCAGGCAGCACCTCAGTGTGCTGTGGGACTGGAGTGTTGGACAGCACCCTGGAGAGCCTGCTCTCCCTGCTGACCTGGAGCACCGTGTCCTGGACACTTGTGCTGGATGCTGGCCTGGGGACACCCTGCAGCCACAAAGGTACAGCCAAAAGCCCCTTCTCTGAGTCATTCTGGCCCAGAATCCGGGGTAGCACAAGCCCCCAGGGCTTTGGGATAGGTTCCTGTGTGTGCCTGGGGCACAGCTGTGCTGTTCACAGGCTCCTTCCCCTTCCCAAGGTGCTTCCCCCGCAACCCCGCCCGAGTTACTCCCTGCTGGCAGAGGGCCAGCCTGGTTTATTGAGACACACGAACTAATGAAGGAGCCTCAGTGAAGCACCGGGAGCCTGCCACATCACACTGCATCCACCCGCACTGGGAGCCTCACAAGCCTCGTCCTTCTCCCAGCACAGACCAAACCCTGAAAGCCTGGGGAGCACAGGAGGGTGCCACCACCCCGCGCGCCTGTTGGGGCGACAGCGGTGACAGTGGGACCACGGCCATTCTGCGCGGGGCGAGAGTCCCAGCAGGAAGGGCCGGGAGGGCAAGGGCAGGTCGGGACGAGCGGTGGGGCTGGCACGGGCGGGACGTCGCCCGCCCGCTCCGAGGGTGCGGCGCGGGCCGGGCTGAGGAAGGCGCCCGCTGCAGTGGCGCTCAGAGCCCCATATGCTGTGTGGGCTGAGAGCACATATGTTAGATGCACACACATCTACGTGTGCCTGCGTATATATATACACAGACATACATGAGAGAGACTATTATAGATACAGATTTACATATGCAGTCAACACCAGCAATTACTGCGGGATTTTGAAGAGAGCAGAATCAGCCCCAGATAGCAAAAAATGCCTATCTTTATCCCTGCCCTCTGAGCCTGTGCCTTTGGCTGGGCTGGCGAATGCCACGTGCCAGAGCCCCAGCTGGGGAGGGTGCTGGGGGGAGGCAGGGCTGCCCATCTCCCACCCCTGCACTCTGCACAGTGCCCCAGGAAGGAGCAAAGCATCTTCCCTGGCCACGCACAAATCCTACAGTCCGGCAGGGATCCGGGGGGATACATCTGCCCAAACACAGCCTGCGTCCATGGACAAGCTGGATGAACTGCTCTATCACTAATGGAGAGAAAAGGCCTCTCAGGGGCAGGATTAATCTCGTTCTAAGGTGGCTGTCTAAGAAAGGTCAGATTAATTTTGCCTGGACGTGCCTTTTTTCTCCCCGCTGACTGCAAATGTCATCCAGCCAGTGGGCTCCAAGGCAGGTACCTACAGAGAGGCCACATGCAGACAGGTAACAGGGATTCAAGTCCATAGCTGCTGCCCTGGATCAACCCTGGTGCTGCACAGATCCACAGGCAGGACAGGGAGACAAACCCAGCTCGGGATTTGAGACCCTGAGATTTCTTCCAGTCACACAGTTCAGCTGGTAAAAAGTTCATCTTGGTAAGTGAAACTTTTCCATTCATCGTCTGCCGTAGCCCCAGGCAGCATCACCCAGCTGTAAAGTACTTCAGAGTTGACTCAATGTCACATTTAAGTGCTGGATGCATCAGAATTCAGGATGCTTCAGAAAGGTTATGTAAACCATTACATCAAATCCTGGGAGAGTTATTAAGGTGAGCGGCAGAGCATAGGAGAATGGGTGATTATCTCACAGCAGTACTGTGGAACCACACCAGCAATGGCCAACAAAAGGATATAACTCATTCTCCTTACAAGCCCAGTTTTGTTTCCCCCTTATGTGTCTTAAAAAAAAAAAAAAAAAATCTGTCCACCAAAGAATTCTCTACTCTGGAATATAATTATTTGAGAGAGTCTCCAATTAAGCAGCTAAGGCACTGGGGAGGTAAGAAGGTATGAAAAAGGGAAAGTTTCTAACTATTGGACAAGTCATCTATTCCCCCTCTCCCTTTTAGAAATGTCGTATTTCAAATCCAGTGTGGTCTATGAACTCCGCATTTATTTTATTCATCTGCACTTGTGCCTTTGAGGACTTGGGGGAGGCCTGCATGGTTAATTCTGGAGTTATTTGCTATGGACTCTTGAACCTCTCAGAAGTGCGTGGGCTCCCCAGGGAGGTTCTCCAGTCGGCAGAACTGGTTCTCAAGGACATGAAAGCATCTGCAGGGGCCTGCAATTTTTCAGAGTTTGGAATAGACCCAGCTAGATTGAAAGACATTTAGAAATCTTCAGGATCAGCAAATGTATTTTGTAAAGCACAGAGCTGACCTGTTTGGGTTAAATAACAGTAAGAATTTTGTGGGGGCAACACAACTGGGAATTGCAGGCCCAAAGCAGCCAGCTGAAGGACTAACATTAAGTCAGGAGTCATCACACTGAAAACCTTTGGTGCTGGTGGGATAGAGCAGCCAAGAAATGCTAATTATAACAATATCCCTGATGGACATCCTGCAGCATCCTGCCCAGAGTGCTCTCACATGGCAGTGCTGCCTCCTTCTCAGAAAAGCCACAGAAACCACAGAGAGACAGCCAGAACTGTCCTGTAGAACTCCTAATCCCACAGGATTTATCCCCCAGGATTTACACACCCCATCTCCATGCCATCCCGCTCCGGGTGAGCCACTGGGATGTTGCTGAGCTGTGCCCTGTCACCAGGGTGAAAGGAGGAGCAGACCCTGTGGCAGACGGATCCATCCCTAGCACACAGCCCCAGTCCAAAATCTTCAATGTTGGAGTCTGGGAATGCAGGGAAGCCCATACCGGAGTCTGCACACAGGAATGGGGATGGGGTGTGTGCTGGCAGTCACGGCAGTGCCTTCCCAGCCCCTCAGGCAGAGGAAAATGGGGCATCGCTGAGTAACTGGGTGAATTCCTGCGCCAAACAGGCAGCGGGAGGAGCACCGCGGTGCCACAATAAGGTTCAGCCCTCGGGCTGTGCTGCTGTCACCCCCTCTGGTGTCAAACACGACTGCAGCACGTGGCACCGGCTTCCCCCGCAGTGTGCTCAGCCGTGCGGAGCTGGTGTCAAACACGGGGGCAGCGACTCTCGGCGGCTCCGGGCTGAGCTGCGTGACAGTCCTGGAGAGCTGTGCCTTTCAGTGCCACCGTACTGCTCCTCAAATCCTGAAAATGCTGCTACCGAATAACCCCTGGACGGCAGCTTGGCCCAGCCACGCCCACAGTGAGCTCTTTGGAGGGTGCTGGGGGTCCCAGTCACGTTGTGAGAAGCTGCTGTTGTAAGCAGCTCACCCAAACCCTTGAAGGGGGACATCTTGTCCCCAGAGGTGGCAGGGGACCTGTGCCCATGGGACACATGAAGGAGCATCTAGGCTGGCATCAGCCTCAACCTGCTCTATGCACAAAAGGAGCCCTGACTCTTGGGCTACCAGCTGGCACCTTTCACTGATGCTAACATTCATTTAAGAAAAATTACAAATACCCCCAACATGGGCTAATTAGCTAATGACATTATTTTGGCCTGATGTGCCATATAATTAAACAACTAATAAACGGCAAGAGTCCTGTGTTGCTGAGGCTCCTGAGTCAATACCATGCTATTACCACGGTGTAATTGAGTTTACTGAGAACCTCAGCACAGACATCCCAGAGCCCATGCAGGAATGGTATTGAAACAGCCACCAGAGACCCACCTGCTGGATAAAGGAGAAAGACAAATCTTTTAATCTACAATACAGCCCGGAGACACACACAGAGAAGACAAGTTTGTGCTTCACACTGTGGTAAATGCATTTGCTAGAGGAGGGTACATGCCTCCCAAGAGGGGCTACCTGTGCAAGAGCTGCTCTGGCAGCAAAAGAGGCTTCCAGAGCACCAGGGAGGGTGGGTTGAAATGTGGTTTGTCCTCACTTCCACAGAAGTGAGGACTTCCAGAAGCCTATTTCTACTTCCATTTCTCCATCAAAAAGGTGCCTTTTTGGATGCCAGAACCAAAGGGTGCTCTGGGGCTACTGAGAAGTCTCAGAGGTGGCTCAAAGCTTCCTCCTGCAACCCTGACCTTTGTAGACCAAGTACGCCAACCTAATATGCTGCTGGCAGGCTGCAAATGGGTCAGGAGATGGATTTTGGTCTGCAAAACCCTCTTTGGGTTTTTCTAGCACTAGCAGGGAAGAAAGAGAAGAGTAGGTTGGCAACCAAGCTCTCATTTGAGTCGTGAAGCATCTACAGACGTCTCAGTATTATTTGCTGTCCCTGGGGTGGGGAGGGTGATTCTGAGGTGCTCAGAGGTGATTTTGCTTTATGGACATGTTGTCAGGCAATGAACACATGACCTTTGTGCACACACACACACACACACCCCCCCCCCCCGAGTCCAGGCTCCTCTCCCGCGCGCTCTCCTCCCCGCAGCCCTGCTGTCGAGCTCGTGTCCCCAGATGCACCCGTGCTCCAGCTCGCCCTCCTCTTTCTCCTCACCTCCCTTCCCTGGCAATACCAGGCAAGAGCTCCTTCCACTCCCGACCACTCTCAGGCAGAGCCTGGGAGCTTTGCTGGCACACGGCAGCATCTGTCATCCGAAGGCAGAGGCACAAGGCTCTCGCCCCGTGCTGCTGTCAGGTCCCTGCACGGCAGCAGTGGGCAGAGCCGAGTCCTGCTGGCAGGCTGAGGGCTCGCTGGCCCCGCGGGGGGATCTCCTGGTGACAGGGCACTGACGTGGGGCTGCAGAGCCAGGAGCCAGGGCAGGGCTGGGGACCCGCCCTCTTCACGCGGGGTGGGACAGTGGCTCAGTAGGTGCAGCTCACATCCAGCACCTGCATCCCACACTGGATGAACTAAATGCAGCCCAGAGGAGAAGGAGCGTGGGCAGGCAGCCCCATCCCAGGGGCTGCAGCCACAGTTGGGGCAGCCTCAGTGCTCCTGGAGAGTTTCTGGGAGTGTGAGCAGGACTGACAGGCTGCAGCTGATGGGCTGGCTGGGCAGCACTGCTCTAAGCAGGGCCCTGGCTCTGCTGCCACTCGCATCCCACCATGGGCCTGCTCCCATAGCTCATCCTCATCCCACAGAGCTCCTCAAGAAAAGAAGGCTGGAGACAGAGAGATGAGAGCCCAGAGGGATCATTCTCAGCCTATACCCCCAGCTCTTGCTTAGCACAAACTACACCATCCCCAATGAGCTCCGCAGCAAATCCGTAAGGGCTCCTCACTTCACCCGCTGTCGGTGTTTAAAGCAGATGACCTCAGGAGTGAGGCTGGAAGCAGACTAGGCCTTGATCCTGGTTCATGAGGAGCTCCCCAGGACAGAAGAGAGCAATGATGGCTGGGAGATGGTGAGCAACAGGGCTACATCAAAAGAGGGGCAACACCAGAGCTTGCTGAGGGCAGGGAGCGGGTGCCTGGCAGCACCACGGCTGCAGGCAGCCCTGCGGGAGGTGCCAGGAGCAGAGGCTGCTGGAGCCGCCGGCAACTCTGGGAAGAGGTGGGTGTGCAAAGGCTCGGCGACGGCAGAGCTGCTGCTGACAGTGAGAGGCAGCTCCTGTCATGAGCGTGAGCCAGGCTCTGCCAACACAAACACCCAGACTGCTGAAAACAAGATGTGCGGCCGCGCGTCTTGCCTGTCAATCAGCAGCGCGCTGCGGCCGCGCCGGCTGCAACGGGGGAGGGCTCGTGCTTCCCCTGAAATGCCTCCGTGCTGGTCGTGGGCAGCCCCGCCAGGCTCTGGCCAGGAGATGACGACTATGGCCGGGTGGCAGGAATGGTCTCCATCCTCCTCACTGGTCAGGGAAATCCTCCCAGCTCCCTGGCTGCAGCTCGGCTGCTTTTCTCCCATGCCACAGCTCAGGGAGGGACCGAGGGGGAACATGGAACACCTGCGGCTGCGTTGGAGAGGTGCTTGTGTGGAGAGTGATTCCTGCAATCAAGGATTACTCACAGAGCACTCAAAAGCCATGCCGAGGGCAGGCAGGGTGTACCTGCACAGACATGAGCCCACCACCGTGGGGCCACTGCCCGCCACTCCCAGCGGCTGCAGCTGCAGGACAGCCTTGTCCTGGCAGAGCAAAGAGGCTCAGAGCAGCCAGGGCTGCTTCCTCACATGCTAGAGCAACACCAGGCGAATGGAGACCTTCCCCAGCACTGGGCTGGACACCTGGTGTGACCCCAGGGACACACCTCTGCCAAACACCAGGAGTTCAGCACACGGAGGGAGAAGACAGCCAGACTCCAGCCCGCTGGGATGGATCCACGGCTGGAGAAGAGCAGGCAGTTCGCACACCAGTGCTGGCTGGAAGTCCCCACTGGAAGTGCACCCATCACAGGGCAGCAGCCAGACCTCTGAGGCACCATCAACCCCCCAAAATGGCCTGCCCATAGCTGAGCTCCAGTCCCTTCCCTCCGAGCCACACCACGCTGCTTTGCCGTGAATGGAAAGTTTAAGCAGCCCCCGTGTCTTCCCTTTTATCTTTCATTTCTATGCTGACATTTTGAAGGAAATTTGCTCTCCTCCTTGAAGTACGGAAATCCGTGTCCAAGAGCGCTCGGGCCCAAAAAGCTGGGAAGATAAACATATTTGGACGTGTGATTTCACAGTGGCTACGTTGATAGCTTTCAGAGGTCGGGTCCTGTCCATCAATTACCCGCAGTGTGCATCCAGACGTGAGATGGGAGAACAAAACCCGACTCATTAGAGGGGAAGAGAGGTGAGTGAACACCAAGTCTGGTTAAAGACAGCGGCTCATATTTCAAGGAGTGAAGGGAGAGGCTTTTCTCCTGCTCTTTTCCCCCACTCCAACAGAAGGCTACAACATCTGGGAGACACAGCACAGCCTGCACAAGCCCACCATTGCCCCACAGAGCATTGCCACGTGGCATCAGCATGCCACAGAAGGCACCGGCAGAGCTGACTTTTGGGCATGAGATGTGGCATGGAACAGAATTTTCAGAAGAGATTTTGAAGTGGAAACATTCAGAATGAGATTTTAAAAGATATTCAAGCCCCTCTCTCTCTTCCCTCTGGCCTGCAGGTACTTAGGAACGCTTTGCACATAAAGAATTATTTGTCTAATGTATCACGTTAGAATGCGAGATGACATATCCAGGACAGACTTTTGTACAAAGCAGAGTTTTAAAAGCAGAATTTTAGCAGTCCCAGGCAGGACCAGGGCATATAAAGCATGCGGTAGGGTGAGCAATGATTTCTCTTTAGCCCAGGCAAGGATTTTTGTTTGAATTCTCTGGCCCTAGGAAAGACAATTATCACTGCCACCTCTGAGCCCAGTGCAGCCCCAGAGGGAGGTCGCCCAGAGCTGTGGTGGGTGATGGGGTGGTCCCAGGGGGTCGCAGCAAGGTCGCAGGGGGGGAACTGGATGTTAATCTCAACACTTTACAGACGAGGGAGCAACAGGCAGGGAGTGATGCAAGTTGGCTCTGGTCCTCCAAGCCACTTGCCTCCCCTTTGGCTTCCAAAGATTCAAGCACTAACTTGACAGCAGGATTAAACAACAACAACAAAAAATCACAGTCTCAGCCTCATCACTTTTCCCTGGGGATGTGACTTGTGATGCAGGACAGACTACCCTGTGCAAAAGGGCCCCACAGAGTGTGGGTGGGTCTGCCTGGCTTGGGGACTTCCCAGGCAGGGGATGGACTCCAACCCCATCCCCCTCTGCCATGGGGAGGAGCCTTCCCTTCCCCTCTGTGCTTCAGCACCATCCCACCTGTGCCTTGGCATCCCAGGCCAACATGGCCTCAGCAGACCCCCTTTGCAGGTCTCTCCTCCTGCCCTGCTACCTCCTCCTCCTCTCCCACAAGTGCCTCTCAGGGTGTAATTTCCTTTCTAGTATGCTAATCCCTCTCCTGAGTACAAACTGCTGCAGTCTTCAGAGGGACAGGGAAATATTTCTGTTCTGCATACTCCACAGATCCTCCTCTGCATGGAAACGGACACTATCATTATTGGGATTTCTCTTTCTAACATCTCGGCTCAGGAAACTCTTTGTCCTACTGAGCCTTTGCTAAGCAGAATCGAGGGAGAAGAGGTGAAAACCAGCCAGGCTCCTGCAGGGCATCTCTCCTCCCTGCCACTCCATAGGAGTCTCCACTGCTTTCAAGGCGGGATTCCATATTGGAGGTGGCATGTGACATCCCCAAGGCCCTGTAAGAGTGGACAGTGTGGACAGAGGACATGACCGTGCCCAGGATGGTGTGGCAGGGCAGGGAGGCTCAGCTCCAGGAGCAGCTGGTCTGCAGGGCCCTGCCATGCTCCCAGCTCCTCAGGGAGAGTTGGAGGCTGGGATCTTGCTTGTACACCCCACAGTGCAAGGTGCAAGGGGTCCTGACTGAATGGCACCTGGGGTTAAGACATCTCAAAGGCCAGTCCTGGTGGAGATAATGCTATGGGAGGGTACACAGCACTACCCTCCCAGGTAAATGGGAAGACAGCCCATATATATATATATGTGTGTGTGTGTGTATATATATATTTAGATGTAGAACTGAGCACTCAGACCAACACAAGCCCACAGGAGCCCTCCCCTCATGCCAGCAGCCCCCCAGAGTGGGGGCAAAGGCTGCCCTGCTTTAACAACCATGGCACCGACCTAGATTAAAACTAATTCATTAGAAAATGGATTAATTGGTTGAGGAGGAATTGAAATGAAGCCATCACACACATCCAGGCTCAAGTGCCCCAGGGTCAGGCAGTGCTGAATGGTTTTGCCCATTCTGGACCTGCATGGAGTACCCTGGCTCGTGTGAGGATGGATTTACTGGAAGAACACCCAGATCCCCACCTGGCAGGGAGCGTTTTGCAGGCATGGCAGTGCCTGCAGTTAGGCAGGTGGCTGGTTTGAAGTTTTGAGCTTCTCAGGTAGAGGATCATATTACTCTGGAAATGGAGGATCAAATTATTCCATTATTCCCCAGGGAGGGGATTAAATTACCCTGGAATTAGAGGATTAAATTACTCACCAAGGGAGAGGATTGAATTACTTTGTGCGTTGTGGGATTAAAACACTCTGCAGGTGGCAAGCTCAAAATAGACCTTCACACAGAAGGCAGGATTAAATTATTCTATGGCTGGTCAGGGAAAAAAAACCCAAACCACCATACTCTGGAGGAAGCCATATTAAATTATTTCTGGAGATTAAATTGCTCCTCAGGCTTGCTGGATCCCAGTGCTGTGGAGCAGACCATCTGCTTGGGAAGGTGTGTGGATACCCAAGCATGAACAGCCATATGATGGGGTCCCGCTGGTGGTACCCAAGTGCCTCCTGGCACCGCAGCACTCGGCGCCTGACAGTTTTGACTATATTTATTTGCACGTCAAGGTTGGGAGCCTGGCAGGGCTGGGCTCTGCTCCCCCGCACCATCCGGGAAATCCGGGGGGATCCCAGGTCACCTGGGAGCACGAGGCAGACCCGGGGAATTGAGCCAAATCTTAATTTGGTTTCTTAAGAGAGGTTTTATCTTCTCTTCCTTTTCGCACTGATGACTGACTGGAGCAGTGGCACCACTGTGTATGTGGGGCAGCAGATCAAAGCCCTCCTCGCTACCAAGCAGGTCCAGCTCCCCTCCCCAAATTCCTCACTTCCACCCATCGCCTCCTCTCCCCTCTCGTCCGTGGGCTCAGCTCTCCACCTGGAATCTCCCACGGGAGCTGGTCAGCAGTGGCTGGAGCGTGCCGGCGCTGTCAGCCCTGACTCACTCTGCTGTGTCTCCTTCCCTGGTGCCTGTCACTGCCTGTTCCTGGTGATGGTGACAAATTGGCATTTGAAACTTGTATTGGTATTTTTTATGCTGATTTCTTTCTGAGGCTCCACTGCTGAGATTTCGAGAGAGAGAAAGAGAATGAGCATTTTAGGATAATCTTAAAAGCAGAAAAATTATTACATGTCAAACACCGAATGGGGAGTTTAAAAGGCTCCCAGGTGGGCTGCAGAATTAAATGTTTGGAGGCTTTTTTCCCCCCAGTGAGGTAAGAAATGGCAATGTCACCATAGCAACTGCAGGGCACATTCTGGGCAGCAGCTCAGGCATCATCAGGAGCTGGGGCTGCCCCAGCCCCTCTGCACAGCCTGTGGGGTGCAAGGGGTTGGGATGGCTCCAACCCTCACGCATCTGAGCCCTGCAGCCAAGGTGTCTTAGGAGCCTGTGGGTTGACTGGCACGAGATACACCATGGTCAAAGGCTCCCAGAGACCCAGGGGATGGGGTCTGTGTTCCTGGTGAAAGACCTTCTCGATCACCTCAGCCCCTCCTGGTTTCTCCATCCCACCTGCTCCGCTCCCTTGCGCCAGGGCTGGATGCTCCCTGCATCCATCTGGCTGGGTTCTTGCAGGGATGCAGAGGCAGCTGGGGCCTGACACTCCTGACTCAAAGAGGGGCTCCAAGGTGCCCCACGCCTCCAGGGAAAAGCAGCTGAAGAGCTCAGTGGCCTGGGATCCCTTGGCTTTGTGGCTCCCGAAGCACTCAGGAAAGCCGGCACCTCCCCAGCCGCACAAGAGGCTCGTCTGCCTCCTGCCTGCCACTGTTTCCTTGTTGAATCTCTGAGGCTGCTGTGAACGGGGGAAATCATCATGAGCAACCAGGGGTTAATTGAGTGTTAGTTAACTCCTGGTGCTCTCACCGGCCTACCAGGGTTGCGGTAATTAGCACAACCTGAGCTGGCTCATTAATGAGCTTTGCAGGAGAGTCACAGGTAGCAGGGGGGTTAAACTGGCTTGATTACTTCTCTTCTCCATTAGTGCCAGCCACTGAGAAAGGATTTGTGGGAGGGAAACTGGTTTCTTTCCGGATGAAGCAGGATACACCCTGGGAACAGGGCTAATCCCATGGGAAGGGACAGAGACAGCAAAGCTTTGCCCATGGCTGGTGAGGAGGGCTCAAAATCAGCTCAGCTCTGGGCTGAAAACTGCTGTGATCCCTGTCAGAGCCACAGGTGAGCTGCAAATGATGATGATGAAGGGAAACGTTCAGCAGTTAGGAAGGGCTGTCACTTTCCAGGGGCTCCAATTCAATTTGTGATCTGCACCCAGGAGCTTGCATGCCAGCAGCAGCCTCTATGGCTCTGACCACGGCGGTCCATCAGACAGAGGGATCACAGCCAGAGATCATCCTGACATCCAGCTGGTGGCCACCACATGAGGAGGGTGGCCCAGTGCTCCACAGGTGGTGGCCTCCATCACCACCTTCCTTCTTCCCCCATAACACATGGCTCCACAGGCTCCCTGGGAAGCTGCATTCCAACTCCTCCTCTGCCTGCCTTGGAGTCAGATTTCCCATCTGCTGGGAGGTTGCCCTGAACACTGGGTCCTGTGGGGGCACTCAAAGCCATGCTGGATATCCCAAACTCGCTAGATCCACCACTTGGCCCCAGCAGCTGCTCCCCAGATCCCACATCAGTTCCTCTACTCCCCCTCCCCTGCCCTGCTGCTGCACACCCTGGCAGGGCTTCACTGACCCCAGGAGGAACCTCTGCAAGCAGCACAGGGTGTGTGGCAGAGCTGGGAGCTGGCAAGGCCAGCTGCAAACCCCAATGCTGCCCGGTAGAGGCAGGGAGTGATTAAAGCCCTCCTTCCCTCGCACGTGGCTGGGCTGGCCAAGCCCAGGATGGATGCTGCTGTCTAGAGGCAGCAGGGAAGGCTCCCCTCAGCACCAGATTTATAGTGAGGCTGTAAGATCGATAATCAGCAGCCTCCGACCTTGAAAGCAGAAGCACAGAGGGCTGTAGAGCATCTCCCTCTGGCAGAGCTGGGAGCTGGCAAGGCCAGCTGCAAACCCCAATGCTGCCCGGTAGAGGCAGGGAGTGATTAAAGCCCTCCTTCCCTCGCACGTGGCTGGGCTGGCCAAGCCCAGGATGGATGCTGCTGTCTAGAGGCAGCAGGGAAGGCTCCCCTCAGCACCAGATTTATAGTGAGGCTGTAAGATCGATAATCAGCAGCCTCCGACCTTCCTGTGAGAAGCACAGAGGGCTGTAGAGCATCTCCCTCCTTTTCCTGGGCAGGAGGTGCCCATCTGGGAGGTGATAATCCATGGGAGGGCTGCCAGCAGGAGCCCCACAATTCCTGGAGGGGATGCACACGCAGAAGAGGTTTCCTCACACACTACACACATACACACACTTCTCCTTCTGGCACCCCTGTACCCTTGTTTTCCTCCTCCCTCATGCACCCACATACACAGACTGGCCCCACATCCCAGGCAGGGGCAGGAACCCAGCTCCTGAGCCTGCTGCAAAGCGACTGACTGAATGATGTGGCACACAAGGAGGTGAGGGAGCAGGCAGAGAGAGCCCAGCTTGGCTCTACCTTCCCTGAACTTGCAGTAGATGCCAATGAAACCTGACTTTTGGAAGGGGGTAGAGTTCCAGGAAGTCCAGGGATATCCCTGATGAAAAAGGGGACAATTTGATTTTGCAAAGACTCATCCTAGGGTGAAACAGCATAATTTGTTTCAGAAAGCAAGCACTAGCCGTGGTGCCAGCAATGGGCAGCTCGTGCTCCCACGAGCATGGTGGAAGCACAGAGGTGGGCGTTGTATGGATGGTGGGAATGCCATCCCTTCTCCCAGCTGAAGGAGGGCATGTGGCACCCAGCTCTCCTCTGCCTCCACCTTCTCAAACACTGGGGCCTCAGCTCACAGGGCTTTTTTTTTTTTCCCTCATGGGCAAACAAAGTGGAAAATGAATTCCTTTAGATAGCAAATGAGTTTAATAGAAGTGGTGATGGAGTTATGCTGTGCCAGGAATGTTAATCCCATGCCCGATGTAGCCGGACTCTCAAGCAAGGCAGTGCAGGAGGAGGCAGGTTACAATTAAGAGCAGAAACATGAGGTCTGTGTCCAGAGAGTATCCCCAGCTGCTGGGCACACCTTGGCAGGTCCTGGGGGACACTAAGCAGGATGGGACCCAGCTCTCCAGCCACTCTTCCTCCATCAAGGCCCAACACACTGAGACAAGGGGTGACAGCTCATTGGTCCTTGCCTGTAATCAGTGAATTTTTTACGGAAGGGGCCAGAAAAGAAGCGAGCCCCAGTGCAGCAGGAGGGACGTGGGGCAGGCTGGGAACTGGTCCTGGCAGAGCCCGTGCTTCCAAAGCCTGGGGCTCCTGGGTCACCAGGGAGAGGACTTGTGTGCAAAGTGGGAAAACCCACTGCGTGGAGCACAGCAGCTCTGCCAGCGCACAGACAGCTCTGGAGAGCATCCAGATCCACCCCAGGGCAGCTGAGATTTCAATTGAGGTCTACATAAACAGAGTCATACAAAAACAAGATGTGAATGTCCCTACTTCTACTGCTCACTGAGAGGTGACCCGAGGCCAAGGCTGAGCACAGCCCCAGGGCTGTGGAGCTGGCCACGGCACTACATCCCCTGGATTCCCCTTTGGGAGCAGCAGGTTCAACAGAGCGTGGGACACACAAGCTGCTGGGGACACTTGCTGAACCTGCAGCTGCCCTTCCCTCTTAGGCAGACACTGCTACCTCTGCAAGCCTTCACCTGAGAGCAGCCTCCAGCCTCACCTCTGTTCTGGCACCGAGAGATTACCTCAACCCTCTGCTGCTCTTCCTGCAACAGCCCTGTCCTGCTCCAGTCCCAGCCCAGGAGTGGGGACACAAAGGAGGACACCAGGGAGTGCCCCCCTTTCCCCTGCAGCTTCTGCTGCCAAGGTGACACGTGTCCGCATTCAATAAAGCCTTTCAAAGGTGGACTGGCATTTCTCTGCACATGTTTTTTTTTACTCATCCTTTTCATCTGGGTAATTTATTCCCCCTTTCCCCAACACAGCTTTAATTGAGTTCACAGCAGGATCTCGGCTCTGGAGCAAAGAACCAAACACCACCAGCTTCCCCAGCCAGGGACCCCACAGGGAGCTACCTGGCAAGTGCTGTGCCTGGCCACGTCCTGGCTCCTTGTGTGCTACTGGGCATCTCCTGCCTCTCTCAGCAGCCCCCCAAGGCAGGGCAGGAGCCACTCGAGCTGCCAGAGCAGCACAGTTTGGCACAACCTGGGGCTGGTGACATATAGACCTGGTGAGCCCCAGTTCCCCCCCAGTTCCCCCCACACTGCTCGGGATCGGGCCAAGCACAGCCACACTTGCACAGCCACCCACATCAGCCCTTTTCCAAGCAGACCTCCAGGGAGAAGGAGCCTAGGGCAGGACACCCCCATGCACCAGGGCATGGAGGAGCAGGAGCTGCTGCTGCTTTCCTCTCCACTCAGAGTCACCCGGAAAAGCCCACGCTTCTGCTGCCAGAGTATATTTGATTCTTCTGCTAACCTGACCTTATTTAGTTCATTATAAGCCCCCAGGACATTGCAACTGTAACTTAAAAAGAAAAAGAAAAAAAAATAGCCTAACAAAAACACAAACCTTTTCTCTGATCAATAGTGCAGGCAACTGGAAAAGGTATAATTCAATTTGTCAGCACACAGTTATTAGTTAGTGTGATGGAGCCCTTCCTCCCAGCCCTGCTTCCCTTGAGGCTCCCGACGCCGCTGTCCCCGGGGCAGGGGAGCGGCCCGTGATGTGACACGGAACTCGGGGAGGGCTGAGACCCAGCACAGCCACACAGGAGCTCATGGAGCTGTGACCTGGGAACCGAGGCTTCACTGTGCCTGGGAAAAGGCAAGGAGACAGAGGCTCCTGTGTTAAAGGCAGTGCTGACTGTCCCTCGCTCTTCCATCGGCTTTGCCAACTCCCCTCCTGCGGCACGCACAGCGTCCGGGGTTCCACACATCCGTCCTCTCCTTTAAAGCCACTGCTCTTCCCAAGCATGTCTGTCCTCCCTCGCTTCACCCCTCTGTGATGCTAGTACAGCCACATCATCCTCAGCAAGAACCATGCAGGACCCTGGTCCTGTGCAAGTGATCCAAAGTTCCCCCCTTCCTTTTTCCAAGGGCTGGCAGGGGCAGGAGCCAAAGGAGGGGAGAGAGCCAGGGTCCCCGCAGGGCTCTGCTGTGGAGCAGCTCGTGGCCAGTGAGAGACCAGCAGGAAGGGAAACATGCCAGAGCATGCATGGCCTCATAGGAAATCAATTACCACAGGAAACAAGGGGCCAGAGGCCTCGGGGAGCCTTATCACACACCTTCCACAGCTCTCCATCAGCAGCCTAGCCTGAAATTACCTCCCCTTGCTCCCAAGACCAGTCAAAGTGGAGGGCAAAGATGCAGAACCAGGGGTAGCTGTGAATACCAATGGCTCCAGTGTGTGCTGATCCTCCTTGTCCACCCCTTGGCACGGTGCCTCCTGAACCAGCAGTCCCAAGAGCCCACCATGGAGCTGAGTGTATCCACTGGTCCCCACAGCACCACCTGAACCCTGAGAAAGAGGCACTTCAGCAACACTCAGCTCAGCTCCCTCCCCGCTCTCCTCCCCCAGCTCCTTCACCAGGGAAACCTCCAGGTATGCATCCAGAGATGTCTCTTTCCATTTGTTGATGTCGACAGGCATATCACACACACATTCATTATTTAATCTACCTTTGAATTGGGCTAAATAGTTCTAACGATAATTACAGAGCATTTGTATTTATAGAAAACTGTCGTGCACGATCTGCATCCACACGGATAATGCCGCCGTGATCTATAAATACGTAAGGGATGGTGTGGGAAGGCAGACAACGCTCCCAGTCGCCACGAAATGCAAAACGCACGGATGGCCCCGCTACACCGGGAGCTATTACGGCTCCTGTCCTTCTGAGCACGCCCCAAACAGAGCTCAGGCACAGCTGAGCAGCCACACAGCATCGAAGGGACAAGGAAGGGGGCAGGAGCACACTGCCGTGGGGCACGGAGCAGCAGAAGACCAGGCACAGGGATGCAGGGTGGGGAGGGGATCAAAGGGAGCAGAAGCAGAAGGAAATGGGATGCACTCGGCGCTGCCCGGCACAAAGGCTCAGAGCCCTGCAGGGCGAGCAGAGCCAGAGCTGGGGAGCAGCATGGAAGGAGAGAAGGGAGACAGGGAGGATTCGCTGTTCCTCTTCCCACAGCAATAAAAGTTTTACAGCAGCGTAGCCAGCACTTATGATTTTATTGCCAGCATTACAGAGGTAGAACTTGTCCAAGCCCCAGCCCCTGGAGTGAAGTTAAGACACAGGAAGCTTGGCTTTCATAAGAAACCGAGGGAAGAGGAGAGAGGCCACTGCTCCTGCCTGCGCAGGAACACGGGGGAACGTGCAAACACCCAGCTCCAACTCCAGGCAGCAAATCAAAGGAAGCCATTCTTTTTAAATTTACTTGTTTTTAAAATAATTTTATGCCTCTGAAGTGAAGGCATGCAGAGAGCAGGGAGCTGGACAGTCCCGTGATTTGGGAGGACTTGCAAGAGGCAGCATTAGCACTGCCTTGGTGGGAGTCTGTGCACATCCCTGTGGTCCCTGTCCACCCCTCCAAAATCTTTTGGCATTTCTCAGGCTTTAATTCCCTGCTGGCACGGAGCCCCAGGTCAGGTGTGATGCAGAGACACCCCAAATGAGCCAAGAAGCCGTTTCACAGGTGAGCTCCAGAAGGGCAGGACCATATGGAATGCTGCTCAGCACCAGATCAGGTACACTGCCTGTGCCCACACAGGCACACACACAAATTAAGTGTACTTCTATTGCATTAGTGCCTGGAAATTTCATTCCAGTCATATCCCATTCACTGAGATACTGCACAGATACAAGACCAAGCAGCATTTTTTTTTTTTACCTAGAGAGAAAAGCTATATTTCTCTGCATGTTGGTTTAAAGCAAACACAGCCAGAGGCTGCACACGCCTGAGTAATGGCCCATGACTGTGCCATTGAGGAGGGGAGAGATGACAGTGCCATGCCCGGGCTCACTGGCTTTGAGATCTCCTTGTGCTGCCCCCACAATGGATCCACCCAACCCTGCTCTGCAGAGACCATCCTGCACAGGAGGAAGAGTCCAATCCAGGCCCTGGGTTTCTTCAGTTTAGGGCTTCGCATCGCCTGTTTCCCGTTGCTAATTTATAAGCAAATATCTGGCCATCTGGCAGCCCTGTCCAGCGGGCAGCAGAGCGAACCCACTCGGCCTTGCAGCGGAAAGGGCCAGGCTGACATTCAACTCCCTTCCCCGAATGCCGGGCACCCCCTTCCGACACGGCTTCCACCATTTGGCAAATGGCTCCTCCACCATCTGCCTGGAGAGCTCTCCAAAGGGCATGGAGCCTGCTAAATATAGCCGAGGAGCTCAGCAAACATTTGCAGCCAGTCTGAGAAGACTTCTCTCAAAGTTACATCTCCCCCGGCCCATCTCCCTTGCCTGTGACGTCTCAGATATCCTTAAACCACCTCTGTGTTTTTAGTCCCATTTCCTCTTTGGAGCCTTCCCCATTCCCTTCTCACTACCACTCTTCACCTCTACTTTTACAGTTGATTTCTCCTAACACTTTCCTTCATGCTCGGAGGAGGGCTCTAGATGATGCCAATGCTCCTTTCCCAGCCCACGGATCCTCAGATGCGGTGGGAGATTGCAAAGCCTGTGGGCTGACTCTGCATTCGCTTCTCCAGGACCAACTTCTGCCCACAACACCCCAACTTTCCCTGACAGCCCCATACAACTGACACAGGGTGCACGCCGTGTCGGCGTGAGCATCCCTCTCTCTGGTGGCCCAGCTAGCAGCCAGCAGCAGGCTGATTTTCCCACCTCTGCCTCAGTAGCTCACCTTCTGTCTGACATGGAGTGCCACAAGCCCTGACCTTCACATCCATCCACAGCTTAGCAGCCTCTTACTCCTTTTTTTTTCCAGGAAAGCACAAGCCCAGCTGTCTCCTCCCTGGCCCAGTTTTAACCTTTCCCACCAAGAACAGGGACCAGGAGAAGTACCCCTCCTGGCACTGCTGACCTGCTAAGAATGAGGAAACCTGTTGTAGTGTGGGGCTGAACTGCACTTACAGACTTCAGGCAGCTTGATCCCATCATATCTCTTCCCTGGAAAAGGAAGAGCCGTCTACTTGTGTTTTATCATGGCAAACAAACTAAGCACAGAGGAAAAAACAAGCACCCATCATCCTGGGCATGGACAAACTCAGCAGGAAGACAGCCCCTGCTGCTGTAGGGGGCTGTTAACCTGGAATTTCCTCCTTGGGGAACCAGAGAAAGGGAAAAAACCCTCAAGAAAACAAACCCCCTTTAACAATGAACTCTCATGTTCAGTCATACGTGAAAGACAGGAGAAGGGGGGGAGGAGAGAGAAAGGGAAGGAGGAGAGACAACAGAAGACAGAGTACTATTTCTTCTTCAAATATTTATTTTCAGGTCTGCCTTGGAGTGCTGCTTATTGAGATACAGAGCCTTGCTGTGCTGCAGCTTGTAAGCTCCTGCTGCACATGTTCATGGCACAGCTTTAACTGGAGCCAGAATCACTGGGAATTCCCATCACCCAGTGCCAGAGCCCACAGAGGGCAGCTCCCCTTTGGGTCCCACTCACCCCCAGGCATCCGAGCATGCTCTCCAGCTCTCCATCCTGAGCCCAGCACCACGCATCTTCACCTCTCCTAGCACTGTGCTTGACTCTGCCTGGGACCTCAGGACACACAGTTCAGCTCCAACCCTCGCTTTCTGGCCAGGGTACAGGGCTTGGAGCTAGGGCCTTGAACTGGCACTCCTCAGTCTTTTGAACTCCTTCAATACTCACCACTGCCCTCACTCAGGGGCAGCAGAGGTGCCCTGCGTGGAGATGAGAGACTGTCCAGCCAGTTATGCAGGTGAGCTGGAAACAGTGACCAAAGCAAGGTGGCAGTGAGCACCAGCCTGCTGGAAGTGACAGATCTTGGAGGAGAGCCAGAGCTGACATCCTGATCACAGATAGCAATTAAGAAATTAAGCTATCAGAGAGGCTTTTTGGGAAGGGTGAGCGTCTGTGGTTTGGTCAGATGCCAGAGCAGGTCAGTAACATTTGTCCTTCCCACTGCAGATGGGGATCAGCCTCCACCCCTGCTCCCAACACGGTGGCACAGCTCCCTCCTCCCACCACACACCATGGAGGAGCAGAGAGGGAAAACACCTCTCTGCAAAAGCAATAACAGGGGAGAGAGGTTGGACAGAAACCACCTGGAGAACTCAGACCTGACCAAAACAGCTTCACCTGCCCCTGAACTATAACCCCAGCTGTAGATCCCTTCTGCAGGGAAGGATGGGAATCCTCACCAGTGCTCCCAGAGCAGACAGCTGGGGCCATTCCCCACACAGCCTATGTCCTCTGGGCAAGAGAAACACCACAGACAAGGACAGCCATGCCCAGGATATACCACCACAGGTCACAGTGCTGCATGCAGTGCATCCAGATCAGTCCTAGGGGTGGAGAGCAAAAGCACCCCAAACATTCACTATCTCAACCACTTCCATCCTCCAAATGATGGGGCCTGCGGGTCCTTGGGGAAGTCCTTCACTCTGCTAGGAGATTATTCCCATCTCCTGCACAGCTCAGCTCCACACACCAGGTACCAGAAACCAGGACATGCAGAGTGCACCTGCTCTGCAATAAGCTCACAGCCTCTCACTGGCCACTAAATTACACATCTTGAAAGGGGAAGAACTGTGTTTCCTTCTCTAAAGACTGTGCTGGGAACCCCATGGAGGGAACCCCAGCTGTGTCACACACCTGAGTAGGATGGGCTCACTCCCACACCTCCACTGGAGCAGCACACACAGCGCTGGCTCTGCAAACTCCGTGCCCTTCTCCCCATCCCGGCTCTCAGCTTTGCCACCCTCCCAAGCCCAGCCTCGTGGGTGTGCACATCTGCACTTGCACGCCTGCAGCCACACACAGACAGCTTCCTCTCTGTGCTGGGCATGAGGAATATTGATTTCTTTCCCCCTGCAATATTTCGCTTGGCTGAGCAGATTTAGAATTGAAGAGTCAGACTCTGCCTAGAGACTAGAACCATATTTAATTCCATGGTTTAAGAAGCCCTGGAGCAGGTTATTCTTATTTTAAACTACCAGTGCATTTAAAAGCAAGTGACATTTTGGGGGGATGGGGTGGGAGATGGCTGGTGGCCTCTGCCTCAGTCCAGCCAGTTCTGGGAAGAGTTTTGCAGCTCTGCTGCTGCTGCATCCCCACAGCCCCATCAGCTGCTCTGCCTGTGCCAATGAGAGGCGAGGGGTGGTGGTGAGCTACCCAGCAAAGCCCAGGAGATCTGCTTCCATGTCCTCCTAACTGAGGAGAAATCAGGGCAAAAAGAGAGCAGAGAAAGGCAAGGTGTGAAAACCTCTGATGAAAATTGCTCGGTGCACTGAGGTTTCACATTGCCTGTTCCTGTACCAGGCTCTGTTCATGGAGCCCTCAGTAAGCAGAAATTTGCAGTCAGAGGACAAAGACATGGTGCCTTGGCCAGAGGGTGATCCCTCACGGGGCCTGATCATGGAGCAGGCCTGCTGGAGGGCAGAGCCACCCCCATCCACCTCCTAGACAAACACAGCCTCACAAAGTCAGCACAGCCACTGCTCTCCATGAGCACAGCCTCAGCACAGACCTCCAGAGGAGAGGCAAGGGACTTTTAAGGGAGAGGGGGGAGAATACAACAGCAAAGGCTTGCCCAAAGCATCTGTGAGCCTCTGCCAAGTCCAGGCAGATGGGCACATACACTACTCCCTCCAAGCCACACAGAGCATGTCTGCTACCCAACACTGGCAGAACAAAGCCAGGCGTGCCCAGGATGAAGGGTCCAGCTCAACAGGAAGGGGTCCAGGTGAGATCAGCCCTGCCAAGGAATGGGTGAAAGCATACTGGAGAAGAGGAAGGGAAGCACAGGTCCCTACACACTGCTCATCTCCCCACACCACATCTCCAAGGACTCGTAGCCCAGGTTCAGCTACCCAGCTGTCACCCTGCCCTGGCTNCCCACAGCCCCATCAGCTGCTCTGCCTGTGCCAATGAGAGGCGAGGGGTGGTGGTGAGCTACTCAGCAAAGCCCAGGAGATCTGCTTCCATGTCCTCCTAACTGAGGAGAAATCAGGGCAAAAAGAGAGCAGAGAAAGGCAAGGTGTGAAAACCTCTGATGAAAATTGCTCGGTGCACTGAGGTTTCATATTGCCTGTTCCTGTACCAGGCTCTGTTCATGGAGCCCTCAGTAAGCAGAAATTTGCAGTCAGAGGACAAAGACATGGTGCCTTGGCCAGAGGGTGATCCCTCACGGGGCCTGATCACGGAGCAGGCCTGCTGGAGGGCAGAGCCACCCCCATCCACCTCCTAGACAAACACAGCCTCACAAAGTCAGCCTCACAAAGTCAGTCACAGCCACTGCTCTCCATGAGCACAGCCTCAGCACAGACCTCCAGAGGAGAGGCAAGGGACTTTTAAGGGAGAGGGGGGAGAATACAACAGCAAAGGCTTGCCCAAAGCATCTGTGAGCCTCTGCCAAGTCCAGGCAGATGGGCACATACACTACTCCCTCCAAGCCACACAGAGCATGTCTGCTACCCAACACTGGCAGAACAAAGCCAGGCGTGCCCAGGATGAAGGGTCCAGCTCAACAGGAAGGGGTCCAGGTGAGATCAGCCCTGCCAAGGAATGGGTGAAAGCATACTGGAGAAGAGGAAGGGAAGCACAGGTCCCTACACACTGCTCATCTCCCCACACCACATCTCCAAGGACTCGTAGCCCAGGTTCAGCTACCCAGCTGTCACCCTGCCCTGGCTAAGGTGGTCTGAGCACGCAAGCATCCACTGTCCCCTCTGCCTACGGCACCACCTCCTGGTCCCTGCCAGTTCCAGCCAGCCAGTCATCCCCCAGTGGCCCCACAACGTGCCCACGGAGCGACAGGCAGATTGAGATGCTCTTCACAGCCTCTAAATAATGGAGATGAAGACACGGGGTGCCAGACGCCTCAGGGGTGCTCTGGTACGTGTGCGCCCACGTGCACACACATGTCACTGAGCAGGCAGAGCTCCCTGACATGACAGGGCTGCTCCCAGGGCCCTGCAGCGGGCTCAGCTGCGAGCTCCGGGGTGGCTCCTGCTCACGCTGCGAGGGCAGAGCCGCTCCCCCGGCTGGAGTGGAGCCCGGCGGGGCTGTGGCTGGCAGCCCGGGAGCTGCAGTTCCGCGGGAACCACGATTCCCAGCAGGGCGAGCTGCGGCTGCAGCGGGGCCGCGGTCGGGGAGATGGAGCACCCACCGCAGCAGCCATGCAGCAGCCATGCAGCAGCCATGCAGCAGCCCGCTGAGGTCGGCGCCGACGCTGCGCCCCCTTAGCTGTGGCATTGTATTTTGACTGAAGCAGACAAGCAGGGGAATGAAAATGGATCCTTTTATATAAGCTCCCTGCACACACTGTAACAGCTCCTGACGTCTCTGCCCAGCTGTGCTCCTTGCTGGCGCTCACGTACAGGCCGAGCTGGGACTGCAAACTGCTCCAGCACTGCAAGGGCCCATTTGGGCACTGGGCTGACACCCCCAGGGACACAGGCAGAGCGTGCCTCGCTCTGGAACAGGACAAGAAGCCTGGTTTGGATCTGGTGCTCAGCTGGCCAGTGCCAAAGGCTGCAGGTATTGATGCCATGGGGCTCCCAGTATAGGTGTGTCCTATGGCACCCCCTGGAAGCAGGCCCAGCTTAAACTCAAGCTCACCTACCCACATAATAGCAGGCACAGGCAGCTCCAGCAAGACTTGGTGAGTTCAGTACACAACAGGGCCAGGGCTGCTGCAAGTTTAGATGCAAGGAGGTCACATATGGGGGGCTGTACAGGGACCCACTGAGCCTGGGGAAAAGCCTGAGTGCAGAGGAGACAGGAGGAATGGACGAGCACAATTAGCTGTGGTAAAAGCCAAGGCTGTGAAAGCCCATTACCATTAGTGTAATTATTGCAATTATTATCTTTTCGTATTTTTGACAATTCAGTAAGAATTAGCTTAACAGAAGAAAACATTTTCTGTTAAGTGCTTGTGAATCGAAAACAGAGAAGTAAAATGACATTTCACTTTACATCTGGACATTTCCAAGGATTTACCCAGTTCTCTAAAATAAAAGTCAAGGAACTTCCCAACCAAAGTTGTCTTACTAAAGGAAAGTAGCAATTAATTCATAGAGAAAACAGCACAATGAAACCCTGGGACATTACCCCTTTTGTGCCCCAAACAAACAATTCAGCAAAACAGAGGCAGGTCTCTGGGGACATGGTGGGGCAGTGGGCTTGGCAGTGGTGGATTAGTGGCTGGACTCAATGATCTCAAGAGGTATTTTCCAGCCTAAACAATTCTGTGACATCTTGTCCTGATCTGCTGAGATAGGCTTGTATCACCAGAACTACTGAGAGCTTTGGCACGTGGGTGCAGCTGGGGCACCCCTCCTCCTTCCCCCACCCACCCAGAGAACCAGGACAGGCAATAAACACCCATAATGAAATGGCTTTAAAGAACAAAGTGTACAGAAGGACAAAGCTGGAATGATATAAAAAGAAGTATATAAAAATAACAACAACAAAAAAAAGCATTGCAATTAGCTAAACTGTTAAATGAATAAAAAGGTATTAAATAAAATTTCCTGAATGTCAAGTTGACACAGTTTTTTACGTTCAGGCAAGGAAATGAGTCCCTTGAGCAAATCTCCCTGCTCCAGGGCTGGGCATTAAAGGCTTTCTGGTGGATGCTGCTGGCTGAGGTGCCTTTGATCTGGGCTCCTGGATGCAGCTCACATCTCCCAGCCAGCGTAGCCCTGAACACCACCCCTCCTCCCACATCCACACCCCGAGGACAGCACTGCAGGGCTGCCCACAGCCAGGGCTCCATGGGAATGGGGAAGCTGAGCCTCTCCAACGCCATCCAAATGCCCCCGGCGGGTCTTTTCGTCAGGGTGCCTTTGCATCCTGGCTTGCCATCTCTCCTCCAAGTAGGACAAAGCAGCAGGGCTGCTCTCTGTCACACCTCCACTTTCACCTCTCCCGCAGGCACCAGCAGCAATTTTCCCTCTCTGGGGAAAGCAGCTTTCTTTAGCAGCATGTTACCTGTCAAAGGCTCTTCCCTCAGTGCCTCCTGAAGCAAGTGAAACCTTTCTTTTTGGGAACGAGGGGAATGCTCCCTCCTGTGGCAAACACAGCGCCAGCCAGGCTCCCTGGCGTGAGGAGCCCCAAAAGGGGCCTGGCTCCCTCACTCCCTGGACCTACAGAACAAACATCCAGCTGCTCAGAAGCACCATGCATGCTGGTGACATTATTTCCTGCCTGCAAGGTCATCCATGGGAGGTAACTACGAGATCCAGACATGTACATATGCATATGTATGTATTTCTGTAATTCTCGTGTGCTTTGTATATGATAATAAATATATAACCCAGGAACTTAACCAGTGAGGTACCAACAAAGCCATCAAAGGAAGCAATTTGTCTCAGACAATTGCCTGAGCTGCCTCCGATGTCGCTGTCTCGCCACTGACAATAAGAGGCTCTTAAGTGTCCTGAAATTGTACTGTGAGCTCCCCAATGCTCTCACTGCCGCCTTCCTTCCTCTCCCTCGAGCTCCTTCCCGTGTTTCGCCAGCAAAACACTTTCTTACGCAAATAAACATGCAGGGAGGCACAAAAGGCATTTTGTCTAGGATTTCAACACAACCACGTATTTCTCATTCAGATATTCAGCTGTATCCTTCAGAGATCAAAAGCACAGCACTGAAATGAGGCAAAGCACGAACATCCCAAGCCAATAGCTCAAGCTTCCCTTTCATCCCTGTTCTGGCTGAGGAAGCGGATGAGAATGCCATCACTGTGGTGGCTCCCAGGTGTCACAGGCCCAGGACTCCTGCACACACAGGTACAGCTCTCTCAGGCCACCCACCTCAGTACAGAGCCCTGCGTGGCCAGCGATTCTATTAATGGCCATTAAAGCCTTTATGAGCACTGCCTGTACAACCAGCAGGTGACCTATGAGCTGTGAGGTCTCCAGGGAGGTGCAAGGCGGGGCTGGCACAGCCTGGACCAACTGGAGAAAGCTCAGTGCTCCCAGGTACCTGGAGTGGGGTCTGGCCCAGGGAAGGGTCACCCCGTGCTGCACCAGCACCCAGGGAAGCCACAGCTCACTGCACAGCATCCTCCAGCACAACCAGCACTGAGGCATCCCTGCCACCTCACACAGGGAGCCAAAAGGGAGGAATGGACCAAGTAGTGTAACCCTGACCCAAAACATGCCCACAAGCCCCTCCTGCACCCCGACCTTTCAGCCAGAGACCACACCTGTACTGCACCACAGGCTCAGGTTTATTAACAGGGTAACAGGGACCAGCTTCCCTGCACAACCACCTCTGTGACTGCAGCCCATCTCCCATCCTTTCCCCAGGGGAACATGTTGGGGCAACAGGGCTGAGGCCCAGCAGCCACCCCCACCTCGGTGAGGACGGTGCTCAGCAGGAGCCATGGGCTTGGGCATGTTTACTGTATAATATATGAACTTGTACCAGTTTTATAAGCCCCTCATGGCTCAAATCACATTGTAATTCTGAAGAGCCCCAAACTCATTTAAATCCTAATAAAAACACCGCCCTGCATTTGCATTCGCTGCTTGCAGGTCCCTGCGGCTGCTGTGACAGCGGTTCCTGTGGAGCTGGTAATGCTGGAAGCCATCCCTCACAGGAGGGGTCAGGATGCACACTTAACAGGACAATTAAAAACACAGATGCAAGAAATGGACCTCCAGACTGACCCAGGATGATTGACAGAGCAGCGGTGTGTCAAAGCTTTCACAGTAACACAGGAGAGCAGCAGCACCAGCACGGAAACCTCAGTGCCCCACCTCCTCTGGAGTCCCAGAGGAGATCCAGGCCAGCTGTGTGGACACGTAGGCACAAGGCACCCGCAGAGAGCACCGTAAGCGGGTTTAAAAGAGAACAGGGAACTAATGAAGCACTGGGAAACACACAAGGCTGCAGGTGCTGTGGGAAGTGTGTGCATGACCCACACAGGTGCCCTAGGGCAGGTGGGGACAGATCCAGCAGGAATCTGTCCTGGTTCCCCACATATCCCAGCATGCTGGAGACATGGCGGGGTTGCTGCCACAGTCTGGGGGCACGTCACACCCTGGGGAGGGTGCTGGGGTTGCAGCTCAGCAGATCCTCCACCTGGAGCACATCCTCCACCCCAGTGCCATCGGCACCAAGCGCCAGTCTTGGCCTGCCCTCCCAAACACAGACCAGCTGTGCTCCAGCTGTGCCAGAGCGTGCAGCGAGGGGCTGGCTGACGGTAGCCCCATGAGGCCCAGCTACCCTCACCAAGCCCACACAGCTCTCACCCCACCACAGGCACAGCAGTGCTGACTCAGGCCCTGCCCCCTGTGTCCTTCCCCAGTGCTGCTGCCCCACTGTTCCCTGCTGCACAGCCTCAGCTCTCCTCCAGGTGCAGCCCTGCTCTGTTCCCATCCCTCCACCCCACTCGCCCTCCTCGGCACTTGGCCAGTGCTTTATCCTTGCCTGGTTTTGGCAGTGACATTAACAGGCTCCCCTGAAACAGTGAGATTATGAGCTAGACCCATCCAGCTACAGAAATACTAATTATTAGTAACTGTATGAGATAAATGGACATATCAATGATGAAAGTCAATATTATTGCCTTCTTTGTTCCTGTTTGTTTTATTTGTAGATGAAAGGACCACTCAGGCCGTCTCCCCAGGATGTGGCCAGGAGCTGGAACAGCTCCTCTTGGCAAGCTCACCCAGAGCTGTGCTCTGATAAGAAATCATACTGCACACATGCTTGCAAAGGGCTCTCTAAATCAGCAGCCCTCAAAAGCAGGCATTGTCTTTGATTGATTCATAAAACTGGAGCTGCTTCCATTCCCTGCTCCAGAACCAGGCAAGGGAGGATTTAAAGAAGGGAGAAGGTGCAGTGTGGGTGGAAGTGATTAATTGTGGAACACGGCACGGCAGTGGGAACGCTCCATGGTTTGGCTGCCTTTGATGCTCACGCCTTCATCCTCCTCACATGGTGGTTTAGGCACCAAGATAGGAACCAAGGACCCCTCCCAGGCTCTGACAGAGATTCTCAGGCAAGTCCCAGGGCCCTGCTGTGGCCGGGTGAGCACTTACATCATCAACATTGCCTTAATCAGCAAGTCTGCTCCCTCTGCATGTTCTGAGTCAGAGCTGCTGATTTTGGTGACGAGAGACTTTTTTTTTTTTTTAAGCCCTATTAGCCTTGCAGAGCTAACACAGCTAAGAGCAAGTGAATGGGATACTAATTTTGGATCACACCTCACAGCACTGGGAGAGCACTTCCTAGAGCAGCCTGTCTCCACAGGCAAGCCACGTGCTCCCCACCGCCGTGGGAGGCAGGACACAGCCAGGAGGGAGCCATGGGGTGCACCAGGGACATTGTTCCTGTTCATAGTACACCCTAATATGTGATTAAACTGCCTCCATTCCCTTCCAAGCCCTCAGTCCATCACCAGCAAATGTTCACAGGAACAAACCAGCCCTCTGACTCCCAACTCGCCCATCTCCAAGGTCAGTGCAGCCATCACCTCCCTGCAGTGAATACAAACCATCCCAGCCCCTCAGTGCTAGCCAGGACAAACACTCCTGCTGCCTCTCTCCATGTGCAATGAGATCAGGAGAAGTGGAAGCCTTGCAGGAGTAATTAGAACAGTCTTTAAAAAGCAGTCAGCCTATCCTAAATATTTCATGGAAAGTAATTTTTTTTTAAAAAAAAGCTGCTTTAAAACCCCTCCTTGTCCCTTGGTGCAGGTCAGGGTGCAATTAAGCAGAAAAGTATCAACACATAAACCCAAAGAAACAAACTGCCACGCACACCCAGCTCGACTCCCACTTCTTCCCTGTGGTTAACACTGGTGTGACATCCCAAAGCTGTGTGTGCACACGATATAATCTCCCACCCCAAGACAAGGGAGAGCTGGCTCCACTGCTAGAAACCCTCAGAAGCCTCCCAGTCTCACAAACACAGTGCCCAGATTCCTGCCACAAAGAGTCCCTGATGGTCCCCACCAAAGCTCTCGGGTACTGGAAAGCCCTGAGCATCAGACACTGCCCACCAGTGGGCTCTGCAGAGCTGCTGGGGAGTGATGGTGGCATCCAGCAAATGCACTCATGGTGCCACCCTTGGCCAGGGCAGCCTGGCTCCCTGCCTGCTTCGGTAGATTTTTGCAGAATTAATAATTATTTTTAACAACAGAAAAGTCTCTTAATAGCTTTGTCAGCCCTCGGGAGGGAGATGTTTGAGAAGAAATCTGTTTTAATCCAGAGAGCCAGGTGGGAACCAGGTCAGACACAGAACAGAAGTTCAGGGCTTCCCTTGGCCCTACTGGGGTGAAGAAGCCAACCTTCCAAAGAGACCACAGACAGCTCTCCCTTTGTGACATTCCTTCCTCCAGCCCTCCCAGTCACGCTGTTTAACCACAGCACTGGGGCCAGCTGAAGACAAGAGTGGCCCTGGTGTCCCCACTGTCTCTGGGGACAGCCCCAAATCTGCTGCCACTCCTCCATGTCCCCCTGCTTCATGGGGACACCAGGCTTTTGATGTAACCTTGGTGCCAAAAACCTGCTTTTCAATAGTGAAAATCCAAGACGTTCCACAGGGGCTTAGTGGAAACCCTGCTGCAAGTCTGTGGCCACATCACCAGGACTAGAAACACCCAAGAGGACATGGGGGATTTTTTGGGAGCATTTATGGCACATGCAGTCAGAGAGGAAGAGAAACATCCCTCGGAAACCACAGCAGTTCAAAGATCTACTCAGTTTAAACACTAAAAATTCATGCATTAAAAATCCACTCAGGCTCAGAACTAAATAAAGCCTCTGACCACATCATCCAGCCCAGGGTTTGCAGGCTCCTTGAGGAGAGGGCTTATGTGTCTCCTGGATGCTCAGGCTGAGATCCCTGCTCCCAGCACCACATCCTACTTCCCTCCAAGCTTTTGGGCAGGGCAGGAGTCTGTGGGGTGTTTGGGACCCCAGTTGTGCCTGGCTGCCCTCTTCTTGCACTACTTAGTGGACAGAGCACCCTGAGAAACTGACCACATTCCCCCCCACCATTATCCCAAATTCCCTAGGAAATCACTTTTCTCCTTTTCTCAAAGGAAAAAGCAGAAGGAAAACCAAAACCACCTAATTTTCTAAATACTGTTCTTATGAAAAACCTTCAATTTTTGCAAAAAGCACTCCGAAAGAAAATACCCAAATCCAAACACAGAGCAGATGGCTCTTGGTGCTTACATTTTCAGGACTTTAACCAGCAGGATCATTTCCCAGCAGAATTTTGTTTTAAGAGACAATCACTAAAAATAAATGCACTTCAGAGCTTGCTGTTGAAAAGGTATTTTCACAGAAAACTGCTATTTCCATGGTCCCTGTAGTTGCTCTGCCAGCCCTGACACAGTGGGAGCTCCTCCTCAGAGCATCCTTCTCACACAGCTTCTCCCAGGGTCCAATCCACACAGAGCACCTGTGGGAGCAGGGAGGGACGTCTGGGCTCATTCCTGACTACCATAAAACAGGAAACAGCAACAGGAAGCTACAAATACCTCTCTGCAGAGCTGGAAATGCCTTTCCACAGGCTCCTCTCACGCAGGAATGTGAGGCAAGGTAAGGACAGGGCCCTTTTTTGCATGCACCAGGTTGAGCCTATGCAGCCTGCTCTTTGCTTTGAGCAAAGAGCAACATAAGGGGGAAATTACACATCTGAGCATGAAAGAGTTCTGCCTCACTGTTTTGGTTCTCTTTTCCCTGAACCAGGAATGGAACGCTGGCCCTGGGCAAGCCCAAGTGAGCCCCTGTGCTCTGCCCCAGGTAGAAATGCCCCTCCCAGTGCCACCACTCCTGTTGAACAAAGATCCCAGCACACTCCTCCATCTCCTACTACCTTGAACAACATCCAGTTTCAACAAACCCTCCCCCCAGCTGTGGCAGATGAAAGATGCTTGAATCATCCTAATTTTTTTTTTTTTTTTTTTTCATTAGGAAACCAAGCTCTGCTCTTCACAGAGAGAGCCTTTTTATTCTCTCTCGAGGACTGACATCCTGGGAGATTGCCTCAGCCCAGTCAGCTCTGATGTTTGCTGTCTCACGCAGCTCCCGCATCAGGCTGACGGCTCACAGATTTCAGCTGAGGACGGGGATGTGCAGAACAAGCCAAAAACTGCTCCTGTCTCTTTTAACTGTCCTGGCGAGAGCGTGGGGAGGAGGCTGAGCCAGGGGAGAGCTTTGACAAGAGAACAGAGACATCTCCAGAACCACTGCTTTTTGAGGACCCTCTCGCCCGCCCTCTCCTGGAAGATAAAGCCACCCCGGCCCGGCATTCCCACGCGGTGTCACTCCAGGGGGGCAGCGTTTGTCCCTCCCCGATGTAACACGAGCTGGAGCCAACCCTCCTCAGCAGAGCCACGCAACCCCATCACAAAGACCTTCCTCAGAAGTACCACATCCAAATACTCGTTTTGGAGGCCTCTCCCCTGGTGAAACACTGCCCTGTGCAGGCACGATGGACTGACTGAACACTTGCTACCTGCCCCAGATCCCAGCTGGAAGCCACGTTGCCTCACCCCCACCAGGAGGGCTGGGAAGCCACCCCAGACTGACAGGGGGGGGAAAAGGCATTTTTACCATGCTTTTGGCAATGGAAACCAGTCCAGCCCTGGACTCAGCACAACAAATGCACGTCAGCATCACGTACACCAATGCTCCGAGCTGGGTGCACCTACCTGGGTCAGATGAAGGCAGGATGCTGGGGGATCAGATGCCAGGTGTGCACTGGGCTTTGGCCTCTCCTCTGCTTTCCACTCATGCACTGTGAGCAAAGGGAAACCAAAATTAGGGCTTTAAACCTGGTATTTGAGAGGCGAGCAGGAGAGAAATTAAAAAGCTGTGAATGCTTTTCCCTCTCTCCCTCCCAAAACTGAGCTCAGGCAAGCTCAATCTTCATCCAAGCTGATATTTAAAAGTTATAAATCAGGCTGTAACAGACAGAAAAACACAACTACCAAAATTTAGTGGCCCTGCTGATGGAAGGCCCAAAATGAACTGCTTGAGAGAGCCATTTTCCCACGGAAATAGAGCAGGTCTGTACTTAGTAGAGCATTGATCTGCTGACAGCTACCAGGACAGATTTGGGCCAGAGCACTTGGGAATCATTCGCAGTGATCTCTGAAGAAGCACATGCATGCAAAACCCCTTGGAAAAACACCACTGTAAGGCACTGCTGCAGCTGACTGCGAGCCTAGATGTCACTCACTGGCCAGCACAGGCTTGCAACTCCTTCCATAAGCCTCCCCAGGCAGCTCAGTCCCTGGCTGCAGCCCTAGTGAAATGCCAAATGCTTCACAGGGGACAGGAATTGCAAAACATCACCAAAGCACCGAGCTGCAAAAGGCTCTCACAGCTCAGGATCCCAGCAATGAGGCACGAGGCTCAAACTGGGGACACTGCATCCCACGGACCCAGGGGGCCTGCGGGCTCTCCCGTAGATGTGCTGGGATTTGGAGATGCTGTGTGACAGCCAGGGTCAGCCCAGAGCACTGCCACAAGTCCTGGGGACAACAGGCTGGGCCCTGAGAGATGCCAGGAGCTCTGTCCAGCTGAGGGGTGCACAGGCTGCCAGCACTGGGGTGCCCCAATTTACCCAACCTGGGGCTCCCTCCCACTGCCACCACAGCTGAGACGTGCTGGAGGTAGCAGGGCTCAGCTGCTACCCTCCTGCAGGTGTGGAAAGAAGTGCCCCACATTCACCATTTCCCATCACAGCTTTTGCTGTTTCAGGAGATGAGGTCAAAGCAGGGGGATGTATTCCTCCTTGCTTGCCATAAAAAAAGCCATTTCTCTGAATCCTGAGCCACTCCACACACAGGGGCACAGAGGAGCCTCAAGGACATATGAACACTGCTGGAGGGGCTCCAGTCCCACATGGGACTCTCTCTGTTTTCCCAGCACAGGGACACAGTGCTGGGCTGGCCAGGAGCCTCTCCCTTGCCCACCAGCTTTCCTGAAGCTGTTATCACCCTAGATAACCCAGGAAGAGCTGAAGCATCTGATTTCCAGAGGTGTTGAGTGCTCTTGGCTCTCACTGGCTTCAAACCCAGGTGCTGCTGCCCCAGCCCTTGGCTAATTGTCACCATCACAGGGCCCCCACAGCAGCAGATGACATGGCAGACAGGTGGGCAGGGAGGGCACAGGGGAGGGGGATGCAGTGCTTGCTCACCTGCCCAGCACCCTTATGCACACAGCTCCTCCACAGACAGCATCTGCAACACCAATTAATGGGTCCTTGGTTTTTTGGGGGGTTATTCCTCTTACTGTCTGCTCCTCCTTAGGAACTCGTACACGAGCAGATCTTACAACAATCCCCAAAGCTTCCAAAAAAAGTCTGTCTGTGTCAAAACTGGGAGCACAAATGCCTCTACTTCAGGGGAACAGAACCTGCCCAATCATGCTTCAAAGGACATGTGAGGTCCTAACATTGCTCAAAATCCTGCAGAAGGCATTGGAAAAACGGGAAATTACTTATTTGGTTTATTTTTTGCTTTCACACATCACTTATTTTAAAAGACTAAAAACATGTTTATGAGTTTAACATATTTAAATGGATCAAAATCTGTTCAGCAAGGATGGAAAACAACTCTCCCACCCCAAACTTCTTGTGGGCTGGGACCTGCTTTTCAATCTTCCACCCACAGCAAATATTTCAAATCCATTTTTAAACTGAAAGGCTGGGGACAGATCAGGGAGAGGACCTGTGTGGGGGACTGTGCCACTGCTCTCCTCATCATCACCCCAAGCACCCCTTACCTAAAGTCACTCAGGGACACCTGGGCAAGGGATCAGCTGGGAACAGGGGACAATAAAGGCATCTGTGTGTGGGGACAGCATCCAGAGAAGATAAAATGAGAAGCTCTCCTTCCTCCTCCTCCTCCATCAGCAGCTTTCCACCAGGAGGATCAATGCAGCCCACTGTAACTGCACTGTTGTTCCATTTTTAATTAATGAAAGAAAAAACTAATCATTGAATTAAACTTCTCATTACTCCAGCTGAATACCCTCTAAGTAAATTTAATTACTGTACGAATTGGGTTTCTCCCTGCCTCTTTCATTAGCTACTGATAAAGATGGAGGGAGGGGGGGAAAGAGGGAGAAATAAAAACAGATAAAGAGAATGGAAGGTGGGAACACTAAATGCAAACCCAGAGGTATTCAGGAGGTTTCAGGGGCTTCCAGTAAGGGCCTGGGGAAAGACTCCCAAAGCAGGGTGGAGGGATTCCACCCTGGGGTAAACCCACTGGGACAAGGTCCTACCACCCTCTCCAGCATTGCCACTCACACCCTGGGGCCATGGCCACTTGTGAAACAACCAACAGAGGTTTGGGCACAACCAGCTCCCCTCCAAACAAGGGCAGACACTGATTTCAGACCTGCAGCAACCCTGATCCCTTCCGATCTCACGCACCCCTGAACAGCCAGTTTGCTTCCTCTGCAGCAAAGGCAGCAACCCTACAGCACTGCAGCAGGGAGCCAGAGCTGACAGAAGCATGGGAGCACGTGTGAACAGATCTCCAGCACCTGCTGTCCCACCACGCTCCCGGACACCTGCCTGCAATGCTGTGCTTGAAGCCTTCCTGCTGGAGTGGGAGTCCTGCATGGCCAGGCTGCAGGGAGCCAGGACGTGCCAGCAGCACCCAGGAAACAGCCCAGGATGCCTTCCTGCAGCCCCCCGTGCTGCTGCACTGATTTTGTCTATGGCATGATTTTGGGGCTCTCCTATTCTCCTCCTATGACTCCGTTCCTCCTTCCTGACAAAGGGCATGAGCCAGCACAGCCCCATTCCGGGGAGTCCAGCAGCCCCCACCAAGCACAGCCCCCTTCCAACACTCGCCTCCACGTCCAGCAGCTCCGTGTGACTGGCCAGGGTCACATTTGAGACAGACTGGGGGTGGAGAGGGCGTGCCAAACGAAAAGCACAGTTCTTTTCTCCAGGTGGGTAGTTTCAGCTGAGCTGCGTGGTGGAAGTGCTACCCAGGTGCCAGCCGTGATGGGATTTGGGACATATGGGTCAGATCACCTCGTCCTTGCCATTAGGGGGCCAAGAGGAGCCCATGCAGCCCCACAGGGAGGGTCTTGTTCTCCCCCCAAGTCCCTTCCTTCTTTCCTGCATCCCCAGAGTGGCTTCTCCTGTTCAAAGAGAGCTACGAAAAGGTTCTGGGCAGACCAGAAGGTCCCTTCTGCTTCACATTCACGTCCCCAACCTGGGCTTTCCCAAACACCAGATGGGGAGAACAGATACCGGGCACAGACGCTGCTCTGCAGGGAGGGAATGGCACTGGCTGAGCCCCGCCACGCCCCCCTGGCACCCAGCACGGGTCTGGACAGCGGGGCCACCCCCGCAGCCTGGGAGGATGCTGCCTCCAGGTGGGCTCAGCACAGCACGCTCTCCTCTCTAGCACAGGCTTTCTGCCGTAGCTAAAATTGGCTCCCCCAGGCTCCTGCCATCACCAAAGCCATTGGTACAACACGTTCTGCCACCACAGGCTCGTCCCCAACTCCCCCTCACAAACCCCCAGCGCTGCGTGCTATGGGCTCCACAGCTCCCACTCCCTCACACGCTTGTCTTTTGTCCTGGTGATTAATGAGGGAAAACAAAGTAGTTCAGGATGACCAAAGTAATTTTTTTTTCTTTGCCAAATTTTAAATCTCCAGTAATAATCTGGGGCTGAATGAAACATTTTGTTTGGGCTGAAGTGAAGCTTTCATTTTGTTTGTAGGTGGCTTCCCCTCCACCCTGGAGAAAAAAAAAAAACCTAGAAAAAAATCAAAATGAAATGTCATCTTGAAACAGATGGCTGAAAGGTTTCATTTTGAAAATGTCAAAATCAAACTTTTCAGTGTTTCACTTTTTTTTTTCCCAGCCAAAGCCACTTGCTAAATACAACCTGAATTCGTGAGCTGAGTCTGTTGATGAAACCTGCATTTTTTGGTGCATACGCTGCTCCCTCAGAGCGTTTTCTCGCAGCACGCTGTGACCCCGCTGCAGCCGGGGGATGCCCACGGAGGCAGCAGGAACAGCTGCCCGTCCTGCTGCAGGGAAGCGTCCTGGCCAGGAGGGCGAGCGGCCGGGACTCACCGTGGCAGCGGCTCTCGGCAGCTCCGCCGCGGGGTCCCGAGCGGCGGGGGCAGAGCCGGGAGCTGCGGCCCCGGGCGCGAGGCACAGCGCGGTCCCGCCCGTCTCATGGACCCAGCGCGGAGCGGGGGGCACCTGGCTCAGCCCCAGACACGCGGCCCTGCAAGACAGGAGGAAGGGGACAGTGTCAGCCCGCGCCAGGATCTGCCCTCTCCGCGAGGGGCTGCTCACTCCCACCCCCGGCCGGCGCTCCCTGCAGGGAGCCCACCCCATGGCAGAATGGGCTCTGCTCACCTTGAAAATGTCCATCCCAAAACTGGTCAAAACCAGATCCCAGGGATGAGGTCTAAGAAGCAGGTTGGTGCTGATCAGGTCTTAGCAACAGCAAATCTCACAGCCTCTCTCCCATGCCCTGGGTGCCAGTCCCCACCAGTGCCTTGTGCCAGCACTGCTGCCAGGTGACTCCATCCCCTCACGCAGATGTCTGGGTGACAATGTGATGATGGAGGGCAACCACACACAAGGCTCCCACTCTCAGCCAGCAGGAATCAGGTTTTGATTGCCAAGTTCAACAGTCCAAGAGTTTTCAAGCACATTGCAGTACCTCTAAATTCTGCCTTGAATTTTGGGCCTCGACACACAGAAGGGCAATGGAAACATTTTTAATCTGCTTTACATTTGCTATTGATTCCCAAAGAGTGACAAGATTCCCAGGGTACACCGGCAGAAGCACAACAGGCCAGATTCACAAGGGTGCTCTCAAAAAAAACCACCCCAAAGCTTTAATCCAACACAAAATCAGTTATAAAAATCTGATTTATGCTCCACAGGGAGCTGGATAAGGAAATCACATGCCACAAAACCCTATGAAAGCAGGAGTAGACACCTAAACCCAAAATCGACCAGAGTTCAGGTTAGAAACTTGTAGGTTCATTTTCCTTTCCCTTTCACCTCTGGTTCAGCTCAGGAGCAGCAGCAGATATGCAGCAGGACCATCACCCTTCCAGCATGATCACAAACCACAGAATGCTGAGGCTGGTGTCAGAAAACCTGTTTGTAGGAGATCACCAGCCTGATAGCTCCCTGAAAGAGGATTAGATGGAGCTTAGACTAAGCATCTCAACAGTATCAACCCCTAAGAGGATGCTCAGCCGCCGCCACTGCTAAGGTAACACGGAGACGGATTTACCCACTGGGAGAGAAAATCTTACTTCTGAGAGCCTCACTCATCACAGAGCGGGGAATTTGCCGGGTCCTTGGCTCCACGTCCACAGGGGCAGGGCAGGCAGGAGCCTGCTGGATGGACTCACGTGGAACAAGAGGCAGACTGGCTCCAAACTCAAGCCTCCTCCCAAGTTCAGGGGGCGGCAATCGGAAATTAAGCCCATCTGTTCCTAAAACATTGCACGAGTGGAGAGGCAAGGAGGCTGAGAATCTGAGCTCCAAAGAAATGAAAAGCATCGAGAGCCAGAGCTGCCTGTGAGGGGAGGGATGCTGCCTCGGGCTCACTTTGCAGATCTCAACTAAATCTCTTGAGCAAGGGAGGTGCTGCCAGCCAGCACCACGTGGGTACCCTGCACCAGCCCGCCCCAGTAAAGGGAGAGATGAGGCTGAAGTGCCACAAACCTCACGGAAAAGCTACAAACAAGGGAAGAAGAGATTACATATTAGGAAGGAATCCTTCCCTGGGAGGGTGGGGAGGCCCTGGCACAGGGTGCCCAGAGCAGCTGTGGCTGCCCCATCCCTGGAAGTGTCCAAGGCCAGGGCTCGGAGTGCCCCGGGCTAGTGGAAGGTGTCCCTGCCCATGACAGGGGGTTGGGACAAGGTATCCTTGAAGGTCCCTTCCAACCCAAAACATTCTATGATTCTACGAAGGGAAACTGAGGCAGGCACCAGGGGTACAAGGAGCTACCACAGCCAAACCCACCCAGCAACAATTCCGGCCTGGGAAACTGGCTTTGTCATGTGGAATGGTTTCACAAAGAGTGTCAAGTGATCCATCAGCATCAAAGCAGCCAGGTTTTATGTGTTTGAAAGGAAACATTGCCTTTTTTCCCTCCCTCTGAGCCCACTTTTCATTTTAAGTCTCCTCATTTCTTTTCTACCCCAATCTAAACCAACTCTGCTGTCAAGCCCTTGCATTTCTGCCACGTTCACTCATAATTTCAAACCAAACCTCCACATTTTCCTCTTCTCCCTTGAAATAATGATGCTAAACCAGGAAACATTTTTTGCCCAGCTCCTGCTAAAAGCCAGGACAGCAGGGTGTTGGCTGGGAGCAGAGGCACGGGAAGTAGCAGCCAGGCAGGATTCGGAAGTGTCGCCTCCAAAGCACCTCTTGGTTCCAGGATGTTCAAAAAAGTAGTTTTTTGCATATCCTTTATCCCTGAGAGATGGAAATAACAAGGGAGCAGAATTGGATCAGGCATGGGGAGACAGAGGGATATTAAACAACCGATCCTGAGCACCACTCAGGTTACCCAGGGTCAGGGCAGCAAAGGAGGCTGATTCCTCCAGCATCAGAACAGGGCAGGAGTACCTGGTCCCTCCTGCTTCAAGTAGTAAAAAGTCAGATTTAGCAAAGAGTATTTATGAGTATTGAGGGAAAAAAAGAAAAAAAACATGCCACAGGGAATAACAGGGCTTTCTTGTGGCTGGCAGCTGAACAGAATAAATCTATCCACTGGGTATAAATTGTTTAAGCAAAAAATCCCTCTCAACTGGAATATTTTGCAAGAAAAATAGCAACAGAAAAAGAAAGAGAACTCTGAACCCTCATCATTTCTCCCCTCAAGGTCAGAGCTGTTATCCTCTTTTGTGAAGGAGAAGAAACCACCTTTCACCAGGAAGTTTAGCCAAAAGAACTGAAACATGTAGGATGTGAGTGCATTACTGCCTGGACTGACCTGCCCAGCTGGACTAGACTAAATCTCTCTATTTTACAGGGAGTGATCTTTCAAAAGCAAGTGGTGGGGAGGCTGAGGCACCCAGGGTAAAGGAGACATCAGCCCCTGGGACTACAGCAGTCAAGGAGAGCACTGTGTGTCAGAGCTCAGGATCTAGAGCCTCTCTGGTTATTATGCAGAGGCTGTGCTAAGGTTGCTGCTTTAGTGCACTGCAGGCACTAAATTAAGGGGACATTTACAACCCACAATGCAGAGAAGCAGCTGCTGAAGGTGGCCATGGTGAGTGACTTCACCTCTGGGTGAAAGGCTCTTTGAAAGAAATCTCAGCCACAAGGAATGGAGATGGGAAAACGAGTCCTTCCATCCACTCACCGNATCTCAGCCACAAGGAATGGAGATGGAGTCCTTCCATCCACTCACCACCCTGCCCAGCAATGCCAGGACATCTCTGGGCACCTGCAGCAAGTGGGGACCAGGAGCAGCCTGCTCTGCTCAGTGCCAGCCAGGGTCTGAGACTGCCCTGTTTGGGGGGGATGCAAAGCCCACAAAATACTGAAGCTTGGCCCAATTAGCAGAGTGCAACAAACGGCACCATCACCACCAGGGCAGCAGCACTCAAAGGGATCTGCTCCCCAGATAAACCCCCAGACCAATCCCTGCCCAGACTGTGCATGACACAGACCAAGAAGGCAGCTGCCTACAGCATCAAGCAGTTTCTGGTGGCAAAACAAGTCCTGGTGCCTGCTCGGCCTTTTTAACTGCACTTGATGGCCAAGCAGGCTGGGGCTGCCAAAAAGGGGGTGACACATGGTGACAGCTCCTGTGGCTCCTCCTGGGAGCAGTCAGCACTGCCTTCCCTCCTCCCACACCCATGCCAAGCCCAGCTCACCAGGGCTTTCCACCCAGCACCACTCCTTCCTCCTCCTCCTCCTCCGTGCTCGGCAGGAACAGCCAATTTCAGCGCAGGCCAAAACCCAGCGTGCTGGCACACCGTGCTTTCCCTCTTCCATGGTGCTGGGGAAGTACCCAGCTTGTTTCCTGAGGGAAGTCACCAGGAGCTTTTCCCTGCAGGTCCAGGGACGTACAGTGCTCAGCCATGAAGGGAAGGGGGTGGCTCTTGGTGGGAGCTGGCACAGACCTATTCCTGCCCAAGGCACGGGGCCCAGAGGCAGCCACCCCCTGGAAGTGGCCAAGGGAAGGGGAAGCAGAGGAAGAGCAGAGATGATCTGACAGACATGCAAGCAAGATGAGGAGAAAAGGATTCACTGGGAGTGGATCTCAAGGTCACAGCACGTACCTTGGCTTCTGCTGAGAATTCCATGTGCTGCACCGAGAGCTCAGCTGTAGAGGGGCTGCAGCTGGGAGCGCTTCTAACCAAGCAGAGGGAGCAGCAGCAAGGGTGGGAGCACCCCCCTGAACACAAGCAGGGCACTTCAGGGTGCTGGGCTCCAGGGAGACCGGCCCACCAGAAAGCACAACTGGCATCATGCTGACAACCTGGCAGCTCGCAGACCCTTTTGAGAAAGTTAACTGAAGGAACTGACACCTAAATCCCTCCAAACGCTGGCATTTCCTGCCTGTAGGGATTTCCAGCCACTATAACCACCTCCTGTTTGCTTGGAGGTACAATATGTGGGAGAGATTTGAACCTTCAGTCACCAGGACCAGCCCAGGCAGTGCCCGTGACAGTTCGTGCAGCCGGGCAGTGACACCCCACACAAGCCCAGGCACTCTGGGAGCACCTCTTACTCAAAGGGATTACCCCAAACACCCCAGCTAGGAACAGATGGGAGCCTTGTGGAGACCTCTGCTGCCTGCCAGCAGAGCCAAGACCCTGCAGCTCCCCCCTCTTTGGGAACCAGGTGCCTGGGTGTGCCCAGAGTTGCTACATTTGACAAAGGAATCAGCCAGGGACAAGTTCTGGCTTCTATTCTGAAGCAGGTCAAACCAGAGTCATAAATCTACTCCTCTGGCCTTTAAATGTGCAACAGGTAGAATTCAGAGGTCTTGAACTCCTCTGACAGATGAGCCCTGAGCCTGGAGGGCTGCCCAGAGCAAGGGATCCTGCCATCTCAAGCCAAAGCCTCCAGGTGAGCACGTTGCAGGGTGAGCATCCGATGAGCCACGGGGAAGCCAAAGTCACAGCCAAGGCCAGTTACAGGAATAGAATTGGCTCAGACTGAGCAAATGTAACTTTCCATCACTTTGCAATCAGCCATCCATCCTGGAGGCCAGCTGGCTGCCATGTCAGAGCACCTCCCATCCATTTCAACTGTCCTGAGAATGCCGATGCTTCACAAGACTAGCTCAAGAAGACTTGGGAGAGTTATTATCCAAAGCCAGGTGGCTGGACTTGACCCAAATCTTAGGCAAGTGATTAGAATGATTGGCATTTTTTTGGAAAGCAAACTGCTGTGCTGTACCTGCCATCCATCTTCAGAAAACCATTAACTGCACAATCACCAAACCAAGCACACCCGTAAGGCTGCGGAAGTGCCTGCAGACTGATGAGGCTCATTCTCACCTGCAGCCCTGGGAGCAGCCACCCCTGTATGCTCCAAAAATAGGCTGCTTTGGCTGAGATGCTCTCCTTGAGCATCGTGGTACCACGCCCAGCCAGCTCTCGCTGCAGGATCAGGGATGGGACACTGAGTCACGGGGATGAGTGCTGAATCTGGACTGGGACGACTTTCACCCTGTGGGTGATGTGCTGAGTCTATTCTGGGAACAGATTGTCACAAAACTGCCTTTGTTCAAGATCTGGAGTCAGGTCTTGTCCAGGCCCCTCTGCTGCAATGGGACGCTGCAACACCACCAGCCAGTAAGGGACGTTCTCCCCCTTTGACTACACATGCCAAAAATAGTCTGTTTTCTTTTAGAGCAAAGGACACTAAAAGCAGCAACATTTCCAGGTGAGCAGAGCACAAGAGCAGCTACTGAATGACACTCACCAGCTCCCAGCCTCTGCCCAGGGCAGCCCTCAAGGCTCTCACATCCCCTGCTAGTGCTGTGCCCACTCCAGGGCAAGGTCAGGAGCAGGGAATGCACTTCCCAGGCACACTGGGATCCCAGCCCAGCTTTCCTGCATGCCAGGGCAGACAGACTACTCACTTCTGGTTCAACACCAGAACCCCAAAGTCAGCTGTTTCAGGTTTGAAACCGGAACCCAACTCCAAAATTACAGATTAAGGGAATGAAGAGAACAACAAGCCCTATTCAATGAATCAGAACAGATCCAGCACCCCACATCTATTTGTTTCAGTTTGAAACCCATTGCCCAAAGGATGAGCAACCCAGGGTTAACAGACTGGGGACATTGTGTGGACTCAGGATTATTTTGCATGTCCTTGTCCCTGGAGAGTCCATTACCCAGGAACCCTTCAGAAACCAAGGGAGGTCACACAGTTTTATGTCCTGCACATCACCAACCCATGCCAAATGCTCAGCTGGGGCACCAGCACAGGAGCTGCCAAACTTGCTGCACCAAGAAGTTGAACTGTGCTTAGATGGGGATCCCAAACAGGGTAAAATCTGCATTTAATACCTATTATCCTAACATCTCCCCATCTGTCCACATCCCTCACATGCCTGTAGCTGCAGTGTGCCAGGGCTGCCTCATATCAATGGCACTTTAATTTCATCATTCCCAACTTATTTAGAGCAATTAGGAGGCAATGAGCACACGCCAGGGGCCAGGATGCACTTGAATAGCATCCAAGGGTTACCACAGTATCACAGGAGACTTTCAGATGGAATTATCAGCCTGAAAAAAAAGCTTAAATAAAAAGGAAGGCAGTCCCCAGAGGGAGGATAGGGTTCTTCTTGGTCCGACAGGTCCCTTTTTAATTTGAAATCAACTGACAATTATAAACAGGTGATATTCCTCATTTAATTAGTGAAGAGACAGCATCTCAGGTTGGAAGACAGAGATAGATGCTTTGCCTGGGCAACTGGCTGAAGAAAGGATCAGGGGAGTGAGGCAGGGTTTCCTGCAAGGGCAATTGCCTAATCCCACTTCAGGCAAGCAGGTTTTGCTGTTGACTTTTCTGGGAGAAAAGGTAAAACCTGAGCCATTTTGGAAACTCGGGTCAGAAAGGAGATGTGAAAAGTGAGGTGCTTCTCCCTAGTGATTTCCTTGGGGTGCTGGGAGCAATGCACAAAGCCAATGCCACCAAGCGAGCTACCAAAAAAAGCCAGCCAGCCTGCAGCCTGGCTCCCCAGTGGCCCCATTTCATGGAAGGCAGGTGAAGTGCCAAAGGAGGGGACGGCTCCTCACTTCTGATTTAGCCACATGCCCACACTCCTCCTGCACAGGCTCTTTAAATGCCTGCCTGCGTGAGGAAAGCAGTGGCCTATTTTTCCTGAGCAGCTCAGTGCAGCCTCCACCTCGGAGCACAGCGTGCACAGGTCTTATTTAGGATGCTTCAGACACATCCGGTGGGACTCTGGGAACAGTCTGTGGAAAGAGAAGACTGAGTGGGCAACCTGAGTCACTTCATTGCTTACAGAGGTGTACACAAGCATCTTCCATTTGAGCAAAGCCCAGCACAGCTCCGCTGGCTCTGGGGACCAGAGGGAAGTGCATCTTCTCCAGCACACTCCGCCGATGCAGAATGACTGCACACCACCTTCCTCAGCCAGGCTTAGAGAAAGAGGGATCATCCCCACAGCTACAATCCAAACCTCTGATCCTGGCAATTCCTCTGCAGCACCGGAGGAGCCGGGAGCTGCTCTAATCTGCTCTGATGGTGAGGTCTGCAGAGGAGATTAGCTTCCTCCCAAGGCAGGAAGCAGCACAAGGCATGTGAGGGGAGAGGTGCAGTGCACATGCCCTGGAGGGATATTTTTACAGCTGGCTGCAAAACTCAGCTCTGAACCCCTTGCCACAGAGCCTGATTCATGCATGACAAATGAACCCGGCACCATCTACTGCTCGTGGGGAGAAGGAGGTAAGCACAGGAGTAACTGGGGACCCCAGTCCACAGACAAAACACACCCAAGCCTTTACCTTGAGTCTGGCCTCAAGGAAGTCACTTTAAGCTGTCAAACAAGGGCCCCTGCAGAGGCTCCCCAGGCTGAGAAGGATTGCTCTGAGGCAAAGCCATGCCCTGCCATGGCGGGTCCCTCCCATTACTCCTCCTCATCAGTGCAGGTAAATGCTGCTGTTTGGGCCCTGAAAGCTCCAAGCCTCTGCTCATCTCCCCAGAGGCACAGCCCAGCTCACAAAGGTGTGCTCAGCATCCTTCCAATGAAGCTCTATTTTATCCAGGACAGGAGAGCAGCCCTGGGCTCCCTCCCTGCCTCACTTCTGTTCAGGCTGGTTCACAACAGCACCCCCCAATGCCAGCTCTGTGGTGTCTGCCTGCTTGGACACCCCGAGCCAGCTGAGAAAGAAGCCCTTCTCATTACTGCTGCAAGATGCCAAAGGCTCCTGCTTCTGCCCTGCAGTGACCACCAGCACTCCAACCTCCTTCCATCCCTTTCCCACGGGATAAAAGCCACAAAGTGACATCCAGCACAGGCAATATTATCACAGGACTGTCAGCAACCACATGCACAGCAGCTCCCTGGGGCAGCAGGGAAGGGAGCTTGTGGGAATCCATGGAAAGTGCCAAAATATGAACTGCTAATAAGATGTATTTTCAAATACCACCACATTATGATCTATTGATCTCACACTAGAAACTTGACTTTTTCTGTGTAACATTAATTTATGTCACTTGCACATTCTGGGAACTCTGAATGAGTGCCATTACACTAAAATTAGCTATTGCAGTTATTAAGTGCCAGGGGCCCCAAATCGTTGAGGTGCCAATCCAGAATGACAGCACCTCTACAACCCACAGGGAGCACCCATCCACATGGAAGTCCCAGCCCCCCAGGGCTGTGGTGTGTGACAGGGGCACGAGGCTCACCACAGAACAGGCTTTGCTCCTGGGGAGCAGCCCTGCCCAGGAACAGATGGGCACAGGTAGGAACAAGTCCTGCCCTGAGGCAGGGAATGCCAGGCAAGGCAGTGTTTCCAGCCCCATCCAACACACAGCTAAGGCCTGATGACACCTCCTAGGCTGGCTAAAGCCCTGTAGAGCACCTGCAGCTCCTCACAGAGGTGATCTGAAACCCAAGAGCCCGATTCTGGTAGGAACTATAGAAACAAGTTGTCTAGCAGAAGGTTTTCACAAAAGCTGAAAATGCTCCAATGGGACTTTGGCCAAATATTTTGCTCCCTTTTAAAACAGGGCCAATCCACAGTCATTTCTAATGATCCCACTGCCTGCTTTTCAGAGTGCTCACAGAGACAAGTTGTCACCTTTAGACCACTATATCATGGCTGAGAGCATCAAGTGGGGAAGATGATGGGCTTGGAGAGGAAGAACATCCTTCCTGTGCTCCACTTGAGCTGCTGATGGGTGTGCCAGAGCTCTCTAAATAGCATTACATTAGTGCTGCATAAAAGCAATAAAGCCCTAAAACACCCCATTACATATTTACTGAACTACACATCACACAGACTGTCCCCAGGACACCACACGAACACTTGGAATAACAAAGCCAAGGGCTGTAAAAAGCACCGGGCTGGGCAGACATCCACAGTGCCCACAGCTGGGGCCAGGGCACATACAGGAGCTGGGCACGCAGCAACACAGCTGTGGGGAGCCCACAGACTAATCCAACCATCACATCTAACCAAAGAAAGCAGCACAAAGCACTGTCTCCTCTGCCAGAAACTTGCCCAAGTCACAACTGCTGAGCACAGAGTCTGCAGAAGAAGCAGCATCCAGGGTGAGACCTGCTGCTGTGCCAGTGCACAGTCCTGGCTGCTGCCTGCCTGGCACCAACATGCACTTTCCCCCTGCTGCTCTGGTTTCACTCCCAGAGCTTAAATTTTTACTGTTAAGCTCAATGAATTGTCATTTCCAAATGCCTCCTGCCTACAGGAAAGGGGGCTGCACAAAGTGCTGATGGCTATTTCCCAGTAGCCAAGGCTGGGGCAGCACAGGGCTGTCACAAAGCCTTCGGTGTTGCATTGTCATGACAATTTAGGTAAGGTGAAATGGTGTGATGGGTTTTAAAAGACCTTTTCCTCCCTCTGCTCCCGGCACCTGGCATATGGCAAGATCACTGGCCCTGCTCTGCCACCACAAAGGCCATCAGATGCACCTTGGCTGGAGAGGTGAGGGCTCCACCAGCCAGCAGCCTGTGGCAGAGGACAAGCTGACAGACGTGCTGGGACAGAGCTGAGGACTAGAAGGGCTCAGAGACAGAGAGGGGAGAATCCCCTCGGTGCTAACACTGGAGAAACTGAGTCAGTTTGGGAACTTTTGGATGCATGTTCCCCACGCCCCGTAAGGCACGGGTTTGCTAAATCAGCACAGCTTTGCATGAGAGCTTTGGCCTTGTTAGCAAGTAGGAGGGGCACAGGAAAGGCACAGCTGACAGGGAATGCACTCTCAGCTGCTGGCAATTAGGGATGCACCCTCAGCCCGAGCAAGTACTCTCCAGAAGGTCTGTGCTCCGTGCCTGTGACACCTGGGGCACACATCCAGAGTGCAACACGGAAACAACCTCAAACAGGCCCCTGTCTGCCCAGCTCCCTGCTGCTGGAATTGTGGCAGGAACCTGCCAGCAATGCCACAGAACACCCTGAGCACAGGCTCGCCTCTCCCTCCGCAGAGATGCAAGCAAAGCCCAAGTTCTGAAGGCTCCTTCAAGACAAGGGTTTCTCCAACCCTTCTTGCAGAGGTGCAGCCAACGTGCCAACCCACACAGAGGTCCTGGAAAGCTCAGCCCTGCCCCAAGAGCACATGGAATGCAGCCACCACCCTGCTGCAAGCCCCGCACTCAGGCACACACCAAGGGTCTGGTAGCCAGAGACGCAACGCCCGAGAAGTTTTGTGAGCTACTGTGTCCCCACCAAATAGCTCTGACCTTTTCAATATTCCATATTTTTATTGGCTGCCCATTTCCCCCCAGTCCCCACAGGCTCATTAGCCGGCGAGCAGCCCCACAGCCAATGCTGTGGCACGACACTGAAAAGGTCAGAGCCATCGAGGCTGAGCAGAGCCCTCTCCAGAGGGTGCTTAGGGCAGGACAGGAGCTCTCCTCAGCCAGCACAAGCTGCACACCAGGGACCCTCCGGCGGCAGAGCCCCTGCTGCGGGCTCCCTGGGGCAGCAGGGTCCTGCACCACACCCATCCTCGCTCCCAAAGACACCAGCTGGCGCTGCAAGAGAACCTGCCCATGCTGGTACAGAGGCGCCAATAAAAACCTGCCATCACAAGAAAGCCCAGGGCAGGGCTGTGCTCCTGCAGCCCAGAGGCCAGAGCAGCAGCAGGGCTGCAGAAACAACCCTGACTGCTGCCACAGAAAGCCCTGAGGCCGCTGCTTAGGCAGGGGAAGCACCGCGGTCATCTCCCGGAGCCTCTGGCACGCACCCGCGGGACAGAGAAGGCAACTACCCGAGGTGATTATAAACCACCTTTAGTCGAGGTAAGAGCAGTCTGTGAGTCCAGGCCTCCCTCCAGGCATTCAGGGGAACGAAAGGAAAAACCAGCCCTGCTAGCAGGCGGCAGGGCAAGCACAGCGGGCAGCAGCGGGGACAGCACAGCTGCTTCCCTCGCAGCCTTTTCTTCAACTCCTGTCCGGCAAAGCCATCTTACACGCAGCAACGCCTGCCTCCCCCTGTGCCTGCTCCCGAGGCAGCGGGGAGCCCCAGGAGTTAACCTTTCTCACGGACAGAGGCTTCAGTAGAAGGAGCTCCCCTCCTGTGGGGTCAAGACTCACCGGCCGGCTTCAGAAGCGTGTCCCCGGAGCACTCGGGTGCAGCGCTGGCAGCCCCGGAGTGCCCTCCGTGATGGGGCGCGCCCGTGGTGCCAAAAACAGCGGGAGAAGCTGGGAGCCGCAGCCGGGTTCCCCAACAGCAACAAGCGAGGCCCCAAAATCCACAGGCTGGAGCCCAAGAACACACATCCACCCACAGTGAAGCTCTGGAGAAGTATGAGGGGGCCAGTCCCGGGGTTAGATAGGGCTCTGAGCAGGAGCGGGGCAGCTCCAGGTGTGGGTGATTAGGGCAATTAGGGCAACAACGGCTGTGAACAGCTAGCCTGACTCGTGCCAGCTGAGCTCTCAGTGTCCTGAGCTGCTGTGTCAATAGCAAAACGCGCCCAAAAAAAGAACCCGACCCAGAGGTAGAAATAATGAAAGGCAGAAATAAAGAAGCAACAGGCAGAAACACCCCGGGAGAGAACAGGAGAAGGAGGCAGAGCCTCCCCGTGGGGGCAAAGGTGGGGGAAGCCTTGGGGATGAACACCAGGGGTTAACACTGCAACAGCTCCTTCTGGAGAAAGGGAACATGTCACTGCTCTGGCAACACATACTCAGATTTTTCTAAGAGAAAAAAAAAGAAAAATTTACTCCTGGGGAGCAGCCCTGCCCAGGGACAGCCTACAAGATGGGCACAGGTACCAACAAGAGCCAAGTCCTGCCCTGAAGCAGGGAATGCAAGGCAAAATGTTAGATTTTTAGTTTTTCTTTATTAAAAAAATTGATCTGGGCAAAGGAGTGCCTTGACATTAGTGACAGATGGGATGGAAAAACTTCTGTTTGGAAAAAAAAAAATCTTCATTTGAGTCACACATATGCAGAAAGGAAAAAAACCTTAATCCCTCCGGGCCCCCTCCAGGGATGGGCTGTGTGTCAGCAAAGAGCCAAATCCTGACAGACTTCAGGGACACACTCCTGCCTTTCAGATCACTCGAGACCACAGCTGGAGGGAGCAGAGATGGGTTTGCCCTACAAAAAAAGGTGTTTTTCTTCCTCAGTGGGAGATGGTGAAGGCAAAGGGGCATTCAGCCCTCCCTGTCACACCACGGGGGCTTTGCTTGGGAAAGCTGTCATCCCTCAGCTGTGACGGTGGCATGTCCCAGGAGCCACATCGTCACCTTCTTGGCCCCACTTGGCCAAGCCCAGCCCTCAGAGCAGGGACCACAGAGGCCGTCGGAGAGCATCCACGGCGAGTTACCGGCAAGCGCTTTGCTGACACTGCACGCACCGGGAGCTTCTGAGACACGGCCGGGGGAAGATGGGCTTTACCTGGGGAAGCAGGGCAACGGGAGCAGCTGCGTTTGCTCGGGGAAGGCGTGGAGAAAGGAGGAGTGAGGGGCAGGGGGAGGGCCAGCAGAAGGAGCGGCGCAGGGGAGGGAATTACAAAGTGTTTGCCCTTGTGGCGAGAACGGCTGGAGATGATCTCCCACTGCTCCTGTTTTGACAGCCCAAACGCACTTGCTCGCACAATATCTCAGTCTCGTTAAAGGTAATTACAGTTCTTCCTGTGTAATGAGATGGTTTTTAAAGGCCATTCAAAAGAAATTTTCTATAATGAGGTTAAGGGTTTTATGGTGTTATACATCAAGGGAGCCGGTAATTGGTCGGATCCAGGCAGCATCCTGAAGCAGGGAGATAGGAGGTTCTGTGAATAATAGGCTAGCACGGAGTGCAGTCTCCAAAATGTTTTGGTTCTGCAGAGGAGGGAGAATAGAAATGAAAGGAGGAAAGAAAAGAGAGAAAGGAACAGGCAGAGAGTTAGATGCTTCTGGCTCCTGCAGGACTACAAGTGCCCTCTTCCCTCTCGCTCTGGGTGGGTTTTGAGGAGCTCCCTGAGTGAAGAAGGTGCAGCGGAATGCCTGCCGGCCGGGCGGTGCCGCTGTGCTGCTGGCTCGGTCCCGGGCAGGCAGGGGCAGGGCTGGGAGACGCGGCCCATGCGGACTTGCAGCCACCCCCAGCCGCTGCACCTGGAGGGAGGGGAGCCGAAGGCTGTGGCCATGCAGGGATGTTCCTGCTGCGCACAGAACATGGCTGAGGTGGGCACAATGCCATGTGGGTGGGGTGTAGCTCCTGCCTCTTACTTTCCCCCAGCAAACCCCTGGTCCCTCCCGCAACCTGTGCAGGAAAAATCCCCTGCAGGCAGCAGACCTGTCTCCCAGCCCTCAGATCAAAGCCTTTCCCTGCTGGATTGCTCCTCGGTTATTAGTGCTGTTGCCGCTGCTTCCGCTCCCTCCTGTCTCCTCTGTTCTTCCAGGGCCTCCCAGCAGCAGGATCATTATTCCAGGGCGCTCAGCAGCAGCTCCCCAGTGTAGCTGCTGAAGGCCTGCAGCATTTCTCCGTATTTAGAAGCAGCTGATGGTGGCTCAGACACTGCTGTGGGTGAACAACAGGAAGCTGAGCTGGAAGAGTGGCTATTTTGGTGCCACCCCCAGCCCAAGAGCCCCAGGCAATAGCAACTCCACAGCAAAGCTTCTTCCCCTGGGATCTTCAGACCACTTGATCTCACTGGAGTGGCATCAGACAGACAAGTACCTGAACTCTGGGCAGCTTGAGTGCTCCTCTGATTGAAAAATCAGCCTGTAGACGTGCAGAGGTTCACCCACCACTTGTGCTGGTGACACTGGAGTGGTCGTACAAGCGTTCTGGAGATGGCAGGGCAGGATGCTCTTTGCATCATTGCCACCTTCCCTGGGAGGACTGCTGGTTAGGGGATCATGACTGAACCCCAGCTTCCCCGAAAACCTAAATGTGCTGTTCCTGCACAGCTGAACCTCCAGTGAACTTCAAAAGGTATTTGAGTGGGGCTTTGTTTTAGTTTTCCCACGGGTTACCTGCCCATACACCCACTGCAGAGTCCATAACTTGCCCACAGCCAGGCTGAAGCTCTTGACTGTGATCTCATGTCACAGCAGGGCAGTGGGGTTCACTTCCCAAGGCATGGACTGACTGCAGGACATGTGGAGGTGTAGCTGAAGTCCTCTGGAAACCTGTCACAGCTGGAGGTGGGAATTTATGGGGAAATCTTGCAACATTCTGAGCAGATGCAACTTCGCAGTGCTGCACTGTGCCCTGGGGCTCAGACCCCTAATTTGGCTCTGTGGCCTTATTCCAGTCTGAACTTCCCAGTGCTTTTTGCCCCTGTCTACTACTGTAAATGGCACAAAAACTGCTGCACCCTTAGGAAAGAGTTTTTAATGGCTGGAACTTCCACCTCCTGCTTGGCTGAGGCCACCAACAGAGGTTGGAGCAGGAGAACCTCTGGTGACCTCGTCAGCAGACACGGTGAAGGGTGTGTAAGGAATCCCACATCCCATTTCCAAGGTGAAAGTCCCATGTTTGAGCACCTACAAATTCCAGCTGGGAAACAAGAGCAGGAAACACCTCCCAAGCCCTTGGTTCCAAACCACACTAAAAGTGCATTTTGCAGATGCCACCAGTCGTGGGTAACATTCATTACTTGCTTTAGTCTGCCTGAGGAGTTGCATTTAATATCCTGCCTATTTATGTTTTTTAAAGACCAATTAAATATGAAAGGCATTTATCAAGGTTTAACTCTGCAGTGAGTCCAACAGCACGGATGCCAGTGCCTGTGGTTTCTGTGGGGAGCTGTTCTGCTCCACGGCAGGGACACGGGTGGCCCAGGGGGACTCAGGAGGGGACACTGGCACCCTTCTCAGCTCCAGGTCTCTGCACAGAGAGCTGGAAAAGTCTTAAGAAGTGCCCATTCTCAGAATGCATCCCCTCCCAGGGTCTAAAGCTCCTTGACATGTACCTAAACCTTCCTCCACTCTGCTCTGGAAATATCAAATCACAGTAGCTGGTTTGGGAATTTGTCAACTCACTGTGTTTTCAGCAGTAAATACCAGTTTGTTGAAATTCAAAGCCTCTTAAAAAAAGGATCAATTGTGACAAATTACCCACTTCACAAAAATCCTAGAAAAAGGCTCAAAAAGTCAAAATGTCCCATTTTTGACACATTTGAAATAAGAAAGAATCAATTTTTAGGTTAATAAATCTAAGGTAATTTATAGTTTGCAAAAAAGAACTAGAAATGAAAAGCAACTATCAAAATGTTTTGAAAGCATATTAAAAAAGCCCTTATTCAGTGGAATCAAAAGGGGGGCTTTCAAGATTTTTTTTTTTCTTTTATTGCTATTGGAATTTTTCATCTCTGCTGCTGGTGGAAACTCACTTCTTTTCTATCTCAGGGATTGCAGGGGTGGGGAGATGCTTCCCGAGGCAGTTGTGGCCTCACTCACATGGCCTCAGTTGGATTATGGCTGTTGTTGCCTTCACCAGGTGCCAGAGGCCTCTGGAGGCTCCAGGTGAGCTTGTCTGGAGCCATGGAGCCTGGCACGGCAGGGGAGTGAGGGAGAGCCACCAGAGCAGCTGTCACTGTCACAGCTGCTGATGGCAGGGCAGGGTGCTGGGTACAGCCTGCACAGGTCCCTGCTGTCCCCTGGCTGTCCCCTGGCTGTCCCCATGCTCCCCTCAGCAGGCAGAGAGCCTCTGGAAGCAGAACAGATGATGGTGCTGAGCAGGGAGCAGATAAGGGGAATGCTTTCCTTGCCCTCCCCATCCTCCTCAGCCTGGCTGTCCCCTGGGTCTGCAGCATCAGACCCCACGTCGGAAAGCCAGACCGAACTCCTAGGCAGCATGAAACCTGCAGGCCTGGAGAAAGGGTATCTGGTCCCCACCCCTCTGTCACACTTGGCTCCCTTGTGGCTGTTCCACCAAGGGCCCTGTACCACCGCGGGTGTCCCCCTGCTGTGGGGTGGGCGTGCCAGGGCTGCTTGGGGCTGTGGGGGCGGAGTGCAGGTGAGCTTTGCAATCGGCATCCACGCAGAGATAAGGGCAGCAGAAAGGGAAAATAAGCTGAAGAAATAAAGGAGGCCGAGATGATGAAGCAGCAGCCCGTATTCCCTGTGATGAGTGAGAGGCACCCTGTTAGGGGTACAGTGGGAGAGGCAGACAGCCACTCCCTCCCTCTCCCTGCACACTTCTGCCCCCTCTGCCCCCTCCTCCCTTGCCCTGTTCCCCCCAAATTTATCTGTCATCCAGAATAACGTCTCTCTTCATAAGGAGAGAAAGAATGAAATATTTCACGAGACTGCAGTCAATCTTGCAGGGCCCTTCTGTTGACATTTCAAACGTATATTTGACATTGCTTTCTCATTCCCTCCTGGTGGAGCAGGGAGCTCTGCAGAAAACCCTCTGCAGGGAGGGGACACTGGGGGCTGGGGCTGTTCCAGCCACTCTCATGAGGAATGGAGAAGGAGGAAGCAGCCCTTTTATCTCCCCTCCCTTTCCTTCTCTCTCCCTCTCCCTCCCCAGCTCCCCCAGAGCATTGGCAGCCCCTGTCCTCTGCTTTGTCCCTTCCTTCCAGCAAAAGTTGAGCTGTCCCCTAGCTGTGCCCAAAACAGGACCTAAAAGCCACCAGTTCAGCAGTGCTGAGGGTTTGATAAAGCTCCATCTGAGAGAATCCCAGCCCCTGTGCTGTGTGGTCCTTGCAACAGCCCTTCCCTTGTGGGCACAAGGCAGAGGTCACATGAGGAAGAGGATATGGGCTGGGGTTCCATTCTGCTGTCCACATGTCAGGTGGACATTGCAATCTCTTAGGGAGGTTGATAAGAAACCTTCTCCCCCAAATCTATATCCTCTGCCACCAGAGAGAAGGAGGCTTGAGAAGCATGAAGCCAGTTTAAGCAGCAGTTGCAGCTACAGGGTCTGATTGCTCCATGAGACGAGTCAAGGTCGCCTTGCCAGCCTGCTGGGGAAGGCTGGGAAACTGCCAGGAAAACCCTGGAGCTGTGCCATTCCCCAGACTCCTTGTGCAGGGTGTGTCCCTCACAGCTGGAGCACCAAAGGGTGGGGAACCCTCACCCCCAGGCAAGAAATAAGGGAAAGGAAGGTGGAGGGACATCCCTATTCCAGCAGCAGCACATCCAAGTGCCTGTCAAGCATGTAAACCATCTTCAAGAGCTTCCCAGGTGCCAGAAACCCCAGCTGCTCTCTGGGCTGCTTCCAAAACCTCCAGTGTTCCTCTCACATCCCAGGAGGCAGAAGCCGAGCGCTCGCAGCAGGGCTGGACACGCTGGGGACACGTTCCCACTCACAGGGTGCCACGTCCAAGCTGTCACCCCCTGTCAGTGCTTCTCTGGCAACTACCCCCAACCCCTGCAGCTCCTCACTGTCCTCTCCCAGCCTGCTCTTGAGAGAGGGGAAAATGGCAAAAGCAGCGTCCCAGTGGCTCTTCTGCAGCACCTCAAAACAAGGAGGTGAGGAAAAGAAGCCACTTTGCAGCAGAGACACAAGGTGATGTTTCCAGAGCAGAAGGAAGATCACCCTCAAAGTCACACCTCTGACCTAAGGCAGCCACTGCTCTTTCCATTCCTTCCACTAACATGAGCCTCACGGTGCAACTGGGAGAATCAGAATTGGTTATGAGGAGGGATCCTGACTGCTTTTAGATCCCACATCACATCCCCAGGGTGCCAGGATGCAGCTTGTGGGGCCTGCAGGCCAGTTACTGCTCTATGGACAGCAGTAAATTGCTGCAGACCAGAGGGAGAAGGAAGGTTCAAAGTTCTTCAGGAAAACTGGATGGATTTGCAGAACATTCTCCTAGTTAATGAGGTTTTACAAATTGTTTCTGAGGTTCCTACAACTCCTCCGGTGTGTCAATTGAACAAATCCCTTTCTTCTTTTTAAGTTCTGTATTTAAAGATACATTTAATCTTCCTGTTAAAATATTTCCCATTTCCTAGTAAAATTACAGAACTAAGATTTTCATCTAGCTCTACTGCTCTGACTCAAACTCTTGCTGTAATCTTCTTCAGATCACCAGAGGTTGATGCCTGCAGATCAAAAAGAAATATTAATGATCACTGGTGTTTCCTTTAGAAACACCCCCGACCCTCACAAGCTCATGGAATGAGATCCAGTTGACTCCAAGTCAAAGCCAGGCAATTCCAGGTGGGAAGAAGTCACCAGTGGTTAAGGGCAGAGGAAAGGGAGCAGCAGAGCTGTTGACTGAGGAGCACGATCTTCTGCCCTGCAGGACCTCTCGGCCCAGCGCAGCACTGCTGAAAGCAAAGCTCTTCCCCCGAGGATGCCTTAGGGACCCTCGGCAGGGCAGCAGCACCAGGACCCCCAACACATGTCCTGGGGACCACGGGCCCAGCACAGACACCGCTGGGGGCCCTAAGCCTGGCTGCAGCCCTGCAGCCAGCATCAGGCAGGAGGGTGAGCTGAGATCTCCCATTGATTTCTGCTGGCATTAAAGCTCCAGGAAGAGAAAAATACCTTACGCTGCAAGGAAGCATTCTGCAGTGAGGCAGTTATGTGCCAGTTCCCTTCCCTGCTAATTTTTGCTTTGTCAAAGCCACTGGAAAGTATTTCTTATGACTGACAAAGCAGTGGGATTTATGAATAGGCAAATTAAGAATAAAGAGGGAAGAAATAAGTCTGTTGATAAAAAAGCTGAATAATTCAGTTGAGGATCAGTTACTTGAGTCGATTCCCCCAGAATTTGAAATATTTTTTACTTAAAGTAAGTTTGTCTTTTGGTTTGAAGCCCTGCGAGCCGGAAAGCAACATATTTGCATTTTGCTTTCCAATACATAAACCGAGACTTCATTTTGTAGGCTTTCTTGTTGAATAATCTGCTCTAATTTAATTGGAATTTGAATCCTATAAAAAGCATTTTCTACTTAGTTTTCTACTGATCTTGGGTATTGAGATTTTGTGATCTGAAAAAGCAATATGTCTGCGTGTGCTGATTACCATCCTCAGAGGAACTGCATTGTTTTCGTGTTTTCTGCTGAATAATCTGTTGAATCTAAAATGCAGTTTTGACTTAGCTCCTTATTGATATTTTTATTTAAAAATGCTCTGATATGAAGAGCAATTTGTTTGTATTTTCTGCTGGGAAGGGTTTTCTGTTGAGGAATAGGAGAGCTGATTCTGTCAATGTTTACAGGAATAACTAAGTCAACAGAATTACTCACACAATTAGCTTTACTTGGCCCTAATGGCCAGATATTGAGACATTTAAAATGCAGGTCAGTGTCTAGGGGGCAAGTGAAGAGGGCACAGCCACCTCATCTTCCTCAGCTTTTCTCTCCATCTCTAACTGCCTAAGTACCTAAGATCACTGAACTCGATACCCGGACGTCCTTTCCAACTCAGGATACTCTGTGATGTTGTATGATACCTTTGTAATTCCAGCTCAAAGTTCCTCATTCTATGAAAAATGGGAGAGACTGGGGGGCGGGGAGGGAGCGACAGTAAAGTTTGGTTTTGTTTCTGGATGCTCAGGAAAAGCCACTTGCTCCTGCCTGGCTTGGAGCAGATGACCCCAGCGCATGGGGACATCCCAGCATTGAGCTCAGCACCAGCACTCAGACACACCAGAACTGAAACCAAGGGACTGTAGGCACTGAAATCCCTCTGTAGGTCTGGGACAAAGCCCTGCGTGGGAAAACCAGTCCTGTCTCATCTATCAGCCTCACTGAGCCAGGCCCTGCACATTATCTCTGCCATGGCTTGTAGCGCCTAATCACTACCAGGCTGCGTACAACCTGGCACATCCTTTAATCACAGCAGCAATCACAAGAAATTAAAATAAATTTTTATATGTAATAATCACTCAGCCCCGGGTTATCAATAATACACGAGCAGCTCGTGAGAGAGCGGGCGGATGAATGAACCCACCCCTGCTCTGCCCCAGCCCATCAGAATTCCCAGCAGCAGGCAAGCACCGCTGCCCGAGCTGCTGCTTGGAAACCAGACGGACAGCGGGAGGGCTGGGGGGAATACAGCATTTCATTCCGAGCATCAACAGAAATGGACTGATAGAAGACAGGCATCCTCTGAGCAATGCCTGGGTGAAGTATCACCGTGAGGACAGGAAAGCTACATTGACCGTGAAATAATTCCAAAGGGCAATACCATAATTTTGGTATCCCTTCTGTCCCCTGGGTGTTATTTCACCACTCCTGTCATCAGAACAAAGCTACAGACCAAATTCACAGCGTTGCAGACTTGCAGACTGATTCTCCCAGCCAGGCTGTCGCACTTAGGGGTGTCTGGGGGTCCCTGCTGCTCCCTGTGAGCGGGGGTACCGGGGTGGAGTGAGCGTGGAGACGGGCAGTGGGCGTGTGGGCGAAGGGCACCAGCTGGATTAGCCAGATGCTGAGGGTGCTGTGGCACGACCTTCAGCGGGGGAAGGAAAGACAGACCTGGCTCTCTTACAGGCAGCCACCAATCCCCCTGACCTCGGCGGCAGCAGGGCAGCCGTTCTGCAGGGCACAATTTGATTTCCAGAGTCTAGGAGTTCAATGCCAACTGTTCAGACATGCATAATCCCCCACTTAACTACAGGCGACCACGTGCTGGCGTGGCCCCGAGGCCTGGGCGGGAGGAGCCTGGGATGCACCCGGCTCTCATCGCATGCAGATCCACGGGAGGGCTGTGCTGAGCCCTCTGATGTGCCCCTTGTCGGTGCTGTGGCAGGAAAATCCCCTTCCAAAGCCATCCTGAGAGCCCCTGAGCTCATGGGGCTGCTTGTTTGCCCCGGGTTTGCTTTTCTACCTGCTTTGGGAACCAGATCCTCCTGCTGCATCCCCAGAGCCTGCCCTCTCCAGCCACCACCCATCCTGGTGTAACCCAACACACCTCAAGGTCTCTCCAAGCGGGAAGGACCAGCCCCTGGGCATAAGGAGTTATGCTGGCAGCACACATTCCCTGTGCATCCCCAGCACACGTGTGCACACCCAGCTCTGCAAGACACGGTAGCAGAAAGCCCGTGCTCCAGACTTCAGTCAATAAGCAGATGGCTCCCCAGCACTATCATTTTACAACATTACAGCTTCTGCTCTGCTCATGCAGTAAACATTTTCTGGCTTATTGCATGAAAAAACGTGGCTACCATGGCTTTGCAAAATTCTACATTTTCTACATTATCTTTTTATCAAATGCTTTCGGGGTGGAGGGAGGGAAGAGCATTTCTATTTTCGATTTACGTCCTGCAGGACACAGCGTTTTCCCTGGATCCCAGGGGGTTTTTGCTTCTTGTTTGCCTCTTTCCTGATTGTCATAGCTCTGTCACTGTTTGTGGGGAACCGGGAGATGGAAAGCTGTTTTGCAGACATCAAGGGGTTGCAATTGCATGCTGGTAAACATGAGAGCAAGCGGGATTTCTGATGGTATTAGAAACCACAAGATACCTGCAAATGTAAGTGTTCCTGGAGGCAGCAGGTCTAGCTCTTAGCAGAGCAATTAGACCCGGTGTTATTCGCAGCCCTGCCGCTGCCCTGTGAGTCACTGCGGAGGAGGAGGGGGCAGTGTCTTCCTCCCCACCCACCTGGTGGCAGCTCCATGGCACGTGTGGGTCCCTATATCCCACCCTCCGGCCAAGCCACTCCTCCCTTCCACCTGGGCCTTACAAGCGGGGGGAAGGGGGAAGGAAATGATCGGGAGGATATGGCACGGTGCCTTGCTTTACATGTACAGCAATTACCGTTCTGGCATTTTCCCTGTGTTCGGAATAAAAATGTCAATAAGGAACAAGTTATTACACCAGAAAGAGGGTGGAAATGGCAAGAGCTCATGCAGGCTCGAGGGCCTGGGCATTATTGCAAATGCTGCCCGTTCCTGCTGTGTTCCCTGAGCTCTGGGATCGGGCCCGTCCCTCCCTTCACACCATGAGACCGACCCCGCTGGTGCTCCCCAGTCCCACCAGGCACTGGAATGAACCGGGATGGTCGGGGACTGGAGCACACAGTGTACAAGGAGTTGGGTTGTCAGCCTCCAAGCAGACCTTACTGCCCTCCTCCGCTCGCCGCAATCATGAGGCTGCCCCAGCAGATAAAAATGTGTTTTTCTCTTTTAATGACACCTTTCTGTCTTTTTTGCTTTTGCCTTTTCCTTTCCAAGCCTTTCTTTGGTGCCCTGCTGAGCTTTCTGCCTCCGCCAGCCGCTCCAGAGGCCTCATGAAGGAATGTCGTTTCCAAAGGCAGCAATGCAATTCCCTACTGAACCTCAGGCCCCTGCATCCATCAAGGCTCTTGGCAAAGGGCACCCCTAGAACTGTGAATACCAGAGGAGACCCAGCCATGGCCCGGGATGAAGGAGGAGGGTGACAAAGGGAGGGGGATGCTCACAGCCAGAGGAGGGTATGTGTGCTCACACAGAGCCTGGCAGGCAGGATGAGAGCTGAGGTTGAGGGGCAGGAATCTGGGTGCCCATAGCCCCAGCAGCAACTACAGCCCAGCCCAAGGAGCAAGGGCAAGCAGGGCACCCATGGCACCCTCCTGACCATGGATGGTGAAATGATTCTGACTGCACCTCTGCTATCCTGCACCTACACTGCCTTCCTCTCCCTGTCTTCAATTATGAAAGCAAAACAACACACACCAAAGAAACAAAACCAAAAAACTCAAAACAAACAAACAAACAACATTAAGAAAAAAAAAAAAGCCCTCCAGGAATTAATTAATGATTCATGTTGGAGCCTTGGCAAACCTCGCTCTGCAGAAGTTCAAAGCAGGAACAATAAGTATTTGGCAAAGAAGGGGCAGTGGGCTCGTGCTTGGCACCATGTGGTGCGGAGTGCTGGCAGCATCTCTCCCTCGCGGAACCGACACCTCAGGGCCCACAGGACAGGCTCTGCCAGGCTGCTCCGAGCCAAGTGTCACATCCAGCCCCAGGGATCAGCCACAGCCCAGCTGTGAATAACCGGGGCCAGAGGCTTGGGAGGAACACGCCGCTGCTGCCTGCGGTGGCTGTGCCTGCCCTGCCTGCCCTGAATGAGGGGCATCCTCTGTCCCGCGTGCTCACGCGTGTGCCCTCCTGAAAACCTGGGCCTGAGCCACTCCAACTCGGCATCCTGGAGATTTAGGGTAATGAGAGATCTTTAATGCAATTAATAGATGTCATGGGACATGGTCTTGTGAGTCTAGAGCAAATGAGGCTTGGATAATTGGTGCTGAAACACATATATCAGGGAGATGATTTTCTCCCCCCCGCCAGAGCTGGAGGCTGGAACACGCTGTCGACTGATCCCGTACAAATATGTTTGGCTATTCGCTGGCGGCAGCTTCCAAAGTTCTAGTGTGGAGCCTCTGCCAGGCAGGCCTGCAATCCCAGCAGCAAACAAGCTGTCATTCGGTTGTTAAAAGAGCTGCCTGGAAAGTGGCTTTATCCCCACATGCATGCACAGACGCCCACGCGCGTGCTCACGTGCGTGGCAGCAGCCAACAGGCACTGGTGGCACAGCTTTTCTGGTTGCCTTGAGCTCTGCCTACAGCTCCACTTCCCTCGGGGGGGGTCACTGGGGCTGCAAAGGAGGCTGTGGCACCCCCACCCTGTTATGGGATCAGCGAGAGCAGAGGGGTCCGTCTGCCCCACAGCAGAAGAGGGATGCGCCCCATGGCATCCCACCAGAGGGAAGTGCCACCTCCCAGCACCCTCTCCAGCAGTGGACCCCCAACAGCACAGGGCATGGTGCCCCCAGACACCTCCATCCCTTGGTAGTCTGGTCAAAGTCATAAATAAATCTACCTCTACATTGCCTCAGCAGCACCTCCGAATACCAGACATGGACACATGCTGCTTCCCCAGATCCCCAAACCTGCTCCAGGGTATTTCCAAGGCACGTGTAACCACAAAGCCATGAATTTTCAGAAACTGCCTACTAGAAACCAGTATCTGGTATGTTCAAGGTTCCTAAATGAAAAGTTTGTCTTGCACTGAACTCAGTGAATCAAAATCAGCTGCAGGACAGGACTCAGGAACAACCCAAGCCGTGGCATCTCACTGGGAAATATTCAGGAATTTTGCCGCAGTAAGGGAAAAGTATTTAATTTCTCAAGCACGAACCATAATAAAATGTTAAATACAACCTGGATATTAAATTAAAACATAAAAGTCAAAACACATCAAATCAAAGAGACACATTTGAATTTCTTGGACACTGTCAACAGACAGAAGCCAGAATGATTGGCTTCAATATTCTCCCAACTGAATGTTGGCTTCATGGCTTCATGCCGATTCTGATAATGTAGTTTGATAAAAAATACATTTTCCAATGGAAAATTTTACCCCTGGTACCCTCTGCCTCCCTTTCCAAAGTGTCTGATGGATGATGCAGGGGAAAGAGGTGGTGTCACTCCAGGGCAGGTCCCCAGCAGAGAGGGGAGCAGCCTTGAGATGCTGCCCCACGCTTGGCTTGCGCAGGAGCAGGGGAAATGGACCCAGCCTGTGCCCCTTAAAGAATGGGAAAGCATTCCCATGGGTTATTAAGCGTTTGTGTAGGGGTTTGGAAACTGTAGCCGTGTCACCACAATGTAATTATGGACAAACACAAGGCAGGCCATCAGAGAGCAACCGAGCACAAGGCTGGAAGAAGGGCCCTGTTCCCTTCCCCACCCTCTCCCAGAACTCACTGGGAACGAAGGAGATGGCACTGGGCAGTCTGAGCCATCAGCTGTGCACCAGAGCAGCTCTGCCAACCAGCCCTGGACACTCCTGGCTTGCCAAAACCAAGCTGGCTGGGGACCAGGCTGTGCCAAGGCAAGGACTGTGAGAGCTCCCTAGGGACAAATCACTTCTGACAGCAAAGGAGGGAAGCAAACCCTGGCTGAGCCCACTCGTGGTTGTTACTGGGCACCTGCAGGGCAGCCCCAGCCCCTGCAGATGTGTCTGTGGGGCTCCAGCCCCCAGGAGCAAACCCACAGCATCAGAGACAAAAAACAGAGGTGGGGAATAGCATGGCCTTGGTTTCCTGCTATGCAGTCCTGTGTTTCTGTGGCAGAGGAAGGGTACCAGGAGATGTGCCTGGCTCACAGAGCATTTAATGAAGGTTCAGCACTTCATTAGGCAGCCATGGAGCCCTGTGAAGCCCATTTCCTCTCTGGATCAGCAGTGGCAAGGGCACCTGGATGGTGCCAGGGTGTGGAGAGACCAGAGGGCCTCAAGCACTGCTGGTCAGGGCCCAGGATGTGGGGGTGCCAAGCTGTCCTGCCTGGCAGGGCTCACCACAGGACACTGGTGTGCCCAGCCCCACGTGCTGCTGGCCCAGGGCCTCTTCTGCCTGCACCTCTGCCCACTGTACAGCAGTACAGCACCAGAGCCCCCTGAGGGGAGCAGAGCCCAGGGATGGCTGCTTTCTGCAAGGCCAGGGTTAGGGTTAGGGCCCTGGGCACCCCACGTTAGCACAGCCCATGGGCACAGCCTGGCTCCAGATGCAGAGCAGATGAGGCTAATGCATGCAACACCTTGGAGTCAGAAGTTAAAGAGCAGCTGAGAGGCAGCTCTGTGGCCATCTGCCAGGTGATACAAGCAGCGCTTTCATAATTCAACAGGCACTAAAATATTAGAGCAAGGTAAGGCCAGCAGCCTGTCTCAGGGAAGGTATCTTGAGAGCAGGGCTAGCACCTGAATCCTCAAGCCTGCAGGTCTGGACATGCAGAGGGGAAACACAGATGCCCTGCAAGCATCCTGCAGACCTTGCTGCAGGATCAGGTAAAAGCAGGTGCTTCTTTAAAGGATTAGATGTTATTGAGATGAATGAGAACAGGAAATAGAGTTGGACTAATGAAGGCAGCACTATGCAAAGTCCTCAGCCCTTGGGGGCTAGGCTGAATAGCTGGAAAGAAGATTCACCTGAGATCTGCCACTTTCTGTTAGACTCGCAGTGCAGAGCACATTCTCCTGCACTGGGGATTCACCAGCTCCAGCTGCCAGTGAAAGGAAGATGGGATGCCTTGCTGAGGTGTTCCTCCAGTTCTGCCACAAGCTGTCGGCAGAGCAAGAGTTCCCTGTGCAAGCAGCAAGAAGAGGTTTTCTCTGGACGTCGTTCCTGCAGAGCACAGTCAGAGCTCCTGGATTTTGTGGCATCACAAAGCCACAAAGATGGCACTTGGCTGTCCCATCCTGAGGAGCTTTGGAACAGCCTGGGTCTCACTGGGTGGGTCTCCCACCCTGGGTCTCACTGGGTGGGTCTCCCACCCACCATGCTCCCCACTCTCTACAGGCTGCCTTCCTTATGTCTACCTCTGCTGACCCAGCGAGGCATTTGGGACCAGTGGTGACAGAAAGGGAAAGAAGGTGGCAGCTGGAAACCTGATTTAACAAACCACCACTTAAGATCCAGCCCAGCATGGGAATCCCAAAGGCCTGACATTGCCCAGCAAAAGGGTGTTCATAGCTGGCACAGGCAGCTCTCCTGCTCAGGGAGATGAGAAGCACCAGGAGAGCCTTGGAGGCACAAGGAGGGTTAACTCACAGCCATGGGAGCAGAAAATGAGGTTCCAGTTATTAGTTGATTTATTGGTCTGTCCTCAGTTGGCACTCAGGACTCAGAAGAAAATGTTCCACTCCAAAGCATTAAGCATCTTCAAAGAGCAGAAGCATTAAAAATTGAAATCATAAAATAGACATGTAAATATAGCAGAGGTAAACGGGGCAGCGAGGAGAGGAGCGGAGCGGAGCCAGCCCCGGCCAAGCCTGCAGGGCAAGGAAAGGGCTGTGCCAGGGGGCTGGAGCCATGCTGGGGGGCTGCAGCTCCCCAGGCTGGGGGGATAACCTGCAGGGAAGCTCTAGATAGCTTTCCTGAATGACTGCACTGCTCACCAACATCTGCGGGTTGCAAACACCAAAGGGCAAAGCTGCCTTGTGTGTCCTGCTGGATGTATGCAGGGGCCTCACCCAGCAGCCCCTCCCTACCCTCCCCTGGCCTACACTCCATAGGCTAAAGCCTCTAAGGGTTTTGACTCCCCATCTCCCACACCAGTCCTTCCCAAAATACTTCAAACGTGGCAAGAGAGGGGGAGTGGGGCTGCCTGCCAGCAGTTCACCAGGTCAACCAGCTCTACATCAGGAGTCACAGCTCGATGGCAAACTACTGCTTTAGGCAAGGGCTGTTGGCCACATGCAGCGTTTCAGAGAGTCAGGGACAAGCACTCACTTTCCTCCTCTCCTAGAGGAGCAGGGCAGAACAGACCCAAACTCCTCTGGCCAGCTACCTGCAGGGCAGAAGGATGGTGTCACCCTTCCCAAAGCACCTGCCAAAGCAGAGAGCTCAGCAGCACTCCCCGAACCTGAGGATGGGCTGCTGGAGGTGCTGGTCCCTTCCTGGGCATAGAGGAAGGGAAGGGACCCAGTGAAAGTCACTATCCCTGCGTGAGAGTCCCTTGCTGGGCCTGGGAAGTGGGAGCTCAGAGCTGCTTCCCGTGTTGCTCCAGCAACTGGACCAGTGTAAGGCACCAGCTGCCAGCAGGGCTGGCAAGCCCGGGGAAGGATGTGGGAAAAGGAAGAAGGAGGGTGGGGAAGACACAAAACCTCCTTGCCACAATGGGAACATGCATCTGGCTGGGGACTGGCATTTGTGGGTAAGTGTGTGGCAAACCCATCCTCCTTATGAACACCGGGCTGCCTGTCGATTATGTTCTCAGAGCTATCTGCAGGGATACCAAGCCCTCTGGATTTGCCACTGCTTCTCAGGAGGGTGGTGGATGCTCAGCCCCTCTCCAAACCCACACCAGACTGTGCTCAAGGGCCTTGAACCTCCACAAGCAGAAAGTAAACCCCTTCAAGGACCAGCAAACCAGCCAAAGGATGAAACATGAGGCAGCCACACCCGTGGTCAGATGAGCTCCTTAGCTTTCAAACCACTGGAAGTACAACCATCTATCTTGGGAAAGGTCTCTGGTGAGGAACTGGGAAATCACCACATCCTCCAGAGTGCTGGAGTCCCCAGAGGGCCCCATCCCACGTGTGGTCAGCAAGAGGGACCACCACCACTGCCCCTCACCACGCTCTGGCACAAACCCAGCTCTCTTGGCACCCATACCTGCTTTTCCTCTACACACAATTTTTTCTTAATTGGGAGCTTGTTAATTATCGCAATACTTTGCAGAGGAAATAAACAGCAATTAGAGAAATAAGTGGTATTTTTATTCCCTGGCACTCTCGCAGAGCTCTCTGATGCCTCCCATCCCTAGCTCCCACACGGGCACATGTTGCTGCCTGCTCCGGCGTCGCTGCCCGAGTGCTCTGCTCCGTCTGTTCCCCACGAGCAGGGCACTGTGCTGGTGGGCTGCCTTGCTCTCCCCCGGGGAGGAAGCGTTACTGTGTGAAAGCAGCAGGCTGTCCCACTCTAATCTGTTTTAAAAGTCATAAATTGCTGAGAAAAGCCAGTTTTCCTGCACAACAGAAGGTTAGCGTGTTTAAAGAGAGCACTGGAACTGTTTTTATTAATCAGAACTGCCATAAAGAAAGCATTTTAATTAACATAATTATCCTGTTTGAGAGAAGCAGCCCGTACCTCACAGATACTTTTCAAACTAAAGATGCAGGCTGTCACAGTCAGTCATAATTAAGCAAAATGAGCTGGTTTTCCTTGCTCTACGTCTGCCTCTTTCCAGCCACATGCTTTGCCTTTCCTCTTACACTCAGTACAAGGTGAGCAGAGACAACAGAGACAACACCCATGGGGGTGGCAGGGCGGGTCTCCATTGCTGCATCAGTCTCCAGCATGGAGCAGCAGGGGTTAATCTCCATCCGAGCCAGCGATGCCAACTCCAGGCACTGGCCAAGCTGCAAACCATCAACCTGGAAGATGGAGGTGGCTATAAAAAACCCACAAGATCTGTACGACTCTGTTTGCAGCACAGTCTCACAGTCAACGGATAAAAGATTTATTCTCATTGAAAAAGACAAAAAGAAACCCATAAAAAGACTGGCAGTGGGCTGCCCGCCAGCACCGAGAGAGAGGAGCGGGTAAAGGGAATAAAAGCTGGCATGGGCAGGCAGCTGTGTGGCTCTGGGCTTCTCTGAGATCCCAGACACAAAGCCAGACCCTGGAGGGCAGCGATTCGACCAGGAACTGCAGCCCTCATCCTTCTCCTCCTGCCTGTTTCTGCCTGCAGCATGAGGCTCCACTACGAGCCTCAGGCAGCATCTTCCATTCCTCCCAACACTGTAAGAGGCTCAGTAGCTCCCTTGGCACAGCCCCGCCTGCCCTTTGCTCCTGATGCTGATGTCCCCCTTCCAAAGGGCAAGATGGGGCACACAAAGCAATCAGGCATCACCTCCAAACCTGATGTTGGCTGCTTCAGCCGAGACCTCCTGCACCACCAAGGTGTCCTGGAGCAGGACGCAGAGCGAGGGCTGAAGGCAGCACCTTCAGCAACCAGCCAAAATCCCCCAATGGCAGCACCAGTCAGTATTTCAACAGGTTTAAAGTATTTCAACAACCAGTCAGTATTTCAACAGCATTTAAAGAATGCTCTGCCATTTGGCAGAATGTGCAGTGTATTAGACTGTTAACAATTTGTGGCTTTAATTAAGATCTTCCTTATTTATAAAAGATGGTTCTGAGTTGATGGGTTTGCCCTGAAATAGCACAGCACTGCTGGAGATGTTCAGGTCACGTCCTTCATTCACACCTGGTGTCATCTCAAAGGGACCAAAGCCACCATGCTCAGTTCTCAGCCCTGTGTCCCCATCCTGCCCACACAGCACCCAGTGCTGGGTGTCACCACCCTAAGGCAGCTCACATTCCCCTACTGCCAGTCAAGAGCTATCTGCAGGTAGAACAAGGCAAAAAATTTGAAAAGAGGTATTTTTAGATCTTTTTTTCTTTTTTTTTTGTTGGCGTGGTTTCCTTAAGAAAACAAGTCTTGTGCCATCACGTGCTCCACGTGTTGTCTGTCTACCCTAATTACTCTCCGACTCAGCAGTCAAATTCAACAGCTTGTGAGTGACAGCTGAAAATTTCAAAGTTATTAAATTCCTGGAGGTTTCATGGCAATAGCCAGGCAGACAGAGTGGAGAGGTGTTCCTCGGCTCAGCTGGGCCAGGCTGCAGCAGGAGCCTGGGTCTTGCAAGGCACCAGAGGATCCACATGGGAGAAAGGAAAAGCACAAAAGCCCCGATGATGCAGGGAAAAGGCTGAATCAGAGGATGTAGCGTGCTAGATATTGAAATCAGTCAATCTTCAAGTATTAGCCCCTGGAAAAGCAGCCTTCTGTAGTGCTGAGTGGTGTGTTAACAACCTGTTTTCAAATAGGAAACACAATTTCCATGGGAGAATCAGGTTTTCTGGATGGAAGAACTAAAATACTCAGGAAAAAAAAAATCATCAAACACACTTTTCTTCTTTGGTTCAACACAGACTGACACATTTCAGGTGACTAAAAAGACATCTGGGACCCACCACAGAAAGTCTAGAAGCATCTTCTGCATCAAATTTTGCTGGGCAGGGGTCAGAGCTCGTGTCAGCCCGCTCCAGGTGCCCCCAGGAGAGCTGGTCAGGGACATGGAGCAAAAGGAGAGCACAGGGTAGGGGCAGCAGGGCAAAGCCTCGGGCTGGCTGCTGTGAAGGGCTTTGTGTGGCGCATGGGAGGGTTTTATTTCTACGCTGACTATGAAGCACCCACTTAGAGATGTCTCAAGACCTACTTGTAAGACTAAATAAAAATATCTCTCCTGGTTCTGGATTGTGAGATCTGGGAAGGAGGCTTCCAAAACTGGGTTCTCTCCCTGCCTGCGCAGAGGACGGGGCTGTGACACCACAGAGAAGCTGTTTGTAGGTCTCCGTTTGCAGGCTACCAGGCAGGCAGCCTCGCCCTCCCTCAGCCAGGGCATCTGCCTTCCCCAGCTCCCAGTCCCCGGCAGAAACAGCACTCCTTGCTGGCATGGCAGCGGCTCTCCCAGCCGCGTCCCCTCCCTCCGTGGCCCTGTCGCTGTCGGGACAGAACCCACAGGGCCGGGGAGCCTTCCCCCTGCCCCGCCCGCCCGCTCCCCTCGTCACAAACCGAAGCTGCGGCGACATGAGGCGGCGCTTCTAAACTCCTTAGCAGGGGAATGTTAATGAGCACGGAGCGGAGGGTGAGGAAAGCCATTAATCGCATTAGCTCCGCTGCCAGAGCTGAGGAGCGTCCCCCAGCCCCGTCCAGCCACGCGGCACGGGAGCGGCCGGACCTCGAACTGCCGCCCCACCGCTCGGGGCAGGGAGGGAAAACAGCCCTCAAAGCCACACTGATGCCCTGCTTAACCTTAAAGAAACACCTTCTGCGAGCCGATGGTGCCTACGCCGTGGGGCTCCGGGATCCCATCCTGCCGGGATGGGATGGATGCTCGCCACGGGCGGGAGGCCGTGCCGTGTGTGCCCGCACCCGCCAGGACTCCGTGCAGAAAGAAGTCGCGCCACGTTTTACACTGGGAACTCGGTTCTGGGCTTGTGTAAATCTCCGATTTTTTTTTTTTTTTCCCCTCCTTTTTTCTTTTCTGTTTGACGCGGCCAGGGAAGTGCCATATAAAGTGTAAGTATAAAAATAACGATTTTCCTCAGCTAACCAGCCACGTGAGCGGCTCCGCTTGCGCCGCGCGGCCTCTGGATGCCTGCGCACGCTGCGTGCACACACATGTGTGCTGCTCCGTGACACACCGGGACATTTGTTACAGTGACAGCCTGCCGCTCCCCCTTGGGGGAAAATGTGGTTTAATTTTTAGTATAACCTTAAAAAAGGGAGACTAGCAAAGCAGCTCTCCCATAAATTTTGTAAGTGACATTTATTTCTCGGTGCATTATCGCTAGTGATGGACAAATCTGGAATTTAGGGGAGCAGCCATCTTCTCCTGCCAGCTCCAGTGTGATGAGGCGGTTATCCTTAGGCTCAGCTCAGGCATTGCCTGGAAAATCTCCAGATGCTGAGCCCTCTTCTCCCTTCAAGACCTCAGCACAAAATGTAGCCCCTATGTGCCTTAAGGGGCTCTGGGTACTTCTTTTGATGTCTGGACACCCATCTCTAAGGAAGCTCCCATGGGCTGGATACCAGCAGTAACACAGCAAAGCTTCCCACCCAGTCTCACCAGCTCAGCCCATGAAAGCCTCTCTGGCATGCTCAGATCCCTGCCCATCCTGGATGAGGTATGGTGGAGTTGGCTTCAAGAGCTCAGCAGATCTTCCTGGTCACCGAGGTGAGCTCCCTGCTACCTAAGCTTGCCAAGTCTCAATTTGAATACATATAAAAGATCTCAACAGCTGGGTGTTTAACGACAGGGACTAGAAATCAGGCTCTGCAGAGTCACACCAGGTTATTTCAGCTCCTTGGAGCTGGCTTAGCAGCGTGCCAGGGAGGCTGGTGCTTCCAGCTCTGTCCGAAAGCATGGTGGTTCAAGGAAACACAAACCATGCGAAACCCCCTCACAAACCATGCTCAACCCCCAAAGGCTGAGCTCAGAGGAGCACAGGTAGGGATTCACAGCACAGCCCTCTCTGAAATGTGGGTGCAGGGGTTTTGCACCACTGGGTGCCAGGGTGAAATACCATTTTTTGTGCCTCAACAGAGGAAAATGCAAGATGCCACTAAATCCGTTACATCCATATGGATTCTACAAGAGACAGAGGGACAGGAGATGTCCAATTTCCTATCCTGGGGCTGGACTAGACCCAAACAAACACTTCAGTTCCTTCACACTGACAAAAGATGAAAGGAGCAGTTGTTAATGGATAGCAAAGTCTGATGTAATTTGTGGCACAGTTATTTGCACCTAGGAAAAAGCAGACTACTGTCAGCCCTGCCATGACAAGTCCTTGAGTGTTGCCCTGCTTGCTGGTACACAGGTATCTGCAGAGTCAGTTACTTTGAATTTCTAGGGAGCAGGTCCTTTTGGAAACTGTACTCTGAGTCCTGAAAGACTTGGGCACCTCCAACCACGAAGTGCTTCAAAATAGCCCCAACAGGCTTTCCCCACGCTCTAGCAGAGTCTGGAAAAGCCTTTTCTTTGGGCAGACAAGCATGTCCCTCTGCCAAGGTGGCTCAGCATCCCTGGAGCATCCCACATGCTCCTGGGGATGCCTCTCTCTGCCGTTCCTGGAGCGGTGTTTGGGCTCCCTCCTAGCCCAGGGATGGTAAATGCTGAGCAGAGCCAGCAGTGGCTGCCCAGGCCTGACTGCCCAGGAGGCCCTGCCCTGTCCCAGCACCAGCAGCAGCCCAGCCACCTCTGTGAGACCTGGGACTGGCCCTCAGCACTCCTCCTCACACAGCCCAAGCAAAGGCATCTCTTGGAGTCTCCCAGCATCGACGTCCCCTGCTGCCAGGCTCCTCAGGAGTGCTCCTTACACCCTCTTGGCACACCCTCTGGGAACCTGAGCTGTAATTTCCTAGGCTGTGTGACCAATTCTTGCTGTGGTGTCACCACACATCTCCAACTCCCCACGTCACATCTCAGCTACTTCCTGGCTCCTCCCCTGGCCTCTCCACTCATCAGCGGCCACAAGCCAGTCATGTTTTGGCAAAGGGGTGCCTACAAAACCTCAGCTGTAGCCCTGACTTAAAAAAATAAGAGCATAGGAAAAACATAAGGCAGCCTCAACAAGGCCGAGCAATGCTGACCACCAGGACCCATCACCATGCCACCAGGGTTAGGGGTGGCACCCATGGGAGCCCTTGCCTTGGCAGCAGCTCACTCTGGACATGCAGCTGAGCCAAGAGAACTGTAACTCTTCCTCTGTGCTGACTGAAGGCTGCATCATCCCCCAAAGGCCCTGGGGGAGTTGAAATAAGGATGAGCATCAGGCCAGACATGTCTCCTGCTCATAGCCACGCACGCATCTGCCTCTCCAAAGAGTTTGGAAACAGAGTCACAAAAACACAGCCCAGCCCCAAAATCCACTCTGAAGCCTGCAGGTGAGGAGGGAGGAGTGCTCCTGGGTCACCCAGCAGGCTGAGGAGGAGACTCAGAGATGCTCAGATGGAGCTTTCCAGTGTCTCTTGCTCAGCTGCCCATGACTGCTGGTGCCCAGTGGCCAGAGACCCCAAGGGGCCTTCACAAGCACAGGAGACCAAAACAGCCCTTCTCCCTCCTCAAAACACGATGTTTATCTGTACACCAGCTTATGGCTGATCTAAGGGAGTCCATACCTTTGTAAGTTAAGATTTAAAGTTTCAACAAAAGCCATTCACTGTTTTGTCTGGGCAAGCTGCTGGGAGCACCAGCAGCTCAATTTTATTGATAAAAGCCTCTTTTCTCTAAAAGCATGGGACCGGTTCTCCCCATGACAGCGAAGCATGAGCAACACAGAGCTTCAGACTGCACAGGACAACAGTTTTCCAGCATTTCTGCCAGGCTGTGAGGAAAAACCCCACATCTGACAACATCTGCAAAGACAGTCGGTGTGACATCCTGAGAGACCAGAGGGCAGAGCAGGTTTCCAGCCCCTTCCAGCAGCTGGGAGCGCAGCAAAGGATGCCACCAGTGACTGTATGGAGTATCTGTGTGTTGCTTTGCTCTGCTGTCCATTATTGTGCACCCCCAAGGAAGCACCTGCTGTGTTGTCAGCAGCCCCCTGCTAGTTCCAGGAGAGCAGCCCCAGTGGATCTCTTCCAAGGTGCTCCCATCGACTGTGGGGGACAAAACAATGAGGAAGCAGACAAGGAATGCATGACTTTCCCATCGTGGAGGGACTGCTGGGATTTGCTGGAAGGCATCCAATTAGTTAGCGAGCACTCCAGAGCTGAGTCTGGTCTGGAATTAGTAATTAATTACCATAAGACAAGCAAGAGTGAATATACTGGAGAAACGCACGTCTGTCCTAGGAATGGACTTAGGAGAAGAGAGTTTGCCCAGCAAACCCACACTGAAGTGGAGAGGAGCAGCTGGCAACCAACAAGCAAGAAAGATGACGTGGATCCCAGAAAGATGCACAACGCCAGGAGCAAACATCACAACTGGCCACCATCCTTGAAATCCTGTACCAGGAACTGGCCCAGCTGGAAGCCCTTGGCCCTGGAGCTGGTTCTCCGTGCTGATCCCAGCCCATCACGGGCACAGCCGGTGAACACTTTGCTTCTGATGAGCAAAACTGGAGCAATGAAGTGAACAAGACACATCAGCCTGGCTGGGTGCCTCCTGCTTCCACCATCCACAAAGACCATGGCTGGAATAATTCCCTCACATTCATTTCTCTCATTAGTCTTCTGCTCCGCGTTCCCGAGCATGCTCCAGTGCAAGAGGACACATCAGCTTCCAGGTCCGAGGTGGCTCGGAGGAGCCGGGCTGTCCCCAGCAGCATCGGCCCTCCTGGGCACCGGCAATCTCCCACCAGGTTCTCCTGGTTGAAAATCAGTGGCTGAGCTCTGGGGAGGAGGAGAATGTGTCCTCCTGAGCATTCGCTCCCAAGGCCTCACAGCTCCTTGTCACCATCTGCCTCTCCGGGGCATGTCCCCATGCAGCAGGAGCTGCGCAGCACTCTGCATCCAGCCCCTGTGATAAATTAGCCAGGGATTCAGGCATTTCGGCGCAGCTGCCTCATCCTCTGCCAGCATGACAATGTGATTAATTTTGGGTGCAGATGAAGCTCATTTATCAGAAGCACGTGATGGCTGCGCAGGCTGCAGGGGCGTGCGGGGAGCCCCGGGCTGCGGGGCAGAGTGGGAGCCGAGGCAAAAGGCAGGAGGCAAGCAGGGAGAGTGAAGAGCCAAGAGTTTGCCACGTTGGCTCATGATTAAGCATGCTGGGGGAGAAGAGCCCGCGTGGGAAGAGAGCTTTTATCTCTGCTAACACACATGGCCATGTCTGGGGAGAGATGTGCAACGGGAGGGGTGGAAGAGGATTGGGGAGAAGAAGCCACGAGCTGATTACGTTGTGTCAGGAGAGGTAATTCTTCCACCATGGCCACTTCTCCCCCACTGCCCCCTCCTCCAAGCCATTTTCCACTTTCTCCACTTTTTGGAGGACCAATGGGTCCTGTCTTGCCTGTCCCCACTCTGCAGCTACAGACACTTGCTTTTTGCTGCTGGAGGGAGTGTGGCCAGAGCTGTTCCTGCAGGAATTGTCTGGGAAGACAGAGCAGTATATTCACTTCCCAATGTAACACAGCCCTTGATTGGTTCATCAGCCTATTGGCTGGAGTTTCTCCACATGCTGGAGTATGGCAGTGCTGCTTCCTCAACACAGCACAGCTCTCCCAAGGGCCTGAGCTGCTCCCAGCTGAGGCTGCCAAGGTCATGAGCAAAGCATCACAGATCAGGAGACTCTGCACAGTTTTGGAGTGAGGAATAGCTTCTGGGGTAAGCTCACACCATGCCCAGTGCCCTGCTGTGAGATGGATGCACAAGGAGAGGACATCAGGGCAGTTCCCTAGGCACCAGGATCCACAAGCTTCATTTGTCCCCTGCCATGGTCAGATATGCCCCAGACAGTGGTGTCCCTGTCGTAGAGCAGCTCTGTCTCAGAGCAATGTCATGCCAGCAGCACCCCAAAACCCTGAGATCACCATAATAATCCTGCCTTCAATAATTTTAGGCCCCAAGTAGTGAACCATTTACAGCCAAAGAAAAGAAAACCCTTCAAGTTCAACGGGGCCATGCACCCTGGGACATCGGTGGCAAACCCTTGAGCACATGGCTGATGTCAATGCCTTCCATGGGACTTAATTATCAAACCAACAGATAGCATCAAACAAAGAGGCTGCTTTTTTTGATAAATGCGTACTTTTTAAGAAAAACACGTCAAGAGGACAAAGGTGAAGATGACACAATACACAGTAGCCACGCTGATTGCGAGACACCCCTGCTAATTTACCTCAGCACAGAACCAGGACCCTTTCTGCTGGGTTAAGGGTAAGGTTAGAAAACCCATGGGGACTTCAGAAGTGTGAAAACATCAAACACTGAGTGGCACAGGGACCTGAGCCTGAGAAAGGCCAGCAATGTTATCCTTCTACCCCCTGGTCCCCCAGGAGAGTCAGCGGGGTGGCTGGTGGCAGAGAGGGTGGCCTGAGAGGAGCACATTCCTGGAAAGGTTACAGGTGACAACACTAGCTTGCAGCCAAGACTGCAGCTTCCAACATTCATATTTCTTCCAGGTCCTAAATGCTCCTCTAAGCCTGGCTCCTCTGCAAAGGGCCCCAGGCAGGTTGTGCTCTCCTTCCACCCATCAGTTCACCTTCTTATTGTTCCAAAGGTCCCCTGAGTCCCACCCAGTGGAAATACCTCCCAGCTTTTATTACAATCATCATTCCAATTACTGAAGTTTTCAGTTCCCATCCAACAAAGATTACTCAGGAAGGATTAAAGATGCCCACGCTGTTTCCCTTCATGGATTATGGGAGGGCACTGATAGACGTATCTCAGCGTATTTTCACACACAGGAAAATAATTTTGGGGTGAAGTGCAGCAGGAACTGGCTCCTTAACAGGGGCACACTCAGGCTCTTCCACCTGCCTGGGGAGCAGTGGTGGTGCCCAGCCCCAGTGCCCCTCCAACCCCACGCGACACTTCCACAACAGACGTGGACTTAGCAAGGAGAAAACACAACTGCACTTACCAGAGCTGGAATCCTATAAGGACCTGCTGGTGAGGCAAGGAACCTGGAAAGGAGAAGAAAAAAAGATGTGGTTCAATGGGTTGGCTGTGGACAGCAGCAGGGGAGTGTTGGTGTGGCCCAGCCCTGCAGGGGTGGATGGGGCAGCACGTTCAGACAGGGCCGTGGCAGGTGACTTACCCTTACATTGCACCAGGACCATCTAAATTGATCAGGGCCACCTAAATCCACCCAGCCCCACTTGCCAGCCTCTCCAGGTGCTCAGCTGGTGCTGGCAGAACTACAGCTGCTGCACACAAGAGGAATTCACCAAGGGATTAAAGAGCCCTTTCCATCATTACCATCCTGGTATGGACACTGGGCTGCCCCGTCAACGTTCCCCTCTCACCAGCTCCTGGAGCACGCCATGCAAATCTGCACAAAGGAGTCACAACAACGCACCTGGGAAACCATAAATATCTGTGGAAAATCTCCCCATAAATCCACGCGAAGGGGAATTTACGGCGCTTTCTTTGGAGATTTCTCCGGGTGTTCCCTATTAAGCCATTGTGCTTGTTTGCATAAGTATTCCTCAGACAGTAAAGTCTTCTCTGCCATCAGTTATCGGCTCTGCAAACAGGAGCAGCACCAGGTGTGGGACGTACAAACACCCAGCTGTAAAGACAAGGGACTGACTCCTCACCTTGTGAAGAAATAAAGGGTATTAATTGCTTAGTGCAACCACGGCACACTCTCAGCAAGGACAGGGTGAACTGGCAGCCCTGACGTGTACAGAACAACTGAGAAAAGGGAAAGGAGCCAAAAAACTCTCAGCATGCTCTCAGGGTATGCCACACAATGGCAAAGCTACGGAAAGAGCGAGGATATTTCACACCATTGGGGAAAAAGGTATCAAGGGGAGAAGAAATACACTAGTGCTGGAATCAGCCCCAGCTACACGGAGAAATTGCTGTAATGTATTGTCCAGCCACATAGCAAGGCCACTACAGGAACTAGGGAAGTGCGTGCCTTGGCTAAAACAGCAGCAATGAATACTCTTGTTAGTGATAATCCATCAGTTACCAGGCTGGGTAGAAGCCTTTCCCACAAGAAAGGCTGACACAGGGCCTCGTTAAAGAAGGTAATACCCACTTAAGACACCTACAGGTCTCATCTGATGAATGGTTGACCAAATACATCATATATATGCAGGAGGGCTTTGAAAATAACAGAATGTGCTCAGTGGTATCAGCCCACACCTCTGGAAATACAGGTCCATGATATACAACCTGGAGATGACATTCTAATTAACATGTTCTCATGAAAATACAAACTGGAACCCAAGCGAGAAGCACTGTATACCATCTTACCATGTTCCTGTTTTGCTGTTAGAAGTTTAGGAAAACAAAGATGGACACACCATTCTCCCATCAAGCAGGTGGTAACTAGCCAGCCAGCTGACAAATGACTGACTCCTGGAAAAACTCACATCAGCTAAGAATGAATGGGACATCTCACTACGCTTGGTATTCTTGACTCTGTTACTGCTACAGCATAGCTAAGGATAAAAATGATGGATGATCCCGATTAGTGGGAAGTTAACAAATCCAAAGGGAAGATAGTTTTCCTAGGTTATATAGGAACAAGGGTCCCAATTCCTGAAACACCTGACAGGAAGACTCTTGCTCTCTGGTGTCCATCAGATAAGGTTTATAATTTAGCCTGGGTGGAGGTAAGCAGAAGGACATGTCCCATTGCCTTGATAATACCAGCTGCTGCTCAAGACTTAATACCAGTTGTTGAGTGATGGCAGGTAATAGTTTAAGAAGTAATAATATACAATTCACATCACTTGTGAAGTGCCGACCCAGGACTGATTACCTTTTCCCTGCTCATCCCCCTTCAAAGCAAACAGAGAGGGATGCAACTGGTATTACAGGGACAGGACTGGGAGTCCTAAATGGTGCAGATGTTGAAGTGCTCCTAAGTAAACTAAGCGCAACAACAAGTGATTTAAGCAAATTAGAACACCCATTGCGATCCTCTCTATTAGCACTGGGGACTAATCAATGTCTCTTATCTGATATATTGCCTCTGTGGGAGAAAATTAATGAGAGAGACCACTGGCTGATTGTAGAGGCACTTGGAATGGTCCAGGGCAATCTTTCACCAGCTCTGAGATGTATCCACACTCAACTGTGGATGCACTCCACAGCGGCAGCTATTGCAAGGGTAGGCAAACACAGCACCTTAGCCACAGAGGTTTGAAAAGTAGCTTGGAACAACACAACTGGAAGAGAATTTCAATCCTGGTGGTATTTGGCCAATTATGACCCCATTAACAATAAGGTCACAGTTTCTGTCTTAATAATATAATGCTTCAGTATACAGCACATAGCCAATTGTTGCACTAAATCACAATACAATTATCCTCTTTCCCATAGAAAATAAAGTATGGATACCACAAAGTGGACACAGGTGGCAAACAGTATATGGAACAACAAGGATTCAACTGTAAAAGTAACACCATTAAACCCCAAGGCATGTCTTGACACGGAGCAAAATGTTTGTCATTTTGAAACACATGCCAATGAAATCCCTGCAACTGCACTTATATATATTGGAGAAGGATATGTTTTCTTAAGGACCCTTTGTGGTTTTATATTAGTAGGTGATATTACTGTAGATACAAGTTATCATTCTAATATTTGCATTCGTAACTTTAGTGGAATTATAGGGTATGATTTTAATTATACAGCTCCTGTTACGTCCCGCCAGTTGTTACAGTCTAATTATACACTTGTTAAAGACTTATTACCTACTTCAACTGGAATTAATCTTAATGCTGGTAAGGAAATTATCACAACATGATGACTTACATCAAGTATTAAAACATATATGAATTGATAGAAAAAAACCTGTAATCACTGTCCACCATAATGGGGATGAAATGTGGTGTGTGTTCAAAAGAGGAAAAAGAGATGGAGAACACCACTGGTGGGAAACTCTCCTGGGGCGGTCACCTACAGCCACAGGAATTTATAACCTCCTGCTCCACCCAGTGGTAATCGACCCAGCTTTGAGTCTGTTAGGTCTGGTGCTTGTGATCATTCTGTATATAAGATTATGGAAGCTGATCATGCTTTCTGAAAGGCTTTGCGAGCTTTGCTAAATGTATTAGCAGGGATGCTTAATAAAAACAAAGGGAGGGCTGTAAAGAAGTAAAGGATATTAATTGCTTAGCATAACTTGCTTAGCATTAGTAGCTAAGTTGTGCTGAAGCTTTAGGCCCGACTTTGAGCAGATTTCACCCTGCACAGCTTCTGCAAGGCTGCCTGGGTTAATTGCCAGGAGAGCAGGTTGTATTTCAGCTATGACACTTCTCTGCATGTTTAATGTATCCCTGTCATGGCTCCAATGTACTCCTGCATAGATGGGTGGGAGACAGGGGAAAATGAATAACACATTTTCTTCCAGCATGAAATTGTGAGAGTGTCCTCCACTGAGTGCAATTACTGTGTGTATGACTTCTGAAGTCTGGCTAATACTGCTAAGTATACTGGAGATTAAGGGATTTGGGGCTCTAAAGTCTGTTTCATCCATCCAGGCCTGAGCGAGGCAATGAGAGCAGGGAAAAAATCTTGCAGAAACCACTGGCCCAAGCAGGGTCTGGCCTGACCCTGTCTCACCACATCCCCTTGCTACTCTCAGACCTCTCCCAGGCAGCTCTGAGCTCTGTGGGGGACATGAAGGAGGGCGAATGCAGATGCCAGGGCCAAAGCACCTGAAGCCACATCCCCAGGGCTGACCCCTCACCAGTGGCTCCCAAACCCAGCACGCCCCATCAGGGACAACACAACACAACTGGAAGAGATCCCATCAGGGATGCTCCTGACCCTATGCCAAGCACTGCTGTCATGTTCCTGAACTGCTGAGTCCTCCCCAGGGTGGCATGTCAAGGACACAGGGGACAGAGGGAAGGACTTAAGCAGTCATGGTGCTGCTTCTGAGAGTGCTCAGGAGGCACAGGGGAAGAGCTGTTATCCCTGAGCCAGAGACCTAATAACAGCACTGGAGCATTTCTGCTGTGGCCGAGGCGATGGCCTCTCTCTGCCCCGTGCACAGGGAAGTTGCAGTGCTTCCCACGGGGCTGGACTGGGAAGCAGGGGGACTGGCCAGTCCCCAGCCCTGCTGCACCTTGGCTCCTCATCAGACACTTACCCTGGGGGTGCAGGCTCTGCTAATGGGGGGAATACCCTACCCCAGTGCTGGAAAAAAGGAAGCCTCAAAAATAACCCTCCTACAGAGCCAGCATCCTGCCCAGTTCAGAGCAGGCAGAGGCCAAGCCCTGCCACCACTCCTGCCCAGAGGGGAAGCCATGGCAATTTCCCTCCAGCTCTTCCAAGCCACTGGAATATGAAGCAGAGCAAATACTGGGTTGTTGTGAGGGCATTGAGGAGTGAAGCAGAGCAGGGAGATAGCTTTGAGTAGTAAAAGCTGCCCTTACATTATGAGCTCAGACACAGCCTTGTGCATCCCCAAGCAGCAGAGGAGCCATCTCCACTTTGATCTGAGTTTGATTTAAAATGGAGCATCTCCCTCAGCATCACCCACGGGGCAGCAGTGAAGCAACCTCATTTTCCTCTGCTTTATCCCTTTTGCCACCTGCTGTGTGCCCAAGGTCCCAGGGCCACAAACTCTGGCTCCCTGCATCCCTGGCCATGACGTTCTGGGGCACAGCCCTCAGCTGTGGGTGCATCCTGCTCCCTCCCTGCTCTGGGCTGAGGATGAGCCAGCGCAGAGCCAAGGAAATGAGAACTTGCTGGGGCATAATGCCAATTCAACGCCCATTAACTTCCCACAAATCCTCTGCTCCACGGCCTTATCTTCCTCTGCCATGTCCCCTTGTTCCCCCTCCTCCTCCTCCTCCCACGCTAATGGTCTTTTTGGATGTGCAGACAAGTTGTGTAGGTACCCTTGGCAGTGCTTGGGAGCCCTTCAATGGCAGTATCTGCAGGCAGGTCTGATAGGAGATACCATCCCTGACACCCCTCGGTGACACCTCTTGGTGACACCCCTCAGTGACACCCCTGACAACCCAGGCACCCATAGGCGATGGGGTTGCCCCACACAGCACAGCTCGTGGCCAAATGCTCTCCTGCTCTTGCAGATTGAATATCAGACTCTGAACGTTAACTTTTACAGCATAATATATCCCACACCAGCCCACATTGCCAGGAGATACCCCAAAGCCATCACCAGATCTGGATGCAAATGATTGTTTAAACACCCCACACAGTCCTGTGCATACGGAATAGATTTACTGTCACTTCTTGTAAAATTAGGAAGGGATAAAACCAAACAGCTGAGCAGCAATGTCTGCTGGGCAGGGGGGGGAGCAACACCAGCACAGCTCAAGGACTTTGGCTAGAAAGGGAGCTCCAGAATCAACACCAGCACAGCTCACCACGAGGCATCTTTGCTTGCAGCTCCTGCCCAAAGAGTCGATTTGACCTGGGAGCCCTCCTGGCCCGTGGCAGCCGGGCAGAGGTCGTTTAATCAGCACTTTCTGGAAGCAGGGCAGGGGAGACAGGAGGGGCAGGAGGGGCAGGAGGGGCAGGCAGCTCCCCTGGGAGGGCCAGTGAAGTTGCTCAGATCAACAACAGATGAAAAGCACTGACAGTGGAGCTCAGCCCGGCTGCCCTCGCTGCCCAGGCTCTCACTGCACTGCTGGCTGTGCAGGAATTCAGTGGCAACACAGAGCCAACAGCAACCCTGCCACTGCCCAGGAACAGCTTCAGATCCCTCCATGCCCCCTCGTTCCCCTTGACCCGAGCTGTCTGCTCCCCACCGCCTTCCCCTGGGAGCTACATCCATGGGCTCACAGCACTGGTTTTGCGGAGGAGAAAGTTCACCTTTTCAGCAAAGAGCCTGTGTTTTACACAACAAATTGAACTCAGCCCAAGCCTTAGTATTCCACCAGAATCTGTTTGCACAGGAAGTTTGTGCCCAGTCCATTCCATCAAGAGGCACAGCTTCCTGTATAAGGAAGGGCTTTGGAAAACAGAGCATTCCTCAAGGCAGCAGAAAAATGCTGACCCAGAGTTAGTGGCTGGAGGCTGGAATCTAGGCAAACTTGGATTAAAATAAGGCCTGACTGCTGGACGGTCACAAGGAATATTGCAGCAGCTGAGTTAGGAACAAGAGGAATACTCAGCCTTCAGCTACATCAAGGGAAAGCAAGGCTGGTTCTCCAAAGGAGGTGCCACAAGCAACATCCAAGAGTTACAAATGGAATACAACTGTGGAGGGGCTGGTTCCCACCACTGCTACAGAGCTGTGACACGGTGCTTGGGGATGGCACAGCCACCATGGTCTCAGGTTTGGCACCAGCCTTTGCTCCAGCCAGCAGGTCACATCCCTCTGCGGGATGCTGAGGCTGTGGGACAGGACAGGAGAGGAAATGCATTCCCAAGCCCATCTAACCTGCCTGTGGGAGCTCACAGCATCCTTACATCAGTAACCATAACTCCACAGGACCTCCCAGCCCTTCCAATGAGGGGGAAGGAATATTCTCCTTCATTGCAGCTCCCACCTTTTATCTTTAAAAACCACAACAGGCAAGGTTAAAAAAAAAAACATGACAAATAATCCAAGGAAAATAATACAACAGCCTTTGAAACCCCATCCTACAGTTGAAAGGGAGGGATGGAGGCAAGGCAAGAAAGCCAGTGTAAAACCTCATTACCATCAGAAATCCTCTCTCCCTGCCCTTACCTCCCCGCTCATTTCCATATCACAGGGGACACAATACCTTTCTTCTCTTGAAAAACATCCCATTTTTGCAGAGACCGGCTGTCCCCACCCCCAGCACTGGCTTATGGAGCTGGGGAACAAAAGCTGGGCTCACACCTGCCCTGGCAGGCGATGCCGATGACGGTGTGTGAATCTCCAGGCCCTTATCAGCCTCTCAGGAGCAGTTTTTACTATTATTATTATTAGTCTACTTTATCTTTTTTTTTTTACCTTTAGCTTCAAGATCCTTTAGTCAGTCAAATTACACTCAGAGCAGCAGAAGTGGCAGAAAATAAAGCATTATAAGGAGTTCAGGAAGTTATTTTCATCTCAAGGAGCAGGTAAGAAAGGTTGACAAGTCTTTATTCTGCTCTTATGGGATAATCTGTAGGTTCCCAGCTGATAGAGGGGAAAAAATTAAAAGCATCGGAAGAAATTTCAGGAAGAAGTAAAACTGAGGCCTCTGCATAAATTGAAGCAATGTGCAGCTTGGCAGACAGCTGAAAGCACTGGAGGGTGAAATGTCAGTGCCAGGAAGGAAAGGGGCGGCCACAGGGTCGGGGCAGGGCTGGACAGAGGGTGCTGGGTGCAGGGCAGGAGGGTCACTCAGCTCCCTCCAGCCAGTCTTTCCCCTGCTAAGTGGACCTGTCACATCTTTCCAGTCCAGAGCATCGCTACCAGAGCAGGCGGAGGAGGGAGGGGAAGCAAAGCAGCTCAGACATCAGTCAGCATCCCCCACACTGCCCCGGATCGCTGGATTTGTCCTGCTCCTGTCTGGCTGCTCTGATAAAAGCTACAAGCATCAAGCAAAGTTCTTCTGCCCAGACCTCAGGCTCTCACATTTACACACACAGTGCAGGGCCCTGGGAGCTCCCAGCATCCGCCCAGCAAGCACTGAACGCTGGGCTGGGAGCAGAGCCAGGGTGCCAAGGAAGGGGCCAGGATCTCAGGGAGATGCACAGAGGGGAGAGAAGAGGTGGGACCATCAGCTCCTCTCTGAGCCATTGCCCATGGGGACTAGAGATGGATGCAGGCAGTGCTGGGTGGCCAAGAGAAGCAGGGACAGGCTGCAGGCCGGCACGAGGTAGCGGAGTCCTGAACACCGCAGAAAAGGTGCAGAATGCATTTGTGGTGTGAGACAGCCTTTCCCACTGCGGAGAGCCAGGGAATGGGATCCCTCTCCTCACAGCCAGGGCGTGGGGGTCCACGGCAGCCCCCTCCCAGGGTGGCAGGGCAGCCAGCCCGATGCCTCTCCGGCTGCTCCGCGGCTGAGCCACGGTGCCGAGGCGGTGCTGTCACCAGTGATTGATGGCACGGTTCAGGAGGAAATAAATTCCCAGGCTTTTGCAGGAGGTGAACTGGGGGGTGTATCCATCTTAAAGATGCTTAATGAATGTGCCACAGCCCGCGGAGTGGCAGCAGATACATCTCGGCAGCCAGCATTCCCCACGCTGTTCCTTGCAAGGTTCAGGCACAATTTAACAGCTTCTTATTGATTTTATTTATGTTTCCCAGGCTCTGCCAGTGTCTAGATTGCCCCAGTCCAACAAGAACCCCATAGTCACAGAGGCGACTTGCACTTGATTTTTCCAGCCTGCTCCTCAACCCTGGGGACAAAACCTGGTGTTTGGCCAGAAAATGTGGAGTTTTAGGCTCACATGGGCTTCAGCTCCAAGAAGGAGGATGATGCAGGACAACTGGGGCGATGGTGAGCACAGGCACAGCACTGGGGCAAACACTGCTGCCACCCACCCACATCGCCCCAGCACCAGGCTCTGGGTTGTACCTTTGGAGCTCAAAGCAAAATAAGGACCTTTCCAAAGACAACCCTGCAAGATGGACTTTGGAAAGTCCTAGCTTTTATGTAGCTTAGCACACCTTAATTTTCAAGGCAAGAAAAATGGCAATCAGCAGTTCTGGCATGTGACTTGGCTTTGTTTTTCCCTCTTCCCCTTAGGGGGAAAAAAAAGGGAAAAGAAAGAAAAGCAGCAAAGAACAGCAGAGACCCAGCTGACCTTTCTGGCTAAGAGACCTTGTCTGAATCACTGGATGGTAACAATGAATGAAATGCCTTATAAATACCAGCTTCCTCTTGGGGTGAAATGCCATCTTCCAAGCATGGAAAAGCTGCAAAGAAAATGTCACCCTCGCCAAGGTGTGAAATGCCAGCCTGCTCCAAGATCCCCGGCTCACCCGTGGGGAGATGGGCAGACTAATGCCTGCTGCTGGATCTCCAAATTCCTCCTGTCCAGGGCCTTCTCCAAAGCTCCATGGCATGAAGAGGACAGAACTTCAATGTGGGACAGCCAAAGCATCAGTCCTCCAGCATTACCTCCAGCATCTCAGCAGTGAGCTACTCAGAAGAGCTTCCTCGAGGATTTGGGTTATTTCCCTTTTCCAGTGGCTGTGAGTCAGAGGGCCAGCAAGGCAAACAAATCACCTTTCAAGAATGGTTGGACAAGCCAAAACAATTATTTCCAGTTTTACCAGTGAGATGAAAAGACAATTGAGCATAAGGAGATTTTGCCATCCTAAAAGATGATCACAACCCGAACTCCTAGCTCCCAGCAAAAGCTGTTGTTGCTGGGTTTAATCCTATTTATTAAACACGGAAAATCATCCAACATACTGTCCTTGTGTGAAAAAATGCTTCCTATGAAGCTAGTGATATTTGCAACATCTCTCCTATCCTTCCCAGGGCCAGGTTTGGCTTAATCAAAGCCACATTTTCCAGAAGCTCATCCTCCCTTTTCCCCCCATTTGGCATCCTCCTACCCCAGTTTCCCAGTACCAAAGCCGCAGTACCAAACCTGTTCCAGGTCAGGGCAACACAGCAGGAGGGACAACCTGGACCATCCCTGTGAACTGCAGGGCTGCAGAATTGTAACCAAGCCTTCCTACCTGATAAAATTACATTGGGAAATGAATGAAGTTGCTTTCTGTCTTCTGGGAACTGAAGCTGTTCTCTTTCCCCACACCCACACCTTCTTTTTTTTTTTTTCCCCCATACATGTGTGAAATAATTTTACCACCGTTTTTTTTTTTTTTCTTTCAGTTACTCCTCCTCCCCTCAGATCTCGCCTTTCCTGGCATTTGAAAATAGCTCATGTAAAGGAGGAGGAAGGAGAGGAATGAAAGGAAGTGTGTGGGGATGCAAGATGGAAGGGAAGAGAAGGGAAAAATACATGAATACTGAAAATACATGTTTTTCAAAGCAAACCAGAATGGCTGATTGCTTTGACTCCAGAACCCATTCTGGGAAAGGGCTGCTAATCTGGGAAGTTTTCTAAGGCTCTCTGCATCCTCTCAGGCAACACCTAGGAAGAAAGTGGCACAGCACTCCTGCCTGCACCTGCCTGTACCTCGAGTGCAGGCAGCCGTCCCAGCCGGAGCGCAGCAAGGAAACGCCACCTTCCAGGGACCCAGGTACCATTTGTGGTCACAGCCGACCAGGATCGCTCTGAATGGATTTTTTTGGACTTGGGCAACACTTGTGGCTGGAACAGAAACAGCTGGAAAAACCTGCTCAGGTTTGATAACCTGCCAGCAGAGCAGCAGCTTGGCCCCACAGGACCCAGGGGCATGGTGAGGGGAAGGGTCTCAGCCGCCTCTGGCCTCAGAGGGGCTGCAGGCTGAGGGCTGGAGGGTTTTTTTCTCCAGCCAGCACCAGGCTGATGACCAGGATGCCCCCAGCTTGCTGGGCAAGCCATTAGTGCTGGAGCAGTTCCGGGGACAGGTTTGTGCCCGACCCGTCTCCCTGCTTGCCTTGTGGAAGATCTCCAAGGGAAATTGTTTTAATGCATCAGCATCCATGTGCATCGCATCCAGGGCTTTCCCCCAAGTGCTTCTCTGTAATGGACTTAATCCTTGACCTGGAGTGATGCTGCTCTCACAGGTCCCCAGAGAATCAGAATTTCAGTTTGTCTACAGCTCTCCTGCCAGGGAGAGGCAGCAGGGCAGCAGCATCCCACCCCTAATGCAAATCTCCTCTCAGCCTTGGCAGTGGTGGGGCTGCCGGCACAGGGGGAGGGATGCTCACTGCTAGGGGAGGCAGCCAGGGCAGTCTTTCCCTCCCACACTCCTCGTCTCCATTTGATATCTTTTCTCTCCCTGCACAGCACCTTCCCCCTCCTTCCTGCTCCTGTTCTTTGGGCAGCAGTTCTGGGGCCAAAGGCATGCTTTCCAGCTTTTTGCTTTAAAAAGCCCCTAAAACCGAATTCATTGCAAAGCAACCACTGCATGTCTGTGGCTGACACAGAGGGGACTCAGGGATTTATGTTAGTGGTGGCACCAAGGGGAATCCACAGCTGGATCAGCAGCAGCAGGAAGGCTGGCAGCCACAGGCATTGCCAGCACGGCTGCTGTTGGAGCCCGGGGGAGCCACCCCTTGAGCAGCACAGCTCTGCAGGGAGGCATGGATACAGTGCCAAGTCGAAAGGATGCTTCCCATCCCAATGAGGAGCATGACAAGCACTTCTCGCCTTGACAGTGCCAGAAGCCAAGAAGGGAGCTACGCCTCATTCTGTGCCACACCAGCACCGGGAAAGCCGAGCTGGGCTGAGCCTGGGGGACCTGGCTGCACACTGAGGAGAGCCTCGCTGCTCTAGGCAGCTTCAGGCCAAGCAAGAGCACCCCCACACACCCCAGGAGTGAAGATGGGGGGCTCTGCCATTGTGTGCATCCCCTTGGAGGGATGAGTTGACCAAAACCCGACAGGCAGTGCTGCCCCAGCCCAACACAGTCTGCAGGAGCCCAACAGGACCACCTCGAGATGGCAGTGGGACACTGAACATTGCTCCAGCTGAACTCCCAAGCCCAGCAATCTGCTTCTTTCCTCAGGAGATGCCACCCTGCGATGCTCTCTCTTCCCACCCTCCCACAAGGACACTAATTTTTTCCAGCTGAGCTGAGGAACAAACAAATCATCACCCACTCCAAGTCGGTGGGTTTGCCACAGCCAAGAAGATGCTTTGTGTTGGCGATGGTCCATGGAGCTAAGTCAGCAAAGCCAGATGATAGGCAGTGAAGCCACCCTTTCCAATAATAGCACTGGGACACGCAGATTGCTCCTGCTCCAGAGGTCTCCAAGGGCTTACTGGGAACTTCACCATGCCCCTGCTTCCAGCACAGAAGAATGCTGCTTGCAAAGCTAACCATCTTCTAGGGCATCTTCATCAGCCTTAGAGCGCTCTGGCCTGATGCTTCTGGCCTCCTGCATCACCACCGGAGGCCCTGGGCCACATCCTGCTCTCAGGTACCACAGTGTAAATGTGTGTATCCAGAAATCACATTATGGATGTTTCACTGGTGTCCAAACATGCTCTTGGAGGCTCAGAAGAGCACCACTCCTTTCACTTCCAAGGTGGCAACAAGCAAGACCCCCAGCCCACCTTGTGGATGTAACCTGGGCCTGACACTGTTCTTCCTCCATAGCCCCACCTTTTACCTCCAGCAACCTGCAGAAATCCCGCCTCTCCTGAGCTCAACACGAGGCATTTCAACTAGTGAGCTTTAAAATCAGACCCAGCACCTTTTACCCACACATCCCTGCATGCCACAGACCGAGAGGCAAACACTGAAATACACCTTAATCCTCACTCACAGAAGCGCCTCTTTCCAGAGCAGCAAATTATTTTATTATAGGAGAAGTCCAACCAGGGACCACACGGAAAGCCCTCACAAGCCATGTGCAAATAACCACACATTAACAGCCAGGCAGGCGCTGGGGCAGGGCAGAGCAATGTGGGCTTCGTGTGGAAACACCAGCTCTGCCCAAGGCATGGCTGGCACTGGGCTTTCCATGTGTAATCCTGAGCCCCCTGTCCTCCTCCCTGCTCCCCAGCACCTGCCAGTGGGGTCCCTTTATATTTTACTCTGCTTCAGGGTTGCTCACAGGGCTGTTCATGGGGGCAGCTCTCTCTAGTCCAGCCCTGAAAGTCCACACTCCTCTGCACCGATATGGGAGCATCAAAAGCCTCCCCAGGTTTCAACACAGAGTCCCACAAGTGTTTTAGCTTGGCCAAACCAGATTTTTCCCAGGAAATGAAGTTTTGATGGACATTTTCCAGCCAGCTAGAAAGGCACACAGTGCCTGCCAGCACTGGCACTGCTTGGGTGTTCCCCAAGGTCTGGACCAGACCTGGCACAAACATAAAGAAGCATCTACCCTGGCTGGGAGGAGACTGGCTGCAGACCTGGCAGCTCAGCCTTACAAAGCTAGGCCAGACATGGGGTTTCCATACTGCATAGCTCCCAGCCCTGCCACATTCCTCACTGGGGATGTAAGACGGCAGGGAGGCAGGACAGCCTCGGATGAACCCAGCTCTCCCACCGCCACTGGGCTTGGATGTGGGGCTGATTAGAAGGATTAAAAACCAGTTCAGCAGCGGGCAGCAGGAGGGATGTGCTGGCAAGGCCCAGGCTCACCAGCCTGTGGGATGCCATGGGAGATCTTGAAAGGAAAGAAAGATCTGAGCGGGCATTGCTGCCCAGCTCCCTGTCTAACAAGGGACAGGAACAACCCGCCGTTCACAAAGAGCTCCCAGATGAAAGTAGCTCCGTGCCCAGGATCTTGTTATTATTTCACAGATGTTTCTCACATACCTTTCCTTTACTGTTATTTTTCTAAAGCTGCTATTGCTTAGATAAATGGGCCCTCTGTGGCTGCAGGCAGTGGGTGGCAGGAAAGGCAAGGCAGCTCTGGGGGGCTGCCCATGGCACTGGCAGGGCCAGACACTGCCCAAACACACGAACACCACCACTAGGGATGTTAAAATGTACCATCAGCAGGTATTTGGCAGCAAATACCCTGCACAGGACCTCAGGCCACCCCCCAGCCCCTTCTGCTCCTCGCCAGCAGGATGGGCTTTGCAATGGCTGGTTCTCTGGGAATTGCTAAGAAATCCCAGCATGGAAAGCATTAGCAAACTGTTGTGGCCCAGCCTTTACCTCTGCCTCCGGGCAGGATTGCCATAAGACAATTTGAAATCCAGGCTGAGGAGATCCTGCCGGGTCTGCCCCAAATCTGGCAGTAAAAACAAAATCCCCTCCTCCTTGAAAAGCTAGAGCTACTAAATGGCAGCCAGGCAAGGCTCTGTCTGTCTTTGCAAAGCAGCCCTGAGCAGGACAGGACCTCAGCCAGGGTCACTGGGCAGAGGGACCACGCAGGGGTGGGTTTTCCTGCTCTAAACTGGGCATGCAGCCTGGCCCTTGGCCTCTCCCAAACCCTTACTGAGCTTTTGCAGGGTTAGCATGATGGCTGAGTAACAAGAGAAGACTGAAAGGGGGAAAGGGAAAGGATTAAAAATAGATTCCAGTTTTGTTTCAAATATTGTAAAATAAAAGGTCCTGCAGCAACTATTGAGGAACCAAAAAGCACGCCCGCATCTCAGGCTGCAAGGCAGCTCAACAGCAGATGTATTTTTCATTAAAAGACTATTTAATATTGCAGGTTCCTGCAGAAGACCTGCTTTCTTGGTTCTGGCTGATTGCCACGGAGACACTTCTTCCCCTCCCTTGCCTGGAGGAGCAGGGATTCACTCCCAGAGCCCCGAGCAGCCCCTTTTGCACATCTCCCTGCCTTGATGTCCCCAGGAGCATCTCTATCCCCCATCAGCATCCCCAAGCACACACCCAGCACTAGCAAGAGAACCCCACATCCAGCACACAACCCATGTATCATACCATCAGCCTGGCAAGCAAAGGTAAATAAGAAACAAATTATCAGGCATTTTATAAAAAGCAAAATGAAGGGCAGGACCAATCCCAACTGCACAAGCCCAAGGACCGGCAGTAAAGGGAACTCCTTTCCCCCTAATGAGAGACATCTACACTCTGTTAACTCAAACTTTCTCACTGATCACCTTTGCACTGCCTCTGTCTGCCTCATGGTTGTCAGGCCATGATAACGTATGAAAAACAGTCATTTATCCCTCAACATCTCACTGAGTACAGACACACTGTGCTGTGGTTTACCCCACGCCCAGTTCAGCTCCCAGCACAATATGGCTAATTTAGATGTTTACCCAAATCCTCCTTTCTCCTCTGTCCTCCTTTTATTTTATTTTAAAGCCAGCAGGTGCTGGGCTCAGCAATTGGAAGCGACAAGCAGCTGCAGGCAGAACACTGAGTGAAAGCTTCTCCTCTCCTGCCGGCTTCTCTGCCTGTGATGTTCCCCTTGGGCACCCACCCCAGGTACTGGCACCCTGGGGGGCTGCACTGGAGCACCTGTCCTGCTTGTGGGATTTTCTGGGCTCTGAAAAGCAGCACAGGAACCACAGACACACAGGGGCATCTTAGCAGTGGGGCTCCACAGGCAGTGACCTCTCTCGGTCCCCCTGGAGTTGGCTTTGGTGTCCCCACGTTTCCCAAACACGCTGTGTTTGGCTGGAACCGCATGCAGAGCGCTGGCTCTGCCTCCCACGCAGCTGCTGATTGTGCAGCAGGGCTCTGTTTGTTCGAGATTTGCAAGAGGGGAGGAGGGAGCAGCAGGAAGCTCTGCAAGTGGGTACGTGGCTGGATCCTGCCATTTCTAAAAATTAAAGAAATTGCAATTAATTAATTCTTAATTAATTAACAGAGGCTTCAACACTGAGAGATGAAGAATGCAGAGGAGAAGAAAAAATGCAAAACTCCCTGGCTGCTGGACACGTTTCTTCTGGTAGAAAAGCTTTTTAGGAGATTTAAAAAATTCACGTTCAGATGATTTTGAGGGAGGCATGCAGAGCTGGCCGGAGCCCTGCTGGTGCCACCCCCATGGGTGCTGCCGTGGGTGCAGCCCCTATCCTGTCGGCTCCTGGTCCTCCAGCCCAGCCCATCCCATCCCAGCCCATCCCATCCCAGCCCATCCCATCCCATCCCATCCCATCCCATCCCATCCCTCTCACAGGGACATAGCCTGTGATCAAAGGAGCCGCCCACAAAGGTCCCCAGGGCTTGCCAGCTTGCTGGGAGAGGAAATATCAAACCTGTCTGGAAATCAAACAGCAGAGTCAGAACAGAGGGAAGAAAAGAAAAAACACAGGAAATGAAACCTAAACGGACACCCTTTGTAATTGAAAACACCCAGTGCGGAGAATCATCGCTCAGGGGACAGCACGCTTTCTGCAGAGGAAATCCAGAGTGACTCCGACCCCGGAGCAGCTTCCCCAGACACCGCCGGCCATCAGAGAGGGCCTGGGGTGAGGACTGTCACTGCTCTCAGCTGCAGGTTTCTGGCGACAAACTCCGAGCCCGCAGATGCCACTGTGTGTGTGATTAAAATCCTGTGAAGCTCGTGCCAGGAGGAGTGGAGCAGGCAGCCCCTGGGCTCTCCCAGCACCAGCAGTGGTAAGCCAAACACCTCCCTGGGGATAAAGAGCCTGGCCACTGGAAGAAATCTTCTGCAGGGGTACCAGAAAAGCTCTGATGAGGCCCCAAACCTCGTGTTTCAGCCTTAAGATGCTGTCCTCTCTGCCAGCAGGCTGGCAGCAGTGAGCAACGAGCCAGAGAGCCCTGCAGTTAGCCCAGAGGTTTCAGCAAACCAGCAAAGCACAGAGGAAAACCAGCCAAAAACCCCTGAGGAGGCAGATTCCACAGCTCACTAATACCACATCTGAAGGCATTATATTATCCTGAACTTTATTGAAAGCCATGTAAAATAATAATAATAATAGTAACAGGTGTTCAAATTGAAAATGGGATGCCATTTCTCTGCTCATCGCTGCTGTGATCTCTTGCTGATCTCCAAGTGGAAGCCATACTTTAAAAATATTCATGTGTGCCAGGCACTCTGGAAGCAAGACCTCTGGCAATTTGCCACAAAAGCCCATACAGGAACTAGAAATCACAGGCATCAGAATGCATTTGCAGTCCTACTGGGAAGACCAAGGCAGGTAGAAACAGAAAGTGAGGACGGAGGGGACAAGGCACGTGCTGGATGTTCACGTTCCCTACCCCAGTCTGACCAGTCTGGGGCGGGCACCTCCAGAGCAGAGCAGAGCAGTGTGGCATCCCTGGAGTGCACGGGGCACCAACAGGGACTTCAGGAAGGCTTCCCAAGCCCACACAGGAAAAGCACGGGAGCTTTCACACATGACATGAGACTTTCCACCCTGGCCTGCTCGCAGCAGGCAAACTGGAGGGCTTGCTGCTGGCATGGACCTGAGCACGAGGAGATGGCTGCAAGCAAAGGATTGTCCCCAAGCCACTCTCGCTGCCCCCACGGCTCCATCCCCAGTCTCCCAGAGCCACCACCATGGCATGGGCAAGGATGGGAGATGGGCAGCCATGGGAGCTGGCACTCATCCTCCCCACCCAGCTCCGTCCCAAGCAAGACAGTGGAATTAAGCGCAAGTTATAATTAAGACTGGATGTTTGAAGAGAAACATAATCTCCGTTCCGTGGGATTCGCCGGCACAACAGTAATTAACGTCTCATTAACATTCGCCTAATTAAGCAGTTTATGAAAGTGGATAGATTTGCATACTGCTCCACTTCAGCTTCAGTGCATCCAGTTATATCCAGGCACCAGAATTAACCCTTCCAGGGCATTTCCAACCAAGTTCCCAACCCTGCAAGCCTTCCCAGCCTCTCCCTGTGAGGACACAAGCTGCTGTCACTGCACATGTCACTGCACAGTGCCACCCAAAACCTGGTAAAACATCTCTCCATCACCTCTTTTCTAGCAAAACACCTCCTCTCTATTACCTCTTTCCCTGACAAACCCATTCTAAGCCTCTCCAGCTTTCTCCACTGGTTATCTGTGTTTAAATCCCTCAGCTTGTTTCAATGCTTTCCCCTAAATCCTGAACACATTTCATAAGGAAGCAAAGAAGATCTGTAAGAGTTTCTGAATATAGGGAGAAATGTCTCCTAAAATATTTCATGCTATACTCATTCCCAAATGTTCTTTAATGTTTAAAAACAATGACTTCAAGATTAAAGAGATTCTCCAAATTCTGAACATCAGTTTAAAAGCAGGATGCAACAGGAGCTTCCAAAAGGGTTTTACCATAGGGAATATGTTCCCTCTCTTTGAGAGTCCTCCTGTCGTTGAGAGGAAAGGCAAACCAGCAAAAGCAGTGACAACACCCAGATGATGCCCTGTCCCTCCTGGGGACAGCAGGACACCATTCCCAGATGGATCTGGAGCAGCCCATCAAGTAAGACACATCACACGCTCATCCCCTTGGCAATAAGTCACTTGAACTGCTGGACATAACATTTTCCACTGCTAATACTGCCCTTCTCTTCTGGTGTTGGATTAGTAAAGCTGCTGCATCCATCACATGCTTAAAAAGACCATGTGCAAACCTGCCTCCCCCCGGGGCATCTCCTGGGGGGCGAAAAATGAGCTCTCTAGTTAGTGGTTAATGCTTGGAGACGAGATGCAACTTTCCAGCAAATACAGTGGGAAAGAAAAATTCATGACACAGCCTTTCATTGAAAATCAATAAAGCCCAGACCTGCCTGTGATGTACACACTCAATTTATTCCTCACTCAGCTCACTGCATCTTCACCACCAGCCCTCTGAGATCAGTCAGGTCCTTGCTGGAGGACATGGTGTCCCTGCCCACCTCTGGGTCATGGCACTGGTGTCACCAGAGCCACGTCAGCGTGGGGCTGTCACCTCCCTGAGCCTGGCAGTCCCAGGCCCCTGGCTGCAGCAGGCCAGGCTCCTGTGGCTGTGATCCAGCCCCACAGCATCCCTCCCCACAAAATGTCCAGGAGCGACAGCCCAGCTGTGTCCAGTGGCAAAGGCAATTCCAAAGTTTCCTTCCATCTCCCAGCAGGTTCCTACAGCTACAGCACAGTGCTGTGCCAGAGAGATACTCTGGATTTGCACTTGGAACACCTCCATCTTGAAAACACATCTTAATTTTCCCCTCTGCCCAGCAGCCAAGAAACCTTTGTGGAAGTGCTGATGGAACAAGCCATCCTCCTGAGCCAAGCTAGGACATCCTCCAGTCCTGCCTGAGTCCTATCCACAGGAACCCCATCGTTTGTCCTGTCCTGCTCCCCCTTCCCCTCTGGGGAGGCTTTGAAATCCTTGTGGGACATCCAAAATCCCTGCAGATTTAGGCGTTAGCCTCTGCCTTTAACCATTTTTTCTTCCTCCCCAAATCCCTGTGACAATGCAGAAAACAGTCCCAGAAGGGAAGGGGGGGAGGGGGCATGTCCCTGAGCTTTGCCCACCCCCAGCCAGTGGGAGACCTCCAAATTCTGGGGAGATGGAGAAACAGCTGCTCCTTTCTGCTGCTGGGGTTGCATCCTACATCCCTCCTGCAGCCAAATCCTCTCTGGAGACAGGAGAGCAGCTGAGGGATGCAGGCAGGGGAGATGCAGCACAGCCTCCCCTTCCTCCCGCTGTCCTCCCTCCAGCTCTGCCTCTCCTCTTGCACGGATCCCACACTGCCACCCTCGCCCAGAGCCACCACAGCAGGACCAAGGAGCCACCCAGACACCGGGGCGAGGGGCTGATGCCAACCCAGCCCCACAGCAGCTGCCTGCGGTGCAGGGCTGGCCGTGCCTGGCTGTGGGCAGAGAGCTGAGGGGGATCTGGGGTAGGGTGGGTGTCCCCCTGCGCTGGGGGCTCGAGCCGGGCTCTGCAGCACAGCCTGACCTACTTTCTCGGGCGGTACAGTCACACCAGCCGCAGCGGCAGCGCGGGGTTTCTTTTCTCCTCTACCACGTACAGATGTCTTCTTACAAACTGGCAGTGGGATCACGGCGGGGTCCCCTCAGTGCCACCACCTCGAAGCTGTCCCCTCCCTCACCTCCAGCCAGTCTTGCTGCCTTTGAATGGGTGCCCTCCTTTCTCTACCCTTTCCCAAAAAATTCATGGCACATCTCAGCCAAGAGGAGGATTTATTGATCGTCTTATCTGTGTCTAATCCCAGCCGGAGCGCTGCGATAAACGAAGCCAGCTAAATAAAATGCCTTCCTACAAGGTCTCTGTGTTGAGAGCAGCTGGCTGCTGGCGGGGTGCAAAGTGGGGAGCAGCCCCCAGGGTCACCAGACCACCTGTGCAGGGAAGAGCAGCCCATGATGGCAAAGGCCTTGAAAGAAGGAGTAATGTGCTGTGAACACCCCTCCAAAGCTGAGGACAGGGGTGGGGCACAAACCAAACCCCAACTGCTCCATCTAATCGATGGTAAGCAGTTTAAATGCTCTTTCACTGCAGTTCAGGGAGCCCTAATTCCAGGCATGACCTGAATCTCTTTAAAAAGAGAAGGGAGGGGAAGCTGGCAGGCAAGGAGTGGGAAAAGCCAGAAATGCCAGGGATGCTAATTTGTTCCTGTTTCCCCTCTGCAGAACAGCATCTGGGAGAAAAAGCACCTGCTAAAGGGAAGGGATCCCCGTGGAGCAGAGATCCGGAGGCGCGTGCTCGCAGCAATTCCTATTACCCAGCCCGGACTGGAAATGCTTGATGCAGGAGCAGGATGACGGATGCTTCTGTCTTTGTCGGAGCAACCTGGGGTGCCAACAAGCACTGACAAACCAGCCCAATCCAGCACGAGGAGGGAGCAGGGGAGCTCAGCCCAAATGCAGTGTGGCTGTATCCAGGTCAGCTGGTGAGCCTGCTGGGAAGCACGGGCTATAAAAAGCACAGGCGAGATGCTGGGATCATCCCAGAGCAGCGGGGAAGAGGTGAGGCTGGCCCTGCCCTCTAAGTCAGCAGTGCTAAGGTAATGATGGGCTGCAGAGGATGGCACTGGCCACACAGGACCATGGGCAGCACCCCTATTCCGTGGGATTTCCAAAGTAATGGTCCGTGAGACGGCACTGACTAAGAGTTACTGCTGGTTCTGCAGAGGGAGATGGGGTGTGGAGGAAGGGGAATGAGGTTGCCAACAAGGCAGGGCTGGCAGATGGAGAGATGCAGTTTGGCACCCCCAGCCCTGACTGAGGAGGCGGAGATGGAATTGCCATCCCCTGCATCCTTCTGTCCTTCTGCACAAAGTGGTTGTGCTCCTTCAGCAGGGAGATGCCATGGGGAGCACCAGCCTGGGACCCCACTCTGCATGGAAGCACCAGCCTGGGACCCCATTCTGTATGGAAGCAGACATCCTGGGTGCACTGCAATGGGGACAAACCCCCTGACCAGACAAGCCTGTCATCTCAGCCTATTCCTGGACAAGGCACATGCATGTGGCCAAGAGCTTTCCTCTAGCTCAGCACGGCCCCAAATCCCCTACAGACAGTGGACAGAAGCAGGGCTGGCTACACTGGGCTTTCAGCTCAAGCTGTTCACACCCTGCTGCTCTCCTGCCACCCAGTGTCATGACGTTCCCTCTACTCTCCCAAGGAGAATCACAAACCTGCCTGCAATCCCTCCTTGGAGGCCTGAGCTTTGCCAGACCCTCTGCCAAGCACCATAGACCAAAGGGTTAATGGATGATGAGGGGAAAAAAATGCTGTGATGCCCATTCCCCACTCCCCACCCTGTGTCCCCCTGCAACAGGACCTGTATGGGCAGCAGTCACTGCAGCCCTGCCCCCAGCCCCAATTTCGGTAGAGCCTGGCAGGGCACACAGGGAGCTGTCAGGCCCTATCATGACTCACACAATCAGTTCTCCCTTCAAGCCAGGAAAAAAAAAGACATAATAATAAAAAAAAAACCAGCCAAACGTTTGAAAAACTGGAGATAAACAGAGGAGAGAGGAGATGGAGGCAGCTAATGAGGTCCCTGGCCCCGACAAGAGGTGCGGGGAGAGCGCAGATGCGCCTTGGCCGGCAGCGATCCCACCCGTCGGGCACAAGGAGCACACAAGGGACAGCACTTCCTGGCACAGCCCTGGCACCGCCGGCAGGGACCTGCGGGCAGCTCCGGGGAGCCGGCCCCAGGGCGGCGGAGCAGCCGGCCCCGGGGCCAGGACCCCCGGCAGCCCTCGGGCGGTGTCTGCACAGCCACACACAGCGCAGGGATGGCAGGATACCCTGGCCCAATGGAAACCTCACCAAGCTGCAATGAGCAGACTGCGGGCACTCCCAGATTTATTTTTCTCTCCCTGCTCTATGAAACACCCATAAGCTTATAAATGCTTGGTCAGGAGGAAGCCTGAACCCCAAGCCTGCTCCCATGCAGACCCCCAGCTTCCCTGCGACTTGGGCAACCCCTGCCCTAGGGACTGAAAAAGGAGAAAAGCCGAAAAATCTTGATTCTTACAGCTAAAACCAAATGTGTCACCTCAGTAACAAATTGGCCTGCCTGCCTGGCAGAAATTGCTCCGTTAAAATATATATCCATATTATTCTTTTTGAGTTGCCTTTCCCAAATCTGTTCAAGAATGGGGAAGTTTTCAAGTCCCCATGGACAGCAAGTCTTTCTGCTCTCTTCCCAGCACCCAGCAAGGTAATTATCTGCCAGGAGCCCTGGGCTGTGCCACAGCTGGTTACACTGCTAATTAGCAGGAACAAGCCAGTCCCCCGGGGCACCCCAGGTCCATCCCCATCCCTCTCTGCCTTCTTCCTCCTCCCCCTCCTCCTCCTCCTCCTTGCCCTGGAGGGCACAGCAGAGCATCTTGTGTTTAACAATGGGAGGGCCTTGTACTCCTCCCCTGGGTGCCAGAGGTGCAAAGGTACTCCTGCCCACCCAAAGGGACAGAAGGACCCCAGAAACACCCATTGCCAAGAGGATGCTCCTTGCCATGAGGCTACCAGGCAGAGGAGGTCAATACTTCTGCTGGTACCAAGAGACTTACAAAGTGCATAACTTAGAATCTGTTTCAGCCTCTTCTGGAGGGATACTTAGGAAGTGGAGGCTTCCCAAGCAGTCTTCTCTTCCCCAAAAGACAGAAAAAAAAGCTCTGATCTTGGAGGCATTTAAATCTCCCCCCCTGGACTTCTCTGGTTTTCGCTCCTCACGAGTTTCCCTGTCTCCTCACCAGGCAAAAGTCACATTTAAATAAGCCATCGGCTTTGCCAGGAGAAGGGCAGGGCGCGAGCTGCGCGCTGCCAGGAGCGAGCGCCGCTCGGCAGGAGCGGCACGGGAGGCAGCCACGGGAGCGCTGGGAAGATGCCCCTCGCGCACGTGATGCGTCGGGAGGAGCATCCCCCAGTGCCTGGCCCAGCGAGATGGGAGGGAGCAGCAGAGCCCAGCCACCCTACCAGGATGGCTTTAGGCTGCCAGCATGCCACGCCATCATCCTCCTCGCCAGCAGCACCAACGGGAGCTCACTGGAATGTGCAGATGGGCGCTCCCCACCCTCGGATCACGGAGCGCACACCGGATCGGTGATCTGAGGATCGCAGACGGCAGCTTGGGCTCTCCAGATTTACACCCATCCCTTCCATCTGATGCTTCAGTGCGAGATGTCCGAGGCCCCACGCCACCAGGAGCAGAGACCTTGGATCCCAAGGGAGCAACAACAGCAAGAACTGGGGCTGTTCTCAGCATGTAAGCCGGTCACCCAGCACTGAAACCTCCCAACCTCTACAGCCTGAAGCTACTTATCCAAAGCTATACCAGGATTCAGAAAGGAAGTCCAGATCATCACTCCAGGGGATCCAAGACTCTGCTGGACCGTACACACAGGTTGTCCTCCACCCCGCAGAGGTTCCCTGCTTGGGCTGCATATCCCACCCTGCCCCGGGGAGCCCTGGGTAGGGCTGAAATAACCCTCAGCCAGCTAGTGCAAGCCCAGAGCTTGTATGTTCCCAATGTCAATCTCTGCCCACTGCCTGCTTGTTTCAGCTTCCCCAGGAGATGCAGAAGGGGATGAGGCTGGTCCTGCATACCAGGGCTGCCCCACAGAAAGAAATCTGTGAGGCATCTCCTGCTATTAGTGGGCAGGATCCCAGGCAGCCCCTGGAAACACCAAAAGTGGAATGAGCACAGGACTCATTCCCATCACCATAAGGAAGCCAGGACTACCCCCCCACTAACCCCCCCCTCTTACTGCAAAACTCCGGGGCCCCCAAATGTGTGGAGCTCCTCAAAGGCTGCACCACCCCAGATGGACAGGAGGAACAGGCACTCACCCGGGTGCCGTTCCTGGGTAACTCAAGCTCCTCTTCCCATTCCCCCCACTCAACCAAGAGCGAGACCAGCTTGCAAGCCAGTGCCCGCTGCTCCACGCTCACCTGTGCTCTGCCCCTCCGGAGAGCGGCTTGGAGCTGCTCAGCCTTTGCAACAAACTCCCTTCCGCAGCAAGACATCAGCCTTTGGGTGCTGCCTGCCCCTTCCACGCGCTGGCTGCTCTGCCTGCCTTGGGGATTTTTTTCCTTTTTTCCCTTCCACCCCGTAGCGTTTTGAACGTGCAGATGCCCCAGCTTCTTAAAATTCAGCCTGGGGGCGTGGGAAGTGTTTTGGAACATGCCCAAGCTGTCTGCTCCGTGCGTGCGCGCTGCTAAAAACGATCCACCTACTGCCCCCATCTCCTGCACCGCTTGTCAGCGCCGCCGTGCCTTTCCAAAGATAAGCAAGCTTACACACGCAGCCTGGGAGCAAAGCCCCGGGAGCAACCCCATCGGGGCAGGGGGAGAACTTCTCCGCTCAGGTACCAGGCAAACTTTCCATGTAGCAGTGGACGAGGAGCAGGGTGCCAGGTCTAGTGGAAGGTGTCCCTGCCCATGCTAGGGGCATGAAATGAGATGGTCTTTAAGGTCCCTTCCAACACAAAGCACTCCACGATTCTACAATGGACAGCCCTGGGAATAACGCTCTTGAGCCAGCACTACCTCCATCCCTCTGCATCACAGCCAGGATGGAGCACCCCTGCTGGCACAGGGAGAACGCATGAAAAAACCCAATTTACTTGCCCTTGAAGGAGGCAGCAGCAGCGGAACACAGCCGCCCTCATTACCACGGGGGTAATGCCATGGGCTGCACTACGAACGCGCTGAGGACGCCCGGCTCGGCAGCGCTGCCCGACAGCGGAGCATCCTGTGGCAGCACGGTCCAAGGGAGCGTAACGCATCTCCTCCCCAGCAGTTCTCAAGGGCTCCTCCAACAAATAATCGAGCTACAGAGATTTGACAAATGAACCTGTAAAACATTGCTGGCAAAGCCCAGCTTGTCTGAGACACCAGCAGGCAGCTCTCAGTGGGGCACCCAACCAAGGTAACAGAGCAAGGCCAACACACACCAATTCAGAGCCTGGCTCCAGCCACCAGCGTGTTTTTAAAAAAAAAGGGTACATAAACCACTGAGGCTGGGATTTGGTCAGGAGAGATGGGCTGAGCCCTCCTGCCACATGCTTAGTGTACGATGAAGGCTCTATGTCCCCAAGGGAAAAGGACAGCAGGGCCAGCTCCAGCCCAACAGCCTGGCTCTGGATTCAAACACAAGCTGCTCAAAATCAGTGACAAGGCTGCTTCTTCTTTTGCTTTTAAATCCCTCTGGCAATCTGGTCTTCAAGTGCTCATCAATCCGTTCAGGGCCATCTTCCCCCCACCACATCACTGCTCTGCAAATTTGAGTGAAATTGATATTTTCCTATCAGAAACATGAATTTTCAAACACACAGAACATTGGATTTGAAAGCTGACTTTTGTTGGGAAGGTGCCTGTCTCTTTGTTCACAAAAGGGCTCATTTTTCCTGGAAAAGGGCCCAGATTTTGAGTGAAAGATCAATAACATGCAGAAAATGGGTCCTTTTATTTAATTTTGCCATGATACCAGAAAGAAAAGAAAGAATCCAATGCTGAGACTGAATGACTTCAAAATATTTTGCATTTGTTTACCCCAGTGCAATGCTGGAGCATCTATTCAGAGGAACTCAATGGGAAGGGTGCAGCCTTTGGGGCTCCCCTGGAGCATCCCTTTATCACCTGCTGGTACCCCACTGGGGACAGCATCCCTGGAACTGCTCCAGTCCAACCCCAGTGCATTTTTGGGAGTATTACTAGAGATTTAATTGCTGCTTCCTCTGCCCTGCCTTGTCCAAGGAGCTCTCTCACCATAATGTTCAATGATGACCTTCTGCCTACACTAATTATGAGGAAGGGTGAATCAAACTTTAATTGCAATTACAGCCGGGGTGGAGGGAATAAAGGAAAAAAAAAAAAATACACCACGAAGACACAGCATTCAAGATGCCGTGCAACAGTCATGACATGCTGCATCCTCCCCATCCATATGGGGGAAAACTAACACTTTGGCAAATTTATGAGGATGTGTGAAAGTGATTATATTCCTGAAAATATCTCAAGTGGAACGGCCTACCTGGCATATTTTGTTAGTCATGAAACACGCTCCCTCCACCGACTGTAGTTTGTGGCTTTCCATCTGCTTAAATACTTTAAATACCGAAACTTACTTCTTTTTTTTTTTTTTTCCCCCAAGCTGAAATAGCACGCCAGCAGCAGAGTGCTGACTCAGGGGCACGGGACGAGGACATGCTCACCACCAGCAAAGGGATGCAGAAGATGCCATGCCACAAGGGCAGGAGAGCAGAGGATTCACTACGTGGGTGGTAAGTCCTGCCCCTGGCCAAGAAATGCAAGAGGTCACCTTGTGTTAATTAATTAACTGAATTAATTGAATTAGTGTCCAGCAAGGGAGCACCAAGAAAGAATATTATTTTGGGTCAAGTGTGGACATGAAAGGGAAAAGGTTAAAGGAAAGAAATGGCCCTGGTTGGCCATTTTAATTTCATTTGTCCAGGAAAAAATAAGCAACATTTGTAAAGGTTACAGGTCACTGCTGGCAAGCCCAGATTTTAGCAAGATAAGGTTTATGGGCACTTGTTCCAGGGCAGTCAGCACCCTGATCCCTCCAGTTCCTGCTTTCATGGGCAGTGATGCCCCTTTTGTCCTGGCAGAGCTGGGAAAAAGGCTCCAAGGCATCCAGGGGATCCAGGGCTGCTTCTCTCCTGCCCTCTCCTGCTCTTTAGTTAAGAGTTTCTATTTTACAGCCGTGGCTGGAGTTTCTCTGGCCACAGTAGCTGGAAGTGGGATGGGCCTGCACAGGGATGCAGCCAGAGCTCAGCACTAGTGCAGAGAAAACCCAGCCAAGACTCCCAATGTCAAAGGAGGTGGCCAAGGGGCAGCCACAGCAGCAGAGAAATATCCCCCAAAACATTTAGGTGCAAGCCCATTCCCACCAGGGAGGTGCCCTTAGATGTGCTTGAGGGTGGGCAGGCCCAGGCACAGGGTGCCCAGAGGAGCTCTGGCTGCCCCTGGATCTCTGTCCAAGGCCAGGCTGGATGGGGCTTGGAGCAGCCTGGGACAGTAGAAGGTGTCCCTGCCATGGCAGGGGGTGGGACTGGATGGGCTTTGAGATTCCTTCCAACCCAAACTGATTTTATGATTCCATTATTGTGTACCCTGGGAAAACTTGGAATATCAACACTATGATTTATCCACAAAGGGATCGTTTTGAGTCATCGAAGCAGTTATCTACTTGTTGCATGAGGCAGTGGCAATTGTGCCCCTCCAAGCAAGAGTGAACAGCACTCAGGGTGTAACTGCAGTGCAAGTACTCTTTGCCTGATTACGGAGAATGATCAAAGCGCGGGAGCATCTCGGCCGAATCGCCTCCTCCCCGGGGCGTGCGCGAGAGAAACCCCAGCTACAGACACACATAAACTGGAGCAGAGACCAGTGGAATATGATGAGCATTTTCCCAAATGGCACTGCAAAGCTGAATATTAGGTGATTTGTGGCAGATTTCCTCCAAGAGAAAATCTCTCCTACCATGGTGGTAAGGTTTTCACAGCTCATTTGGCTTTTCATTTGCTGAACAGCTTTGTGCTGTTCTCCCTTGCAGGACAAGGCCTCATCATTTGTGTTTTCTAACAGGTTTTTTTTTTTCCCGCCTAGGAGAAAATCATCTCTCCTCCTGCTCTCTGTGAGCCTAATTCTGCATCTCCAGCTGACATTCAAGGGTTTTGGAGTTACTCTCACTTTTCAGGGGGATAAATCATCTTGGAGGGCAGGGGTTTTTTTTTCAAGGTCCAATACCTGGAGAAGGAGTTTCTCCTTCCAAATGCAGATAGTCCCTGAGAGAAATAATCCCATGGGAAATAATCCAGTACAAAGAGGGTTTATTGCATCTTTTCACAGGCTCTTTCTCACTGACAATTGATGAGTTCATAGCTACCAATATCCATTAGAGGGTTTATTTTATTTCTTGTTAGAAAATAAAAAGGCAGAGCCAGAGAAGAGTAAAACCAGCCACAGAGACTGAAGACTGACAGGAGCTGCCTGGCAGACAGTGAGTGAAAATGCTCTGACAAGATGAAATGTTTTTTCTTTCATTGAAATCACTCCCTTTCCGAATGACTAATACACAGCTATCGCACCATGGATATTTCCAGAGTGATGAGATGTTTTTAAAATATCTCACTGTGCCTCAAAATATCTCACTCTGGCTCAATAGATCATCCAAAACACCACCCACGGAAATCATAAATAAATAGATACTACAGTGCTGTAAAAGAGCAGACTGGCCAGGGCCAGGGCAGCATCCTTCATCGGCGAGTTCGATGAGGCCACTGAAGCCCTCCCCTCGGCACGTGGCTCCCGCAGCCAGGCTTTGTGGAGATGGAGACACCGAGCCCTTGCAAATGGAGCTGGGCACCTCCTACTCTCCCAGCACCTTCACAGAGCTGTCCTGGACAGCTTCTTGATGACACAGATATCTCCTTGAATGAGCAAACTGGATATAAGAGGTACAGTGGACTCCATGGTCCACTTAACCACCCACACTCAACAGTACAGTGGCCACCAAGGAAGGCAGGTGACATTCTCTGGCCCATGGGCCACCCCTGGAAATCCATGTGCCCTCCTGGGGACCCCCATCGCCTACGCAACAGCTTCAAACCTCATGTTGCAGCAACCAGAAACACTCCCTCCTACTCCCTGCCCCGAAACACATCGCTCCTGTCGGGAAAGGGACACCCACACCCTGGGAGCAGCTGGCGTTGGGTGACGCGCTGGAGGAGGTGACTGCCAGCCCTGCAGCCTCCACACCCCCTCGCCCCAGGTGACAGGGACCAACCCAGCACAGCACCCGCTGCAGAGCCAGGGAGCTCCCAGGAAGCTCCTGCTCTCCTGACAAAGACTCCGAGGGATTGCACCAAGCCAGGAAGCTCCTGCGCTCCTGACAAAGACTCCGAGGGATTGAACCAAGCCAGGAAGCTTCTTCGCTCCTGACAAAGACTCCAAGGGATTGCAAGGACTGAACGGTTGCAAAGCTGCCCCCAGGCAGCTGATTTTTCACATGTTTGGATGCACTTGCTCCAGGCTTGGAGAGGAAAAAAAGCAGCAAAATGGCAAGAAGAAATCACGGAGCAGGGCTGACTTGCCTTGCACGTGCTCCAGCCATTCTGTGCAGAGAGGACTCATGCCAGATCCCCGTGCCATTTGCCTCCCTGAAGGGAAGAGACCAGAGCCCCATCCCAGGCTTGGATCTTGATACAAGGATGACTCTGCTTGGTAGCTCAAGCAAAACTCTCAGAGAGTTGGAGTGCAGACATATTTTTGAAAGCTCCTTGGATCCTGGTGCACACAGCTTAGATCCAGCCCAAGGAGAGGAGCTGTGACTCCCAAAACCTCAGGCCAGCCCAGCCCCAGTTCACTCTGCAGAAGCTGAGTGTGCTTGTTCTCTTCCCTAGGAATCAGGCATCACTCTTTGTTTTGCTGACTGAAAGCAAAGAGAGCAAATCATTTTGAGGAACCGAAAATGGGATCCTTTGCTTTTCTCAGCAAGATAAAAAAATTGTTCAGATCACCCAGGCTGTGCTGTTCCTATGTTGTTTCCTCATTAGTGGCATTTACTGAAGTACATTTTGAAACTTTGGGAGGTAAAGCAGCTTTTCAGAACAGGAGTCAGAATATATCCTTTGGAAACCACAGACAGTCTTATACTTGTAGTCTTCTTTTCAAAAGGGCTGAAGCTACTTGTCCAGCACAACAGGAATTGGATTTCCTGGGTTCAAGGAAGGAAAACACCTTGCCACAAAAATTCAATCGTACTGCTGAGGTACTTGGGAGCATGGGAACCCAGCAGCAATGCAACCTTCACAGAGTTCTGCCAGCTCCTGTCCTTCCGGTCAACCTCTGCTTGATTTTTCCCTAAATTTCCTCTACTTCCCACTGGGAACAGGCAGCACTGAGAGGCTGCAGAGAGATGACAGAGATGCTGCAAAGGCAGGAGGGAGAAAGACAAGGCCCTGCATTTCCAATGAAGATAGCTCCAACATCTGTCCTCAGCCACAAATGTATTCACCCGCACAGACACACTCATCAGATGAGGCTCTAAAATATTTACTGCCCAAATATCAATCCTCATAAAGCGAGGCAGCCATTTGGGCTTGGGGAGGGGGAAGGAGACAGGGCGGGTTGTCAATAATGTCATAACCACGGGCAATTTTATGTATCTCTGGAAATGGCCAAGGAACACGCAGCTTGACAGATGTGCAAACGGGTAATGCAGGCTCCCTAGTTATGAGCATGAGGATGTCAAGAGGAATAGATGAGCAGTAATTCAAAGTATATTGGGCTTAGAGAAGTACATGGGCACTGTAATGAATGCGGGATGGGCACTGCGGTGGAGGGAGGGCTGAAGGAGGATGAGGAGGGAGTGGGATGCTGGCCAGAGATTGCAGCCCCTGTAGTGCTTGAGAGTGACTGAAGGGATGGGGAACCAGGCTGGGCATTTGGTGGCCAGAGTCACGCTGCCATAGGGTGCTACTGCACCAAGGGATGTGTCTGCTGCTGCCAGGGGCTGGACCAACCTCCGGGCCCCTTCCTCCTTCACAGCTGCATCTCTACACAAACCTCTCCCACCATTGTGCCACCTTTCCTTTCCCTTGCTCTGAAACTCAAAGTTTTAGCCAAATACCTGTATCTTTCACCAAGAGTCAAAAAAAAACCCACCAAGGAACCAAATTACGTTTCAAGTTTAGTCTCAGCAGAAAGCTTTTTTCGCCTTAATCTCCAAAGTAGAAAACAAACCCGACACCGCAGCAAGGGCTGCCGCCGCCCCCGGCGCCGCCTGCGAGGCGCAGGCACTGCTCACACCTCTGACTGTGCCTCGCCCGGCATTTCCCCATCCCACCTGGGCGGGCTTTAAAAAGCAGCATCACACAGACGCACACTACACCCCCAGCTCCCGCCCCAGAGCCACGGATCCCAGCCGCACGGCGGCCACGGAGGCTGGCCGGCTTCCAGCAGGAGGGGCTGGAAAGAATGGAAGACCAATTTAACTAGGGATGGGATGCTGGGACACTCTGCTGCTCAGGTGTTTGGTTTGCCGGAGGAGTGGGGCAGCATGGAGCAAAGAGGACCATTAGCTGGTCCCAACTGACCTCATTTGGCCAGCCCAGAAGAGCACACACGGACATCTCAGCTCCACTCATTTTTCCATAAGATTCGCCTCCTTCAGCACTTCTGGCAGTGAAATTCCCCCTCTCCCACGTCCTCCGATGCTCTTTGAAGGGACGCAGTCATTGGCTGCAGCGGTGGAGCCACGCACACCCTTCCTCCCTCTCAGCTCCTGCAGAGAGGTTCATCATTTTTCCACACCCTGGTGCTTTTGGAGGTGGGGGGAATTACTCATGAAGGCAAGCAGGCACCCCACACACCAGCAATCACCATAAAGGTGGTTTTTCCTGTGGAAAAATCCATGAATCACTGTAAAAGTCAGTCAGGCTCAAACCAAGCCACACTACTCACCATTGTTTATTAAAAAGAATTAATCACCAATCTTTTTCCTGGCCGACTTTATGAAATATGACTTATCCCAACCATTCACTACTAAGCTGTTACAATACCCAGCTGCAAACATCCTCTGTGTGTGCTCTGGCAGCCTCCCCATGGCTCACCGAGTGACACGCCGTTCTGTTAGGTCAAGTGACCAATGACTGAAAAAGCTTGAATCTTGAAGGAGTATTTCCTACGAGTCTCAGACCGCAGATTTTCACTCCAGAGATACACTTCTGGCACTGGCTGTTCCTGCGAATGCGTTGCTCAGTGAAAAATCCCACTGGAGCTGAGGAGCCCTAGGGTGTTGCAGCCCTGGGCAAGGGGTGACACCACAAGGAGGCCGGGGAACAGGCAGAGTAGGAGCTGACACACACACACACACACACACAGAGCACAGGTCCTCTGCCTTCCATAAAAAACACTCTCTGCCACCATCCCAACCAAGGCACATGCAGGCAGGTACCAGGAAGGGGAGGCAGGGGCTGGCATCTCTGCATGGGCACAGCAGCTCTGACCCAGTGAGACAACCAAGCGGTAACAAATCCTTAATGAAAAAAAATATCTTTTTCTTTCCAAAAAATGTCCTTGTTATAATTTCTTTCTCCTGGCAGCACCCTCCTGTGCACAAGAGCTCAGCCATGACATGGTGTAAGAGCGGGAAACTTCAATGCCCACAGTTGCAAGAGCAGAAAAGAGAGATAATTGCACTTCTTACAGCAGCAGTAACTTATCTTGGGGAAACTTTCCCTGCTAATGAGGCCATTCTGTTCAGGCATTCAGCAAGAGTTGAGAGGGCTGGTGCTGCTGCCAGCCCATCATGGAAGGTGTGGGCAGAAGGCAGGCAGGGGTGGGAAAAGCAGCCCAGGCAACCACCACCATGGTCCCAACCTCATCACTTTGCAGCTTACTGGAGCTCAGTTTTCCTGAGCTGGCTTTAATTTATTTCTCTTCAAAAACAACAACAAAAAAATCCCACTACATCAGCTATGGTCTGCTCTGCCTCCTCTTGCCCTTGGCTACATGCTGATTTCAAGGCATCTCCTGGTAGAGCTGCACCTGCCATCCAGTGCTAGGCCTCTGCAAAGGGTTTTCTTTCTGCATCGGTGCCCACACCCCTACAGGTCCCGGGGAGCCCGTGGCTGGCACTGCCAGGGGCAGCTGGGGACGAGCCTCTGTGCTGATGAGTGCCAGCTGCTGAGCAGGATGCCTGGGCTGCGGCAGCTGGAGGCAGAGGTAGCGATTTGTGTACTCACCTGGAAAGGCAGACATCCTCTCATCCCCTGCAGAGCTGCTGAGAAACCAGCTCCTGGCTTTTTTCCTAGGAGTTTAACATCACCATACTCCAGATGCAAAATCCCCTTTCCCTTGAGTCCAGAAAACCCCATAGCAGGGGCAGAGGTGAGACAGCTTCCAGGAAAAATGCTTGGAAGGTGGCAGTTGCAGCCAGATGCGATTGCATCTCTTGTTTTGAAGGGAACCATGGGACAGTGCCTGCAGCATGGCTCTGCTTTGGCACATCCCAGGCTGAGCTGCCAGTGCCAGCCTCACTCCTCATTGGCATGCCAGGCACATGCATCCCAGTGGCATAGGGCTGCTCTTCCTGCAATCTGTGTACTCAAGCAGCAGCACCAGGAAGGCCTGGAGAAGTAGAGCAAGAATGGAGAAAAGGAGAGAAAGACAAGGGGGCTGAAAGCCACAGCTGAGCACAGCACCGCAGCTTAGGCTGCAAAGCCAAGGCTGGCAGTGCTGCTCCAGTTGCCTACATGACCTTGAGAGGCCTGGACAAGCTGCAGGAAGGAAGAGGAAAGCCTCCAGCTCTGTGTGCTAATAGGGACAGGGGAAGTCAGGCAGGGGACAGAGGGGTGGGTGCCATTTGGGATGCGCCACCCCAGCAACAGAGCACAGCAGATGGACCAGGCTGCTTTTACCTCTGTCTCAGTCCCAAAAAGGCAGCTGACAACCCACAGCTTCTTTGGACAGCATTTTGTGGGTTTGGGGTTTGTTCCCATGGGAGCACATGTGTAGGAAGAGGTGAACACCTCATGTCACTCCTCTGGGACCCAGCACAGGGCAGCAGGAGGGGGAGTAGGCTCTGCCTGTGCTCCCCAGAGGGAAGGGCAGCCAGCTCTGTTCTGCCAGGCAGGAGATGCTACCAAAACACAGGCTGGCCCACGAGATCACAGCATGTGTATCTTGAGAGCTCAGAATAAATATTTAAAGGTGGAGGGGAAAAAAACCTGCTTGTCTCTGTGAGCAAGTTCTCTGTCTTTGCTCTGGGATTTGAGGCAGACACAGAAGAATGACAAAGGAGACACAGGTTTCAGCAAATCATGGGCACATCAGAAGCGATGGCTTTCAGATGCCGCCTTCGCTGCAAGACAAATTCTCTCCCGGCCGGATGCCTGACAACCCCGACAGCCCTCGGGGACTGCAGATCTGTGTTCCCTCAGACACACGGGGCTGCAGTGAGCCCACCTTCTTACATCTCTCCACTCCAGCCAGGGATGGGAGCCAGGCTATTCCCCAAATCCCTTTCCAAGCCAGTAAGAGCTGGTCCTGACCTGTGGAGACATGTGACCCCTCATTGCCCTGTCCTGCGAGGATGTACAAGGTGATGGACTCTGTATCACAGTGTTGGACAAATGTTCCCAAATCCCTGTCCTCACAGCAGAGCTCTGCCAGAGGAGCAAACCATGGCTCAGCTTTCTCAATGCCTCACATGAGCGATGGCTGGGGGGAAGGATGGGAGGTGACAGCTCTGCTCAGCTCCCAGCAGCCCCGTGCTGGGCCATTGCTCAGAGGCAGTGGCCAGAGCAGCCACAGAGAACGGGATGTTCTGTATCACAAGGCTGTCCTTAGGATGCTTTTATTTCCAGAGAGAGCTCATTAGTTCTGGTTGTGAAGGAGTTCAGTTTTTTTTTCTCCCTGTTACCAAGAGCTGGAAAACTCCACTGAATAACATCTCTGAGCACGGGTGGAACAAAGACAGGTCATGGCGGGGAGAGGAGCAACTAAACTAGAGATAATCAAAGCTATTGCTGCAGCCTCACATCACTTACAATCCCCATCTCCTTCGGATTTCCCAGCTGGACTGGTCTCTGCTTGCTCAGCCCCACTCACCATTGTGCCAGGGCTGCAGGGTTTGGCTCTGCTCAGCTCCAAGGGGGAAGAAGATGCAGAGGAGAGTTAGAGATGGCAGGGAACTGGGCTCAAGGCAGCCCACTGCTTCAGATGGGATGACAGGAGCTAAAGGGATTTGCAAATTCACTAGGCAAGGAGGAAGGCTCTGTCTCTGGCACTGTCACAGGAGGGGTTTAATACAGGGATGTCCCAGCTGTGATGCCTTGCCAGGATCAGTCTGGAGCAGCCACCTCCTTACCAAGCCCTGGCGCTCCTCTCCCATCACCACACGGTTCAGCACACGCTGCGGGAGATGCAGCCGAGAAATCACGTACCAACAGCAGGAGATAAGCCACCTTCCCAGATATGATCACAAGCCCCATTATCTCCTTAACCCTTATGCATTCACTTATCCCTCCCAGATCTATTCCTCCTTATCTAAATTCTCCTCCTGTTCTTTCCCGTCTCTCCCCACGGTTGGTTTCGGAGCATCGCGGCCTCTCCAGAAGCGACGGAGGCAGCGGGAGAGCCCGATGCCCCGGGCAGCCACTCACCACAGCTAATGGGATAGGCTCTGATTGACTGGCCCCCGCGATTGAAAGTTAATAAAATGTTAAAAGCAGCCCTATAAATCACCCATGCAGGAAGTGACCTGGACAGGAGGCCTAACGAGTTAGCAGAGGTTTTATTTAAAAGCCATTTGTCTGAGAAGTGCAACACAAAGAGTCAAATAACTCTTAGGAAAACAGCAGTGATGGAGCTACTGGGAGGATTAGAGCTGGCTGGATAGTTACAGCCTGAGGATGTCAGTCTTCCCACTGCTAACTGGCCTCTGCTTCCCAGCTGGAGCATCCCAGCTCCAGGTAGGGAGCTCCCAAAGTGAGCGAGGACAAGGCATGTCACAGCTCTGACTCATACTTTCAGCTCTCTGGGTCCACTGTGACTTTCTCACAGACCTCTCAAAACAGGCACCTCATGCCCATGTCCATCCTGTGATAAACTGGTGGCATCCTCATCTTCCTCCAGGCCCCAGCTCCCCTGCCCTGGGGGTCACACATGGAGAAGCTGCTACTCTCATATGCTACTGCACACAGCTGACATCTCTGTTTGCATGGAGAAGCTTGAAAACAAGAGGCCCCAAAAATCTCAAATTCCACAACCACCCCAGAAATCAGGTTTTTGGTTTCTAATCCTGATTTCCACTCCTCAGCCATGAATACTGATTTTGCACTCATCAGGAAGGCAGCTGGGCCACATCAGCCTCATCCCCTGCTCACTCCCCACAAGCTGAGCTCTACTTTTTTAACTTTTAAAAAGCCCTACTGCCAAATGCAAGGAGCAAACGAGTGTTTCCCTGGGACAGGGGCTTGGCCCCCTCCCAAATGCCCTCCCCCAGCCATCCCTTACTCCCCCATCGCAGGAAGCCTCCAATACCCCAAAGGCCTTTTACAGTTGGGAGGAAAGGTGGCTCGTGCTTGGGAAGCCTCCAGAGCATCGTTAAGAGGAAAATTATAGACAATTATCCTCAGAAGTACATCAGGGAAGCAGAGGCAGTCACAAGGCACCAGTCCCACCCAAGCCTGGCTCCTTGCAGCAGCAGAGTCGTTTCTAAAACTGTGAGCAAATTCCAGTGGGATACAGTCTGCAAGCAACAGGTTCCACCAGCAGCTACCCCGCCTTCAACATCACCTTTTAATTGCAAGAGAAGTTCTCATCCCCAAGCCAGCACCTTTCCTTCCAGCAAGACGAGGGGGAGAGGAGGAGGAGGTAGGAGATGCAACGACACAAGCGACAACCTGACTGCACTTGAATGTTCCAAGTGAAATTGGGTTGCCTTTGCTTTCCACGGACCATCCTTACCTTGGGAGGGATGCAGGAGGCTGGGTGCAGGCGCAGCCGGTTCTCCTCGCCAGCGATGAGCACCTTGCAGGGGAGCAGGGAAGCCTAAGAGTGCCGGGGGGCTGCGGCTGGGAGGCTGCTCCGGCGGCTCTGCGGGCGGCTCATGGCTCCCATGCACAGGGGGCTGTGGGTGGGAAGGCACAGAGGGCGTCAGTCTGGAAACACACGGCCTCAAGCACACACCAAGAAAACCCAACCCCACAGAAAGGCTGACTTGGAAGTCAGGAAGGTGAAGAAGTGAAGAGCTTAATATATTGATATTTTTCTGTATTGCTCTTATTTCCCCTCCTGCCCATCATCAAGGAGAGGAAACCAGTGAGATCTGCTTAGATCTGGACACCAAGCAGATGTGGATACCTGAGGAGGTCCAGCACCCCCCGAGGGGCTCCTGCCAGGCACAGGGTGATTCTTGGGAGCAGTTTCCCAGAGGGTGTTATATGCTTCCAGCATCACTAGTGGGGAAGGAGAGAAGGCACAAGCTCACCTGGGCAAGCAGCCCCTGGCCCACGCTGATGCACACAACCATGAACATGCAAGGGAAGGATCCCCCAGCTCAACAGGCCCAGTCAAGGGTCTCACAAGTCAAGGGGAGCTCTCTCCATTGCTCACAAGTCAAGGGGTTCCACTGGCACCTAGGAAATGCTAAGAGAAAGCAGGTCCTTGACCCGCTGATCTGAGATCACTCCTCCCAAATTCAAAACTGAAAGGGAAGCAAGACCCTTTGCTGATGGAGGTGGTACATCCACCCACCCTGTAATCAGCTTCACCTTCACATGCAACAGTCTCCTCTCCAGCAAGAGTTTGACTTAATACATTTATTTAGTGGTGAGGTCCCCAAGGCAGAACTCACATCCTCTTTCTGCGTCTCAAACAGTTTTGAGCAGTCACTGTTTAACAAATTAATAATAGTGTGATTGCACCTTGAAAAATAGACTGTCCTGTCCTCAAAAAAGGGGCCACATTTCCCAATTACTCCAAAGGGCACTGCTTCAGACCTCGCTGAGCAAATGGCATTTAGGCGCAGCCACCTTTTAATGGCAATGACGTGATCCTGCTACGGCTGCAGTCACAGAATTGTTAGGGTTGAAAGGGACCTCTGGAGGTCATCTAGTCCAGCCCCCTAATTAAAACAGGCCCCTAAAAATTATTAAAAGCACTATTACACATCTCCCAAATGACAGTATTACTGAAAATGCAATAAAATAGTCCCCACCCCGGCACGACGAAGGTGAACAACACCAGGGCGGGGTTCGGGCACACCGGAGCGGAGCCCCCCGAGCCCGCAGGCCCCGCCATGCCCCGCAGCCCCGGGGGGCCCATTGGTAGCCAGGACCACACCTCGGGCCGCGGGGGCTACACCCATCCCCACCGCCTCCCGCCCAGCCACCCACCGGCGACAGCAGAGGCCACCGCGGCCCCGTGGGGACCCTTCCCACGCTCACCCCGCGCCCCACAGAGGGGAGGAGCGGGTGTGGGGGTGCTTGCCCGTTCCCCTGCCCCGCAGCCCGCGGGCTGGCCCTCACACCCACATGCACCATCCAGCATGGGGGTCAGGTGCATCCCATCTCCACCTGTCTCCACACCGCACAGCGTGAGGGCAGGCGACAGCAGGGGTGGAAGCAAGTTAAAAAATACCTCTTAGCTCAGGTATTTTTTAGCAGCCATCCCCTGCCTGAGGTCTGCCATCCTACCCCAAGCTGGCAGTAAGCTCAGCATCTCTCTGTCATGAAAAGTATTCACGAGGTTTGCGATGGAGGCTGGCAAATATTTGCCAAGGATTCTTCCAAATCTCCAAGCCCGCCATGAGCTCACTGAAAATTTGTTTGCTGATCGTGGTCCTTGCACTAATTTGCAAATGGAGAGCAAAGAAAAAGGTGGCTGTAGAGTGTAGGGAGAGACGAGTAAGCAGGCTCCTATCCATGGGGAAGGCAACCCCACCGACCCTAACGAGGGCTCATTAATTAACACCTGCAGCACTGGTGCAACACGCAGCTCCCGATGCTGATTGTGGCTAGGGAAGTGATCTCTCGGTGCAGGAGCACCAGGGAATGGGAGGATGCTGCTGGGGATGGCAACAGCAGCACCTGCAGGGAGCTGTAGGGCCAGTGATAGCCCTAGTCTGACCTGTCTGTGTGGCAAGTTGCAAAGAGGTGCTGGGAAAGCATCCTCTCCCCTTCCCTGCTCCCTCCCCAAAGCGGTTCCAATCAGAGTTTCTCCTGTGGCTTCTCCTCTGATTTTGGCACCTCACCAAGTTCCAGCCCAGGCCAAGCACATTGCTAATTAGCTGCACTAATTAATCACAGTTTCCATTGTTTATTCTTTTGTTCTCGCACAAACGCCCATGCTGCCTGGTGTGGTGAGCTGCCATGGCATTCATGGAGCACCAGCACAGCTGGTGGAGCTGACCCCAGGGAATGTGGGTCACTAGCTGCTGGGCTCCCAGCTGGAGACCAGAACAGAACCCACCCCTGGTCCTGCTGGGAAGTGAGTTAAAAGCCAAAGCCATCAATTCTGGCCTGAAACAGTACAAGATTCACAACCCCTCTCACTCTTCCAGCCTGGAATTGCTCATGCCAGCACAGCTCCGACCGTATTTCTGAAACTTCCAGGAGGCCAGGAGCTGCTGGTGGGTCATTTAGTCCACTCCTTCTTTGGGAACTGGAATTTACTGTGCCTAAAGCATGCCCAGTCATCAAGCCTGGCTCCCAACATCTCCAGCAAAGCCAATTCTACAGCCTCCCTTGGCTTCCTGAGGCTGCTGCCACCACTGTCAGGGCACAGAGCGGGCTGCAGTTCACTTGCCACCATCCTCGATCCCTCCTGCAGCCATCAGTGCCACAGCCCATTCTTCCTCTCTCCAGCCACGGGGATGGCTGACTGGCTGTCACTTCATCAGATCCCCCAGGGAGACACCCCACACTTGCTCCCAGGAGCGGGCCCGGCAGCCAGAGCTGGCACACAGCCCCGGCTCAGAGGCAGCCATCCTTCCGCCTCTCCCCCGGCTAATCCGACCGAAATCCTGCCTTTGTGCTCATCACATCCACTGCTGGAGCATTAGGCACTCGCCGACCCCAGGCTAATCTCCGGAAAGCTCCCTCACCCAGGGGGGTTCCCCTTCCCTGGGCAGCCCTGGGGGGCACGGGGGACAGGAGGACATGCCGGCTGTGACTCCTTGCCAGCACTGGCTGGGAACGAACCCAACAGCCACTCCGCTCGCTCCCTCTCGTCAGGGATTTTTTTTAACCTGGTATTCTTCGCAAAAAAAAAAAAAAGGACACCAAGAGGAGAAAAAAGAACTGTTAGTCCAAGGGAGCCTGTGTTGTTAAATACAGAGAAATCCAAGTCTGAAGTCCAACAGAGGCCAAGGTTTCTGGGCTTTGACATAGCTGACAAGCTAGAGCACAATGAGAAAATACGCACACAGAAATACCCAGGCAGGATAAAGGATTTACTGCTCCTTTCACAGAAAACAAAAGAATAGGCTTAAACACTCCATTTAGGAGTGGTAAAAAAAAAAAAAAAAACCAAAAACCTAGATCTGCAGGAAGAATATTTGAGTACAGGATTACCAGGAGGTAAAGGAAAACCAGATCCTGCCTGTCCTGGGTGTAGCAGGGCAGCAGCGTCCCCAGGGACCCTCTCCCCTGGCCCAGCAGCATCTTGCAGTGAGCACACACATAAAACACCAGGTCTCACCTCAGAGCCACCCAGTCAGTTCCCTCCTGCCCTGGCTCAGAGCATCCCACCCCAGCCCACATTCCAGCACAGCCAGCTGTCGTGCCAACATCTGCACAGTCTTGCCTCCGGAGCATTTCTCCTGGGCTGATTCTGGCTGTAGGATTGCTCTCCACTCAAATCCCTCTCCAGGGTCCACTTCCCCAGTGCCAACCACCCCCGCTAATGAGGCTGGGGCTCCCTGCCTTTCAGACAGGCTTCTCCATGATAGGAAGCATTGGCTGCCCTCCCTTTCATGAGGAAGTAATCCCAGAACACCTCTTGGGACCTCTCATGAGGAGGCCTGATGGAAAGAGAGCGAGGGCTGGCAGGGGCTTTGGAAACAGCTTCCTCCCATCATCTCTCCAGGTCTGTCCTTATTGAAGAGGGAAGTTTTCAGTTCCCTCTAAGTTTCCTCTAACTTGTGATGAAAGAGAAATTCTTTGGAGAACAGACAGGAACCCGGTTTCCCTGATGAAAGTACCACAGTGGGATTTCTTGGGTTTCTTTTCTTTTGAGTAGCACCAGCCAGAACAGAGCTTTGCAACCAGGCAGGCAGAAGGTCTTACCCTTTCCATGGCAGGAGACCAAGTCTCCCAGCTGGAGACCAGGACAGAACCCACCCCTGCTCCTGCCAGGGGGAGTTAAAAGCCAAAGCCATCAATTCTGGGCTGAAACAGCATGAGATTCACAAACCCACTCACTCCATCAGCCTGGAATTGCTCATGCCAGAGCAGTTCAGACTGTCCGTGTGAAACTCCCAGGAGCCCAGGGGCTACTGGTGGGTCATTTAGTCCATTCCCCCTTTGGAAACTGGGATTTACTGTGCCTAAAGCACACCCAATGGCTACGGTCAAGCCTGGCCTCCAACATCTCCAGCAAAGCCAATTCTACAACCTTCCTTGGCAGCTTACAAGCTGCTTAATTGCCCTGATAGTTATGCATTGAGGGTTTTTTGTAAAAAGCAGCTGATTTCTCAGCAGCAACAAATACTTGGGAAAGCTTTCTCTCTGGCAAACTCACTCTATTGTTCATCTCTTTCACATAAAACATTCCTAATGAAGAGGGAAAGCAGGATCTTAGCTTCTTTCAAAACAATCTGAAATATTATATTAAAAACATGCACTGCGTGTTGACATATTTAGTGCATTGCTTTATAAAGCAAATTGCCCAAGCTCATTCAGAGCTTGACACCAGTAAGACAACACAGAACTACATGACTGGGAGGATACCACTGCAAGAAATGCCACTTTGGGGAGCTGTGGAGCACCTTGGAGCAGCCAGACAGCCTTGACTCCATCCCAGTGAGAAGTGGAAGCCACCAGCATCATCCCCTAAGAGAGGGATGCACAAGCACCACTCAACATGCTAATGTGACAACTACAGCAGGTTTCAGACCATGAATCCTCCCCACCCAAACCCTCAGCTCTTCATATAGGCATCTCCAAATATCCAAGGCTGGGAGGACACGGTATGTACCAGGCTCTCACAGCAATGGATCTGTGCTGTGGGAGCAAAGCTCAATGGCTTCCTCGGCACACCAAGCCAAATCCCTTGGAAGTAGGAAGCTAGCTGTGGTGGCCAGCCAGGTTTCTCTCCACACCTGGCATAGGCAGGGTCCCCACAGAGCCCCCTCCTCTCCTGCAGTGTCTTTGAAGTGCTCCGGGCTCTGCTGCAACAGGATTTTTCAGACCTTAAACTGATGCTCAGAAAACAACCAGACATAGAGAAAGCTTTCATTACAAGGCTGGTTCATGTCCAAGAGCAGCCCAGGGGCCGGCTGAGATAGGCAGTGGTGCTTTAACAGCCTCTTGCCAGAGGCCAGTGTGAGCTAGGGCTCCCTGTGGACTCCCAGTCCATGCCAGCTCCACGCTCACTTTGCAGAAACAGGGCAGGAGAAATGAGCAGGTTTTATGGCACACTGGCTCTCCTCCAGGGACCAAAAGCTTTCATGCTGACAAAGCCACTGCATCCTCTCCTGCTGTGAGGGTGCCCAGACAAGACATTTCTGGGTGCTTCTGGAGATGCTGCTGGCCTCAGTAGGGACACCTCAGGGGTGATGACCAGCACAATCCCTACCTGCTGTGGGTGGTGGTCCTGGGGGGATCACATCTGCCCCTCCAAGCAGGAGATCAGCACCTTAGGGGTCTGACCATGCAGCCAGAGTGTGCATGGAGCAGGTTCGTTTACCTGTGACCTAACTCCATCCGCAGTGTGGGCAGCTGACACAAGGGCCTGGTTCCCCAGGACAGATTGGTACAGAACCAAAGACAACTGCTGCCCCATGCCAGAGTGACACTAGAACCCCCCAAGCAGGGCACAGACCCTTGGAAAACCTGGTGTGCCTCAACCTCCTCTAACTCAGGACCCCAAACCCTCCAGGAAGGTCCAGCAGCCCCTCATGACTTCCACCATCTCCAGTCACCCCTGGGTTTATCACCACCAGTGAGCAGACAGGCTCCCTGCAGCAAGATCCACTGAGCACAAGGCGTCACACCAGATCAGAGAGACCTGGGGCTCCTCCTCATTTATATTCCCCTCCAGCCACAGCCTTCAACATGGCTGAGGAAGGCAAGGCAAGACAAGGCCTACAGAGGATGCCTAAAGATTATTTCTCTCAGATTCCAATTTATTTTCCATCATTAATGTCTTTGAAAGCCCAACACGTCCTGCGGACAGAAAGAGCATGTTAAATGTGCGCGTGGTGGAGCTGCAAAGCCGCGGTGAACACGTGCCTGGCACAGGTACCCGTCCCACCAGGGAGATCGGTGCGGCCAAGGGAAGGGCTCTGCTGCCGGTGAGCATCGCCCTTGCTCAGCAGAAGCTGTGGTGGAAGCCACTTTTTCCCCCCAGAGAGGTCCCCACCGTGCACCACTCGAGCTCAGAAAAGTGAGAGCTTCGTTTTTTCAAAGTGAGGGCTTTTTTCGGGAAAGCGGAGGTACCACCAGCCCCAGAGCTGAGCATTGCACAGTGGCAGAGAGAAGGCAGGGCTGGGGGAGAGTGACTTGCATGAAGGATGAGAGGAGCTGGAGTCTTCCATAATGGAGAGAAAATTGCTTTCGCCAACTATCTGCAGTTTTAAAGCAATTACATTTGGGGGGAAGCCGAGAGCATGTCTGAGCGCTATGCGCGTGGCGGGCGTGTTTTGAAATACAAGAACCAAGTCAGGAAAAAATAGAAAAAGAAAATGCCATTTAAAATATATATATATATTTGATGCAGTAGGCACTGAGAGGATAAAGTATTTATAACTCAGGGAGGGGACAGATACTGGAAGCAGCCAGACATCCCAGCAATGGGACAACTGAGAGGAGGTGGGGCAGCTTGCGCCTATCAGTGGTCCCCTTCCCCCTGAGAATGGGAAATCCTCCTTGGGAAGCTCTGAAAACACAGCAGCTGAGCACAGCTTGGTCCAGCAGAAATAAATAGAGTTTGTTCTAATTAAAACACTGCTCGCCCGCTTCATCTGCTCATGCAGTAGGGTCAGTAACAAAAGTCACTGCAGTGACATCAGGGTCAGGTCTCCACGGGCTGGGAACGTGCTGCCCTCAGCCAGAATATGGAGCTGCCTTAATACTTCCCCTCACAGACCTGCAGGCTGACCCAAAACGCAGTCAGCACCCAACAGCTACCTGTTAAAGCCTTTTCAGAACCAGATTCAGACTGGGAGGCAGCAGCTTGATTTGGCCACAGATAAGAAGCTCCTTCAAGCTGTAAGAAATACTCCTGATCTTCCCTGCAGGCCGTCACCTTTCACCACCATCCTTCTCCTCTAATCTGCTGGAATTAGGAAGGATCCCAGGCCATAAGCACATCTCCTCTAATGACCAAGGTGGCAGGGCCCGAGCTGCCCTGATCCCCAGAGCTGCTGCACTGACTGCTGCCGGCACTGCTCAGACATCCAATTTATCAGGAGGATGTCCCTTTTGCTTTCTGGCCACGCGCCTTCCCCTTGTCTTTATCTGCTCTGGGGACAAGTGTGGGAAGCGGAGAAGTGGCATCCAGGGCTGCTGGTGACAGAGTCCCTTTTCAAAGGATGTTGTTCAGCTGTTATTACCAACTCTCGCCAAGTGGAATTGAGACATGAAGTAGATTTGTGCCCAAGATAATGGCGTTTATTAGACAAGCTATTGAGGAGAAAACAAAAGCTAACAGTGGAGAGCCACTAAGAGCAATGCCTAAAGAGAATTCATCACAAATACAAAGAGAAGAAGTGCTAATAGTTAGTGCTTCCCATCAATGATTTGAAACCTCAAGCAGTCCCTTTACAACTCCAGGAAAGCGAAGGTTAGTGTCACCCAGCAAGAGGTGACAAACAGCACCAAGGCATCCACGGCCTCAAACAAAGCAGCATCCAACCCCTTCTGCTCTGGTCAGATGTGGCTGAGCATCTCTGCCCCAGGGTGGCAGCCCTCAGCTCGCCCGTGACCCTTCTCCTCACCTGTATTGGCATCACGTAACACCTACACAACACAACGCCTATGCTATATGCTTCTAATGCACCAAGGATGCTCCAGAGCAAGGATCCCAGGAGGACTGCACCCCACATCCTGACCTCAGCAGGACAGCAAGGAAGGAGAATTCCATCTCTGCACCCCCGTGCAGCAGCCAGGACCTTTTGGTAAAGCCCATAGGAAATGCCTTGAAAGTCATGGGTCCATCTAGATTTTCCTATTGGAGACCATCCCCTTCTTTCCTCACCAAAGGAGACATGCTCCTGCAAAACCTTCCAATTAAAAAAATGCATTTTTAATGGGAATGAAAGTCTTCTATAGGATCTTCACTGGCATGCTGGTTCACTGCCAGCCAGCCCAAGCCCCTGGTGAGATCAGCTGGAGCCTGGCACAATGCTCACACCCTGAGGCACAGCTGAGATCTTTGGGAAAACACAACGGCGATCATGGCTGCTAAACAACAGCTCGTCTGGGTCCTTGATGGTTTCTACTTTCCAATTTCCAGCCCAGACAAACAATATAGGAAGCCCCAAAATCCCCAGCCTTGAGATCACCAATTGAGGCCAGCCCAAAGAGATCACCAATTTCACACCCAGACCTCTTCATCCTGACCCTCCTCTTCTTCGCTCAAGGGCCGGGCAGGGGCAGCAGCACAGGGTGATGTGGAGGAGGGTGAACCAGGCGAGAGCATGAGGGCATCCACACAGCCCACAGGCTCCTGAGAAATTTATTGCTTGTGACACGCTGTCAAAGCGAGGCGCGTCTCATTAGTCAGAACCGAAGCAAATGAGAGGGCTCCTTAGCCAATTAAAAATTAAATAAATAAGAAAGGGATGGTCCGTGAGGCTCATCACCTCCTCTTCGGCCCTGCTGGCGAGTGGGAAACCCAAGGCAAGACACAAGTCTGAGTCACAACTTCTTCCCTTCCCAAGATGGTGAATTCCCTGCTTCCAGTGAGCAGCTGGTAGCAGCCAGCAACCACCACAGCCTGGCTGGATCTGGCACAGCCAGATGGAAAACAACAAGCTTGAGGAGCCACACCTGACACTCAGGGAGTTGGAAAAGGAAAGACTTCCTTTCACAGCCCCTGGAGCATTTTGTTTCCCAGCTCTTGAAACGGAGCTCATTGACTCCTCTGAGTGTCATTCTCTGCTAAAAAATTCTATTTTTAACAGCTTTTCTTTTTAAAATGACGTGGTTTTCCTTTGAGAGTTAAGCTGAGCAGGCACATGACTTTTTTTGTTGGTTTTTCTTTGTTTTTTCCCTCCAAGATTTATCATCCATTGGAGCAGAGGGCATTACAACTCTTCTCCAGCTCGGACGCAACAACAGCAGCCCTCTGGAGTTTTCCACTGCCCTCCTCCACGCCTCCTTGCAGCATCGAGGAGCGGGAGAGCCCATCCCAGAGCCCCAAACACAGGTGAAGGGACCATTTTGAGCAGGCACTAACGGGCAAAGTTCATTTTCCCCATCACAAGCCAGCTTGATATTTTACAAGAGCACAGAGGTGCCTGTTAGCAGCGAACATCCCAGCTCACCACATTCCAAATGAGCGCTGGAGGAACCTGGGAACTGCAGACAGACCCACGGGTGTTGGATGGATTGGTGGGGGCACCTGAGCAGAAAACAGGTCTCACCTCCCAGGGGAGGCACCCTGAGAAGAACCCTCTCTCCTCCACCCATATAGGACCCAGTGAGGGAGGGAGCGACCCCAGGCCGAAAGGATGCCGTGCCCAGGCAGACAGGGACACCCCCTCTTCCCACAACACTCCCAAAATGCACCCCTTAAAAAACCAGCACAGACCTGAAACATGAGCCCAGCCCAGCAGCATTTCCCAAATCAAACAATAAACAAGGAGCCGTTCGTTGCAGGTTTCCCTTACGCTGCAGGTCCTGATTAGTCCCCACAGTAAACACAAAGGAAAAAACCCACCCTAAGGGGAATGCTGTCTGTTTAAAAGCACAAATGGATGCTAAAAGTAGACAAAGAAGCTGAGCAGAGGCATGGCAGATTTGGGAGCAGGAGGGGAGTGGGGAGAAGCCCATGGGCTCCGGTGCAGGAAAGGAAGAGCAATGGGAATTCTGCCAGCCATGCCTAGCAGCCCATAACCCCTGGAGCCATCCTACAGTCCTTGCAGGGTCTGTCACTCTGGCAGGAGGGGGCATCCCCTCACCACCCCCAAAACATCCCAGCCTGAACAAGCTCTTCCCTCCTAGTGGTCCCAAGGCCAGGCAAGTTGGTTGGGGCTCTCAGGACACAGGCTCCGGGGGAATGGTCAGGCAGCAAAACAACACCTCCTCTTATGGAAAAGGGCCATGACCCTGAAACTAACCCCCCTGTGCCCAGGGACTAAAGCTGCACAAGGCTGGTTTAACAAGAAACGGACATTTGAAGCTTAACAGCTCTTGCCAGCAGATTCCCCCCTCTCTTCCCACTGATGCTGCTTCCCATACGGTGCACCCAGCTAATTAATTACAGAGCACAATCCAATCAGTCAGGCCATCCTATTGCAGTTAAAGGCATTTAAGAGATAATGCCATGAAACTCCAGATGGACTGGCCTGACCCCAGACTCTCACACCACTGAGGTGCTCGGGCGATGCTGTCGCTCCAGCTGATGTCCCAGGTCCAAACACGCTGGGAAAAAAAATCTTCAGCCTTGCAGTGCTCCCTGCAGGCTGGGTTTCTGAGTCCCTGCTGACTTTACCAAAGATGTGCTGTCCTGGTCCACTGGCACTTTGCCCCAGGGCAACCTGGGCTTGCTGCTGCCCGTGGAGCACACACCAGCCTGGCTCAACACAAGCGCCAGTGAGGGAGATGCCACCTGCCCTATTTCTGGCTCTGAGTTTGCTTTCAGCATGGCAAAAGGACAGATCTCAAGGCCAGGTGCCAGCCCACCTTCTCCCCACTGCTGCTACACAGACCCCACATAGTCAGCTCCAGCAGTGGCTGCCTCGGGGTGTCGTGCGTCGCTGATGCCGGTGTGCCAGGACAGCCTGATCCCTTCACACCTCACCGTACAACTCCACTCCACCTCCCCACCACACCAAGCACAGAGAGGGGACAGCCCCCACTCACCAGTAGCAGGGACTGGCCTCACTGGACTGGCCTCACTTTGGTGGCAAGTGGATGTAGGAGAGTGGCTAAAGTCATGGGATGCTGTACAAGCAGCCCCTTTACTGTTCTTACTGTTGGCACTGATGTGCTGATCTGCACATAGGATGTTCTCAGTTTTGCAGGGATGGCCTAAATCTCCTCCCTGGGCTAAAAGTGTGGGTGTTCTCCCTTCTCAGCACTTCAGTTATTGGTTGAGGTTATCAGACCCCTTTGACAAAGGTGGGGGCTTGCATTAGCTCAGCCCATTTGGTCCTGAATGAGCCACTGTCCTTCGCAGAGCCCCAGCAAGAGGGTCATTCAGTGGGTGCCCACTATGCCACAGGCAGCGTTTTTTCTTCATCACATCCCACGGATGGCTGGGATCCCTGCTGATTGCCAAGCTGCTCACTGTAAAGGTATTAAAGGAAAAACCCATGGGGCCAGATCCTGAGCATCCTCCCAAGGACTCAGGGTGGTTACACTGCTCCATGCTAGCTGTGTCCCAGCCCTGATGTTTGATGATGAAAGTGGATGATTCTGTGATTTACTGATCCTACTCTTGGTTAGTTTTGCCTACCCAGAGTGAGGATAAGCTCTTGGATTTGCAAACATTTTGAGGATTGTGGTTTTAATTTTTTTTTCCCCCTTATTGTGTGTGCAAGCATCAAAAGCTCTTACGCCTTGATCCAAAGCCCAAAGTCAAGGCGGGGGATATATATGAAGTCTAAATATGTTCCTGTCCCAGGTGGCACCAAAAGATTGTTGGAGTTGAAATGGGTGAGGGCTCTGCTCTTGGTCCAGCCCATCTCCCAGATGCTTGACCTCCAAGGAGAAGTGAGGAGGAGCCTCTGCTCCTCAATCTCACCTCCGAAATGCCTTTGTCAGGACTCAGGCACAGTTAACCATGACAAAGGACAGAAAGCCTCCTCTCAGAGCTGCCCTCCCTCAAGCCACCGTTAGCCAGATGCCCAGCACTCCTGCATCAGGGCAAGCACCACACAGGTCACAGCACCAGGAGTATCCGTTTTCACCCAAGCAACAGCCAACAAGTTTCACTAATGCAGATTTGCAAAGGAGGGATGTGACTCTGGCAGGACTGGAGCGTGGCTACAAGCAAATGGCAGCGTTCGCCAAGCACGAGCGTGAAGGGGATGATACCAAAATGACATTTAATAACTGGGTCTTCCTGAAAACACCATCTCAGCACAACTACAAAACTCACCATCTTTACTGGATGTCCTCTCACAGTGTCAGTAAAAGACACCAGCAATTAGGAAGGGGTGCTAGAATATGATTGCTGTAGATGAGACAGGACCATTCCCAGACCTCTAACACCAACTGCTGTTTTGTGCTTGTAGGAACTGCATGAGCCAGCACTGAAATGAAGTACAGCTAAGTCATTATGTTGGACCCTAAAACAAGGAACCTAACTACAACAGCACAACACTGTGACTTCACCAAAAAATCAGGTCCTCTCCAAGGAGCCAGAAGAGGTGGAGACATTGTTTCTTTACAACACCTGTCCCATGGTCCCCAAGAATGAGCACAGAGAAGAGCTCAGCATATCTGGATAAACAATAAAATAAAATAAAATAAAATAAAATAAAATAAAATAAAATAAAATAAAATAAAATAAAATAAAATAAAATAAAATAAAATAAAATAAAATAAAATAAAATCCTTCTTCCTCAGGCTGGAGTGTCCCACACCAGGCTGATTACAGGGTCTGGACATAGAGAGGTCTCATTTTGTGGCAGCAAAATGGCCATTGTGGGATGCCACAGCTGGAGGAGGCTCTGCTTTCTGATCCAAATCTAGCTCCAGGGGCCAACAACCGTGGCATGGATTGGATGGGAGACGAGGAGACAGATGCTCTATGCATCCAGCACTGCAGCCCAGGCAGGGTGCAGACATCCCCCTGGGAGCCAAATGCCCATACCACAGCTATTTAGTGAGGGAAGGGGCTTTTTTCCATGGATTCACAGAACTGAAACTCCTCAAATGCTTGAGAGCTCCTGTAACCATTTCAGGAATTTTGGCAGGATGAGGGAGGAGAAGCTGCTCCATAAGCCCTGAGGCCATCGCACCTCACTGGCCTAGGAGACAGCCCCAGAGTAATTCATTCATTCTCAGCTCTTGGATGCTAAAACAGGGCACATCTCCCAGTGGCCCTGCAAGGACTCTCATGGGAACTGACTGAAAAGCTGAGAAACCAAGTGAGACTGAAAACACATGAGCACCTTGCAGGTAGCAGGACGGCCTGGACTTGAGGTTGTGTTAGCAGCCTGGAGCACCCTCTGCTCCAAGCCCACAGAACAATGCACCAGAGAAAGTTCTTAGCATCCAGCATCCATCTTCCCTTCCCACAGCTGCAGCACCGGGATCACTGTCGGAGCCTGCACCGTCCCATTTTCTGTACCCTGATATGAACCCGTCCAATTAAACCACTGAACTGTTCCCAGCTCAGCCTCCCATGCATGAAAACGTCCTGTTATTTTGCACCTGCCAAGAGCGGTGTCCCAGCAGATCTATCTTGAACTGACACTTGAGGATAATTAAACCTCTCTCTCCTCCGTTAGCAGCGCAGCGGATAAAAGGAGAGCCCTGGGGCCCTCGAGTCGCTGTTGTGGTGGGTTGCTCCTGTACAAGTCAAGGAACATGAGATGACACTCAGTTTCTCAATAGAGACATGGGCAAGGGAGCAGGGGGCCAGCTTGGCAATTTGCCCTAATTTAGCAGGGGAGCAAGATGTAAGAAGCACGCAGGCAGCTCCCCTAGCCGGGCAGATCCTCTGACGAACAGAGAGCTGGAAACAAAGTGTCTGGCTGGGATCAAATCGAACCCCTGTTGTTGCTAAACCTGGGGTATCGTCTGTCATGGAGCCAGCAGTCCCTAGGGACCCAGCTGTGATGTTCCAGGCACGCTTGTCATCTCCTCTTGCTTTAGTCGGAGCAAGGACTGGCTCCCATTGCCCCCACCAGCACCACTGGGGGCCAGGTGCCCCCTAGCATCAGCCCCAAGTTGGCTGGTTTCGGGGAGAAGGTAGCAAGATGGGAACCTGTCACCTCACGCCACGCTCTGCCTATCTCCCGCGCCAGCTGCCTGAGGTTGCTGGATGCATCCAACCTCAAAGCCGAGCTTCGATCGGAGTGGTTTTGAGGTTGGCACTGAGCATCTGCCGTCACTCCGAGCTGGGCCTCCAGCCCCTCGGGGCATTGGGGGGCCCCAGAGCACGGTGACCCTGTGTCTGCCTGCCCCACAGATCTCTTCACCCCGGGAGAGCCCTTCACTCCGCGGAGGGACCCTTCCCTCGTCTCAGCCCCGCTGCGCGGGGATCGAGTCCCACTTGCCGAGTGATGCGCTGCAGAGCCGCAGGTCTCCAGGGACCATGGGTGTCCCCCCCTGCCTACCCGGGGGGATGGATATTCTCCCCCCACAAAACCCAACTGCGGTGCCCCCGATCCCCTCCGCCGGCGTTACCTGCGCGGGCTGGGGCGGCGGCCGGGCGGGACGCGCCGCGCTGCAGCTGGGCTCGACTCCCCGGGGCTCGGCGCATCCTCCGCCGCTCGGGAGGGCTTGGCCGGGCTCCCTCGCCCCGCTCCCCGCCGCTCTCCGCCTTCCTCCGCGTTCCTCTCCCGCTAACCCGCATACCCCGGGGCTGGCGGCTATTGC